>JAMPIV010014054.1:0-205000 GCA_024509875.1 Oreohelix idahoensis | reverse complement strand
TCCTATAAAACATGCTTTCATGAGTATTATTTAATATACCAAATTTATTCTGTTATTTTTTTTAAATTTTTTTTTTATTTTTTTTTTAATTTTTTTTTTTTTTTATTATTTTTTAAATGTATTAACTTTTTTTTTTTTTCACTTTCATTTATAGTCTCATAATTTTCATTATTTTTTAAAAAAAATGAATGTAGTTAATAACCAACTTCCAGTATTTGAACAAATGTAAATCTTGTCCTAAATGCCAATACTTCGTTAAAACATGCTTATAAAAACTTAAAAATGAAAAATAAAACATTTTAGATAATTTCTACCTATAAAAAGAAAGACAATGGTAAAACAAATAAATGGTAATTAAAACCGTGAAAAATCCGAATTAAACATCTTGTGATCTACTTTGTCTAGGAAACTAAGAAGCGAAAATATGAAGAACTCATAAAAAAATGACTTGTCACAATCCGCTCTAAACTAAAAGAAAGATATTTACTATTTGTGTGTGTTTGTGATAATTTTTTTTTGTCATTCTACTATTCAACAAGTCCAATAGTCTTTCTGTCAAATCAACGGCAATTTCTTAAAATCGGCATTTTTGTTGACTTGCTTTCTAAATCTCCATGAGTTTTTTGTAACAAAGTAACCACAAAGGCCGCAAGATCTCGGCCCGAAAAAGCTAATTCGTTCAAAATATTTAAATAGAAAGCGTGAAGGATGGGTTTATCGGCCATTCTGTGCAAGAAATCTGTTTCCAGGCTACAGAACAATGCAATAGCTACGTTACTATCATGAATTTAGCAGCTTTAAATTAAATAGCTGTCGAAATTTAAAATACAACAACACAAATTACATAAAATAGCCACAGCACATGGACTCATTTTTCCACCCTACACATTTTAAGAGAAAATATTTTGCTTTTATCAATGGTTCAGTTATTCTCTTTAAGATGTTTTAACTCCTGCCACATGCTCAGATTAAAGAAAAATACAAACCGACAATATTTTTCCAAGAAATTAGAAATACCTGTACATGTCAACTAAGTCTAGGGGAAGTGCCTGTCAGGTTCAGTTATCCCAACACGAGACACCACTTGTCACAGGTTTGTCAATGTATCAGATATTTTGTAATTTGATTATTGTCACAGTGTGCAGGAAAAGTTTGTAGCACAGAATGACTTTTCTTTACTGCATATTAAAACTTTAAGACGCATTTGTAATAATGTTGCAATTGTAACAGTAGACTGCCAGAAATATTATAAATAATAAAAATGTATACCCCCAAATGTAATATAACTGTTAGGGATATAGCCACTATTAGCACAAAAATAAACAACAGAACATTATTGATAGGGAACTTTAATGCCCATCATAATACCTAGGGAAACAACATAAACAATGAAGCAGGGAAGAGGTTGCTGGACTTCATAAAAAAAATCAAACTTAGTCATACTAAATAATGGCTCAGTGACACGAATAAACGCTTGCACCAAATGAGCAGACTCAACAGTAAACATTAATATTCTTCTTCTTCCTCGTTCGTCCTGAAAAGGACGTTGGTTGCGTTGTGTCTGTTTACGCCGGAGCTGTGATATCTGCACCTTTCGGTCGACACATTCGACTTCAGCACGGCAGTTTTTGGGACCGGGTTTGCTTTCCCTCTGCGATCCCTACTCTCTCAGCCAGACTGCAGTGATGCAGACTGTTTCCAGGACCACCACGTGGAGGTGGAGTAGGGTTTTAGTCAGCTCTGGTTCGCTGACTCTGATGCAAGCAGTCAAGCTATGGGTCGCTGACTGCATTCTCTATTGCTGCATCTTTGGGTCCCAAACATTAGTATTATTACACCAAACCTAGCATCTGCCATGTGCGAAGTGCTAAATGATGCAAGTCCAGATCACTTATACAAGGAAATAGCCCTTGACACAAAGTATTTTACATTAAACACACATATGTCTTAGTCCTCGAAATACTAAACAAGAGAGTGAGGGATGTAGTGGTACACATTCAAGAAATAGCCAACACAAGTAATATTCCCAACTCTGTCCAATGTATTCAAAACTGTAGCCACAAAAATACAACAATATAAATATTCATCGACGTGCATCACATTCGTGGAAAAACGTTGAAAAAAAATAGGTTAAACCACAAGCACCTCGTGATCGGGTCACGCGCTCAGAAGTTATAAAACGCTGAGTCAGGGAGTTGCGCGTTATCATGGACCTCACTGTTACCTAACTAGCAGCATGTTTTTTTAGACGGGGCAATTGGACATTTTTAGACACGCGTAGGATGAACATGCATCTTTAATTCAAAACCACGAGTTTCATAACATTCTTTCTGAGACCACGAGTCACTTATTTATGTATCTGAAAAATTCGGTATGGTCCGTTCACAGATTTGCTGAGGTGTAACATGATTGACAATGTTTTAAAACCCAGCGTCGTCGAAAATGTTGTGGAGCAGGTCTTATATCATCATCATCATCATACTCATCATAATCATCATACCATCACCATCATTACCACCATCACCTTCACAACCACCACCAAAACTACCATCACCACCAATATCATCACCCAAATAAAACCACCACCACCACCACTACAATCATCAACACCACCAGCACCCACATCACTATCAACCCCACCACCACCATCACCATCCCCATCGCCACCATCATCACCAACTTTATCACCACCACCATCATCATCACCACCAGCACCACCATTACCACCACCACCAGCACAATCACCCACGCCATCACCACCCCCACCATCATCATCATCACTATCACATCATCATCCTCACCATCACCCACATCACCATCATTGTCGTCACCATCACCATCATCATCATATTCCCCATCACCACGATCATCAACATCATCATCATCATCATAGTCATTGTGACGAAACAATCTCGATTGTTACATTTTTCTGTGCCATCCTTTAATTTCTTCTGTGCTGTACGCTTCCTTTTTTCTCCCCTCTTAAGTATTTGTTGTTTTTGCTTCATAGTTCAAGGTTTCTTGTCATGTCGGGGCCTAATTGACCATCCCTTACTAATTGTTTTGATCGCTGACTTCCGTTTCAAATCGTATTGACTTCTGGTGGTGTAGCCTGAAGTGTCTGTGCATGATTGTGTAACACACTTCCGACTAGACAGTAAGGCACGGAAGTGGAATTACCACCTAGATCTATCGTCTATCGCTAGCTAGGCCTGTTGTTTCATCCGACTTTCTGTCTTGGGCGGTTGTTGCCTGATAAGTTGTTAAAGTTTTCATATACCATGCCCAAAAACACACGGTAAATTTAAATCCGGTGACAGATTAAGACACGGACAATAAGATAACGAATGGGATTTTTTTTTTATTTTCAACCCGCCCGTTCTTGTTTTATTATTAAGGCTGTTTTTTTCTCTTCTATTTTTATCAGGGTTTCTGATTTTTATATGTTTTCATTTCTTGTCATGGTTCTAGTATAGTAGGATCAACCCCACCAACCCTTCTTTTTTCGGGGATGGGAGTGAACCCCTACCTGAGTGGTAGCGTGGGCTAGTGAGTCATTCTTGTTGATAGACGGTCAGATAAGTTTACGAAACATTGCGTACATTTTTCAGCGGGCAGCGGGCTTTGTGGGGAATTTATTTTCTTTAATCCCCCCGTTCCAGCAGGGGGGAATAACTCTTCGTCGCTTGGTTAACGATTCGTCAGGTGTTAAGATAATGTTATGAAGTTTAACGGGAAGAACTGACGATTGGTTTCGATTTTAATTTATGTAGCAGTCATTAGATTACGTCAAATTGGGGTAGATGCGGTTTTTGGGAGATAATTCTAGATGCTGTGACTCACCGCGTCTGTCTTGCATCAGAATATTGGCACTATATATACATGGCCAAATTATTAGTCGGGGCTCACAAGTCCTGGATTATTATTGCCGTGAATAGTGTCAGACATAAACTCAGTCTCCTCGGTTAGTGGAGATTCTGAAAATCTGGATATGTACGTAGACTTAATAAGTTGTGTAGGAATTTTAGCTAAAGAACTTTAGCAAGTCAGAGTAAGCTGTCTTCTGGGATTTAATTTTTTGTTTAGTCGGTAGTTTGCCATCAATTATCTGATTTCTGCCAGTGTATTGTAAGTTTCAGTGGTAATCATACGAAGTATAGCCAGTGTAGTTCTGTGAAAAAATGTTGGTGGTATTATTATTTGATATATCTCTATATGAATTTAGGACCTAAGGCTGATGTGGTACTGTGTAATCTATTAAGAGTACCTGCCTTTGTTATGAAAAACGTTGGAGATAATAGTATATGAACTCGGGAGTTTGTTTAACTAAAGTGGCCATGGGTAATTAAGTTAGTTGCTGAAGGATACTGGTGGTGAAGGGTGTTTAGTATTATGGTATGGGGTATGCAGTGTGTGTAAATAATTGTGCTATTTTTTATAACCCTCCATGGGCTGTCTTTAAAATAAGAATAGTGCTGGGAAATTATTTAGAAAAAGTATTTTATCGGGATACAGCGAAGCGGTGTTGTGACGGGTAGCTGCCTAGGTCACGAGCTGGCAGCAGAGGCAATCAGGTCAGCCCGCGTCTGTGTTAAGCGTAAGAGACAAGCTGTTGTCGGTGAAAGAGAGGGGAAAGGGTGAGCTGTTAAGTCTGACCCGAGGGCAGAAATAGGGTAGAGCATCAGCGCTTGTATTAAGTGGAGTTTTTATTATGGTATGGGAAAGCGGGGTGTAAGTAAATCTTTGGTTGTTAATGTTTTTGAATTTTGTATTTTGTGAAGTGGTGTATATAAGTTGTTATGTTTGTTTTACAGCGATTCACGGCGTGGTAGATAACCCTAAGCCTGCAACGGACTTTGCCTTCTCGGAGAGAGAGGCAAGAGACATCAGTGTAATTGAAAAACTGGGTACGTACAAAGTCACGGGCGCCCTAGTTACGTCTGCAAGACGTAGAGGCATTAAGAATTCTCCTGACGTGAGGAAACATAAACCTCAGCGTGGAATTGCCTAGAAATTGGAACTCTTAGCTCTTCCGGCCCAGTACAGAACAGGCTACGTTGCCTGGTATTGTTTACATACTGCCACGATAAAGCAGTAGGACATAACCCGAAGCGGTTTGTGTGAAGAATTGAGTGCCATCAACATTGCTAGATCTACAGCCAGAGGCATATATATATATATATAGTCACCAAGGGCCCCTTCATCAGTTATTCTGGAGAGGAGAGAGGGAGATCATACCTCTCTAAATGCTAAAGGGAGGAGATACATGACGAAGGGTAACGCATCTGAGCCTCAGACGAAGTCGATAGCGTCCGGAAGGCACTGAACTGAAGGAGTGGGGAGAGAGTGGAGTTAGTTGTTTTTCCCCTGGAACTGTAGAGTTAGACAGAGAATACGTAGAGAGGAGCCTCTGAGTTAGTTCGGCAGAATTCAGTGGAGTAGGATTTAGGGGTGTATAAGTTAGTTGTGCAGGACCGCCAAGAGCGCCTTTGAGACATTTTAGTCAGATTAGTTAATAAGTCTTCCTCTGTCTGGTTAAACGGGACAGAGTGAAAACTAGTAAAGAGTAGTCTTGTCGTGTGTGGGACTCCACAGTGTATTTAGTCAGTAATAGTAGAGTTCAGGTGGTGGTGGCTCTAACTTAGAGACCCCCCGCACGGTATATTTCTTTAACCTTAGTTGTTTTTCGTGTAGTTGTGGGAGAGAGCGTGGTAATTTGATAATTGTGTCATTCACTGATTTGTTCTTTTTCCCAGGTTGTGCGAACTCGCACGTTATTGTTGTTTTTTTCGCCGTGGTATAGATTTTGTTGTTTAATAAACTATAAAATGTGCACTGGATCAGTTTGTCTTTCACTATACTGTACCTGTATTCTTTAACTGTACAGTTGTGTCTGTGGCTAGTAATTAGTGCATACCTTATCTCAGCTGAGCGAGAGGTGGTGAGGGTACAAAAAAATATTCGTGAGACAGTAGGACTAAATAAAACAAGTCATGTGCGAGGGAGAGTCAATCTAGGTTCCTCAGGGTCGCATCATCCACAGTCACTTTAAATTCTCATCTTAATCTATCTTCTCAGCGAGGGAGAGTCAATTCAAGTGCCAAAAGAGGTGAATTTTATGATTAGAAGATAGTTGCCCCGGAGAACCCACTTTGTGCTTTAAGTTCTAGGATCATAGTTCAAGTGCAAAAGGTTAGAAACCTAACTCACCTGAAAATACGGCATCTTAAATCAGTTGCCGACAATATTTTGACGTTACATGTGCAAAATGTCTGTGTTAATTCCCTCGACAACTCGGGGTACGTTGAAATATATATTTTATCATTTTATGTCTGTCTCCAATTCTGTTCTTCGTGTTTGTTTTGGGTCTCCCTCTGTTTCACTTACCCTGGTGGTTCAAGAACAGAGATTGCCTTATTTTACCATCAACTTATTTTCTCAATGTGTGTATCCTGCTCAATGCCAGCGTCTCCTCATAGCTTGTTCCATCTGACAAGATCACTCATGTGGCGCTGATGCAAGGTACCAGACAAATACCAATGGAGTTAGACAGTGCTCGCAAACGGTTTGTGCTCTTCAAAATTCCACTTAATAAAAATGTCTCGGCACACTTAAGTATTCTTTAAAATTTATCGGCACGCTTAAGTATTCTTCAAAATTCCACGGCACACTTACGTATTCTTCAAAATTCCTCGGCCCACGTAACTGTACTTCAAAATTCTACAGCACATTATAATGCTTAAGTATGTGAACATTTAAAAATTCGCCGCAATAATAAGACATCCTTCTCTAATTTTGTATGATGGAGTTGGTGGATGACGATAACTCAAGTTATTATTTATAAAATTGTAGGGGTGAGATTCTTACGTAATATTCTACCATAACATATAATTTTGTACACCATTATATGATGTGTTCTGCCTGGTGCCACAGCACATCATGCAGACCTGAGTAAGAGATGAGGAAATGTCATTAGTGCTAGATAGAAGGGTGGTCCAAGACAGACGGGAATTGTCGTGAACTTACTGAAGCTCTGTGCTCCACAGGGGGTGGTATTCATTCATGTGTCTTCTTTTTTCTTCACTTAGAGAGCACGGAGTCGCTTGACTGGCTCCCAATACCAACGCACAGTCAAACCTTTCAAAAGACATTGGGTCAGACAAAACGTACCTCGTAAGAAATTCTGTTTCATAATCCTTTCAACATCCTTCACAATCTGACCCTTTAACAGCAACCTCATTACATACGATCTTTCTGTCCGAAAAAGTCACAAGATTAAATTAGATAGAATTGGGACCCAAAGACGCAGCAATAGAGAATGCAGTCAGCGAGCCATAGCTTGACTGCTTGAGTCAGGGTCAGCGAACCAGAGCTGACCACGACTCTACTCCACCTCCACGTGGTGGTCCTGGAAACAGGCTGCATCACTGCAGTCTGGCTGAGAGAGTAGGGATCGAAGAGGGAAGGCAAACCCGATCCCAATAAATGCCGTGCTGAAGTCGGATGTGCCGGCCGAAAGGCGCAGATATCGCAGCTCTGCTGTAAACAGACACAACGCAACCAACCGTCCTTTTCAGGACGAAGGAGGAAGATGAAGAAGAATTTGATAGAATTCAGCACCAAGCATTATGTACTATTGCACGTGCCATCAGATCAACATCAAGGGGTGCTCTAGAGGTGACCTTAGGAATCATCCCTCTGGAACTTCGGAGAAAAGAACTAAGACTAAATTACATGACCAAATATTTGTTGGACAAGAATCATCCACCTTTTCCAGCATTTACTAGGTATCAATTAACAACAACCCAGAACGGGTTCATGAATACACGTAGATACCCGACAGGTTGGAAATGCATGGAGGAACTAGTACACTTGAATGCCCTAAATGCATCAATTAATAACAGCAGTTTATACAAGCCGGTGGTACCACTCTGGGAACTCAGGAAAATAGATACAGACTGCCACCTGGCAGGCATAATTAATAAAACAAATGATATGACTACTATCAAAAACAAAGCCAGGAAATGTATTCAACAAATATCAAAGGACAGTATTACAGTGTACACAGATGATTCTAAAGGAGATAATAACAAATTGGGGATAGGAATTTATGTTCCCATATGGCAAATTGTGAAAGGATATAGTATAACAGATAATACATCTATTTTCACAACATAGATGATTGCATTTATGAAAACGCTGGAAATCTTCTATAGCAACCCTCCTCATAAACTGACAATATTAACAGACTCACTTTCTGCTACTCAAGCTATAAGAAACTTACAAGAATGCAGTAGATCTGACACAGCAGAAGAGTTATTACTGGCAAATACTTACCTGTGCTCCAGAGGATGTTCTGTTCCAATAGCTTAGATACTTTCACATGTTTGCATAGAAGGAAATGAAAAGGCGGATAAAGAAGCTAAAAAAAGTAGAAATAAAAGAAACCAAATAAATGTGGGGATGAGTAAAACAGAGATAAAAAACTTAATTAAAAGAATAATAACTGACGAATGGGATGGAAGTCTGAAGGGCAGACATGCACATAAATTGTTCAAGACTCCAACAAGAACGTGTCAGGTATCTAGAGAACTAAAAATTCCTAGCAACAAGAAACTTCTTAGACTGCAACTAGGAATGGGATATTTTAGAATAGAAGAACCTTACTGTGCAGAGTGTCGAGAAAAAATAATATAGATCATTTCCTATAAAAATGTAGGAAGTATAAATACAAGTAACAGAGAAAACCAATATTAGATTATTTACAGGCATGCAAATCATCCATAACTGTGGAACAAGTGTTGAGAACAGATAGACCTAGAGAAAAGAACAATATAGTAAAACAATATATAACAAGAACTAAAATTAATGTATAAGGATCAATGATGGTGTGAAGAAAAGGGGTAGTCTGATGGGGTGCTTGTATGGCTGATGGCAGATAATTGGTGGATTTGATGTAATCTCGGACATCCTCGGACTTTCTCGCTCCTTTTTACCTTGTTAACAACAGGGCAGTTATGAAAGACTTCATTTTAGTGTTTTGTTTGTTTGTTTGTTTATTTTTTTAATTCGCTTGTTTTTTTATTTTTATTGTTTGTTTCTTGGAAAGGGGAGGTCACACACAGAAAACATTCTCACAACTGTGGTTTTGATTTACTCTATTTGGACTGAGTGGAGGGGGGAAGAAGGTACTATATTTGGGTATTGGAAATCTGACTTTATTTTCTTGAATTAGTACACCATATGTCCTAATTATAACCCATCAAGGGTTGAACGGGATACTTTTTTAAAAAAAAGTCTGAAACATGCCTCCTAAGCTACTTAACCACGGAAGGGCAAGATAAGACAAACCAGTAAGACCAGACGAAATCGTCGCACTGTGACTGTTTTCTCCTTAAAGAGTAACCTGTCAGTTCGTTTCCGAAATCCCGCACTCTTTCTAGCTAATCGTCAATTCTCCTTCTGTCACACGATCATACAATGGTCAGTCAGTCACATGGGAAAACTATTCTTGAACTATAAACATGTTTAGTCACAGAACCACCTAGCTCATAGCTCATGGGTCTATTACTATGGGTCTATTTCAGTCATCTATTACTCTCATATCGTTAACGAACTCTAGAACCACAATCAGCTACACACAGAGCCCAGATCCGCGGCGCACACATATACACACGCGCGCGCGCGCGCACACACACACGCACAACATTACCTTACATCTTTATCCATGTATAAAAGTCTGCAACTTTGAAAAAAAAAATAGGTCCCAATATTTTGATTCAGAGTTCTTCAGTGTTATGCAGAATTAATCCTGACATACGGGTGTACGTCATCGACAATTGGTAAACAAACTGAAACAATAACATTAGAGGCTACAGAGATGTTTTGCCGAAGAATGTTACAGACTGGAGTCATCCTTATATGACCACCAGCTATGCATAATGCTACAATATATGTACGTGGAAGTGAACTTATGTCTGTGAGGCTATAATAATAATAATAATAATAATAGCCCCTTCAGTCATAACTGACTATGGGAATGCGCCCCTGAGGTGACAGCCCTCAACTGCTTATTTTCCTGGTGCTCCTTTCGACGTTTTCTCCTCACCTCTGCTTCTTGTGTGAGCCTCTCTTCGCCCAATCTGAGGTGGTGCCGTAAATAGCATCGCCACTTAGTGCGATCGGCAGCTTCATCCTCCCATGTTGCTGGATCCATGTCCAGTGCCCTCATATCTCTCTTGCACACATCTTTGAACCTCAGCTGTGGTCGCCCAACTGTTCTCTTGCCATCTGCTAATTGTCCGTAGAAGATATCTATTGGGATGCGACCATCTTCCATGCGGCGAACATGGCCAAGCCAGCGAAGTCTGCGCTGTCTAAGCAGCGTATACATACTTTGAAGGCCAGCGCGTGACAACACCTCGACATTTGTCACTTTATCTTTCCACGAGATGCCGAGGATGCGGCGTAGACACCGCAAATGGAAGGCATTGAGCCTTCTTTCTTGCTTAGCATAGGTCGTCCAGGTCTCGCTGCCATATAGGAGTGTGCTGGTGACGCAGGCATTATATACCGCAGCTTTGGTCTTCATTGTGAGTTTAGAGTTTCCCCAAACACGCGATGTGAGGCGGGCAAAGGTAGATGCAGCTTTGCCAATGCGGCTGTCGATTTCTGTATCCAGTGAGAGTTTGTCATTGATGGTAGACCCTAGGTATGTGAAGTGGTGCACCACTGCCAATTCATAGTTATCGATAGTGATAACTGGTGCAGCACCCACATCCTGACTCAGCACATTCGTTTTCTTTAGACTTATTGTGAGGCCAAAGTCCTTGCATGCTTTAGTGAAGCGATTCATCAAGCTCTGAAGCTCCTGTTGGCTTTGAGTGACGACTGCAGCATCATCAGCGAACAACAAGTCTCTTATAGTGACCCTTCTGATTTTTGTTTTTGCCTTCAGCCTTGAAAGATTAAACAGACGGCCATCTGACCTAGTGTGAAGGCATATTCCTTTAGTTGCATCTCTGAATGCATGTTTCAAGAGTAAGGCAAAGAAGATTCCGAAGAGAGTCGGAGCCAGAACACAGCCTTGTTTAACGCCACTTCGTATATCAAAGGGCTGTGACGTGCTTCCAGCATATTGGACTGTTCCCTTCATGTCGTCATGGAATGACTTTATCATTTCCAGCATTTTAGAAGGGCAGCCTATTTTCAGGAGGATTTTAAAGAGTCCATCCCTATTAACCAGGTCGAATGCTTTTGTGAGGTCTATAAAGACGATATATAATGGTCTTTTCTGCCCTCTTGATTTTTCCTGAAGCTGGCGGAGAGAGAAGATCATGTCTGTTGTTGATCTGCCAGCTCGGAATCCACACTGTGCCTCTGGATATATGCGCTCAGCTAACTTGTGTAGTCGCATTAAGTTACAGACTGGAGTCATCCTTATATGACCACCAGCTATGCATAATGCTACAATATATGTACGTGGAAGTGAACTTATGTCTGTGAGGCTAATTACATCCACATTGACTCCACATATTTATAGGGATTCCCCCTGTGGTGAAACTTGTTGAGAACTCAGCACTGCACACTAAGCTTGGAGAAGTCACTTGAGCCCCAGGTGTAATTCTTTGGTTTTGACTTGGTTGACTGCAGGCAGAAGGATCTCACTGTGGATCCAGTGATAGTCAATGTGACATATGTAAATATAGCCTCAGTAATCCTACGGAGATCTGACCACATTTGTTTCCTCAGTAAGTGTTTACGTTTTGCGAAGGCAAAACCACGCAATTCGCTGTCTGTTGACTCACTTTTGAAGCCACGCCTATTTTTCCTGTCTTTCTTGCGCTAACGAGTTGTTTACCTACTTTTGCAACATGCCAGATAACAGGGGAGCGAACCGGTCTGTTTACCTGAGTTCTCACGCGAGCTGAGCTGTCAATCATCGGATAGTGACAGAAAGCACGTGGGGAAGCAGACCAGTCTCGGTAGCGAAATCAAAGGGTGATAATAATATTTCCCGATCACCTTTGATGTCCGACATTCTCAGGGGACTTAAGTATTTGATCTACGGCAGGGGGAGATAATCTAAGAAGGCCCGTTCGCACGGGATGCCTTCTGATGTCGTTTCGGCATCGCGAGTGAGCGAACCGTAGAATCCTTTATCTCGGAAGCCAAGCTCGTTGATTTTCCCTGATACGTCCAAAGTGTGAATTTTCACATCTTTTAGAGATATTAACCTAAATCCGTATATATACTGCCTTCTCTCCAAGTCAGTTATCAAGTCTCTCAAGAAATTTTGGATAATCTAAACGTGTACGCTAGAACCTATGTGAAATAGTGCGTTAATAGCCTTTGTGGGGATTATTCTGTTTTTCTGGTAATAATATAAGTTGTGCTTAAGTGTTAAATGTGTTAAAGTTTTACCATTTTATTCACTGTGATTCCTTAGCGTTAAGACTAGAGAAATAGCAAACGCGTAGATATTTTCTTATCAGTGGTTCAGTAATGTAAAATCCATCAACCATTTTTTTCACCAGAAGATACGGTTTAGCTGACTAAATAATGCTAGAGTGAAGGATAAAGTGACAGAGTAGAATGCGCATTATATTTTCATTGTGTGTAATTATATAGTGACTAGCATTTAATATCATGTGTAAAAACGATAGACGCCGACAATCAACTAGCTAGTAATGACAGGCGATATTTGTTAAGGGAGCGTAGTCATAATTAAAATTATAACTGACATTGTGCGCTGAGTGTTTTACCGGGTCGGAGGGGGAAAGGCGGCATGCTTTTACCAAACCCGTACTCGTTAAGAGACGCGCGATAGTATAGGCTAAGATACCGTATACCTTTTAATTTAATTGGATGATGGAGAGGATAAGAGATCATACTTTACGCTTGATAGCATAGGTTATTGTCATGTTGGTTAAATGTTTTGTTTTCTTCCTAATACAGTGCTTGATCAAAACCCAGCGGCCAGCGGTTTTCTATTGTGGTCTTTTCCTCAGTTACTGAAGGAATAATAGTTGTCTTTTTATTTTTCCTTGGCGTTCGTTCCCGTACCGGTGTGAACAGGAATTGCCAAGGCGACACACTAACATTTTTATCTGTAAATTTGAGTAACGGGACTTACAAAATACCCAGATTTTTCCATTCAATTTTATCAGCCCGATGTGGCAATATACATAACATTTTTCCCGACTTCTGACAGTCGTTTTACCCAAGTGGATTTTATCCAGGAGAATACGCTGTTTCATAATCGGTACTCACCCCAGAGCAAGCCGATAGGATTATCATCATCATCATAATTAACAGTTTTAGCAATCATATGTTTTCCTGCTGTTTACTGGGAATGACATATATCAGAGAGTTCCGGCATTAACTACTCTAGGTGTCAATTGTGTATCCAGAAATCTACCACCAAATTAGGCGTTCTCCGTGTAAAATTTAATTATTATCGGAGGGACTGGGGCCGATTCGGATGATACCAACTACTGGATTTTATATGCACATTCATGGATTATTCGTCCAAAACATTGTTTCACCAGATTAGGTAAGGAGCGAATGAGTGGCCACATATAACAGAGAAAGAGAGAGAGTGAAATATTTTCTTTTGTTACAGGAAACATTGTACCTGCAAACTTCTGTTTCTTTTAACTATTGTTTAATTTTTACTGCATAGCATTTTAGTGGGACTTGTTCTTTTCTTTACTGTCTATTCTACATCCTAGTGTTAATCTTTGACTTTTTGGGTTATTAACTTCCTTTGGGATCCTTCTTTTCTCAACAAGGGGGAGGGCACTTATTGGGTTATTTTCCTATGTCTGTAAACATGATTATATATGTTTGATGTTGTAAAGTTTAAGTGATAATAAACTAAACAAAACTTAACTTAGTGTGTTGGTCAGACCCATACCCAATTATCCAAAGTTTTTTCACGTTTGTGCATATTGTTGTCACATCATTGTGTGTGCGTGGGCTTGTGTAGTGTAACTTATATTTCATATAGGGAGAGAAAGGTCGTCTGATATTAAAATATAGTCGTATAGATAGGCTGGACTAGAGAAACTACTCACTCCAGAGACAGATCTTCCTCTTACACTAGGGTTCCCATTCGTCCTGTTTTTCCCGGGACAGTCCCGTTTTTTATAAAATTTCCCGGTGTCCCGAATTTATTCCAAATGTCCCGCTTTTTAAGGGTCCTTCCTGAAAAAAAAAATCTTTGGGTAACAGATTTTATTCCGTGTTTTAGTAGTGTTACTTTATCAATTTCCGGTTACACTGGACCCTCGGTTTGAATCTCGAACAAAAATTCGAAAGTCGACCTAAACAGTGTTCAGTGAGCATCTACCAAATGATTTAACTACAGGAAGGCAGAAAAGTTTCTTACCACTACTGTGAGAAATCAGTTGCAAGAATTAGAAAAAGAAGGACACATAACAGTTGAAAAGTTTCAAAGCTATGCAGTAGATTTCTATGACACCTGCATTGAATATATTCAGGAGTGGTGTACACCATTTCTTACGTCTCTTCAGTCTATGGATTGGATCAATTTGAAGGGAAAGGAGTCTGTGACTTGGAAGAATATCCAAGAAAGCTACATATTCACGAAGACAGTGTCACCAAATTTTACTGTGAATGAAGAGGACTTATTTGATGAGTTTGCATGTGTGAAAAAATATTGTGAAAGCAAATTTGATGTGTGGAGTGAACTGAAGAATCAAAGTGTCAGTGAAAAATGGTGTAAGATGTTCGCTCATTTTACAAAGCAGGATATAAATGCTGAGAACCTGAAATGCCTAGTTAGTTTTTGTTTGGCAGTGCCAGGATCCAATGCAGCTGTTGAACGTATTTTTTCATTAATAAATGCGCTTTGGACAGACGAAAAAAATAGACTTAAAATTGAGACAGTGAAAGCTTGCCATTATAAAGACCCATTTTAAGGATTTCTCTTGTGCTGAGTTCTCTGTCCAAATATCAGAAGAAAAAAAACTTCTTGAACAGACCCATAAATCTGATAAATATTCTGATGAATCTGAAATATAAACTTGACTATTGTGTATTTTTTAAAGGTGCGATTTTTCTAATTAAGTATGTTCGTAATTTAGAATTCTTTTTTAAAGTGGAAGTTGTGTTAGTTAATGAGTGTATTTTTATACCAGTATCTTATTTTAAGTGCAACATATAATATATAATAGATTTATTTGTGCTTTACCTTAATTTTTAACATGTCCCTTTTTTTTACAAAATGTCCCGGGTTTTTTAGGTAAAAATTTGGAAATGTCCCGGTTTTTGAACAAAACATTATGGGAACCCTATCTTACACTATTCCCTCGTGAAAATCTATTTCTTACACCTTTATTCTCACTTATTTACCACTATCATCTCTGCTCAGACGGGACCATAACTATCTTCTAACCTATCTTTAAAAATTTACGACAGTCAAGGGAAGCTGAGGTGTCTGTGCAAGACGTGATAATTTCTGGGGAGAGCCCAGAACCAGAGTACAGTATTTTACCTCTGCATAGTTGGACAACCCGCTTGGATGGCGGGGAATGCACAGAATGCCACGCACTTCTTACTCCTAGCTTCAGACCTGATGTGACGATCCTTTAAATGCAGGCCAAGCTGGAGAAACTGGATCTCATGACTTCATCTCCTCACGTTTCGGAATGGCTGAAAAGCCACAGGAAAAGCCTAGATCTACAGTGTAGATTATACCAAGGAGTCTTCAGCTTGGTATTGGCTGCTAAGAGCGAGAATCTCAGCAGCCCTAGTTAAACAACAACAACAAATACCGTGGGACAGCTAAACAGAGTTATAGGGATATAATCAAAGAGATCAATGCGCTTACGAAGCTTATTACTTAGGTTAGAAGAAGCAGTCCACTGTCTTCGGGCTTGTTATGGGAAGACAAAAGCTGAAATATATTGTGACAACAAGAACGATTGAAGGAAAAAGAGACAAGAGAAGACAAAAAGAGAAGGTACTTAACAGTCTGGCATCATGGCATTGAAATAAGACAACAACAGAATTAATAAACTGTACTCGAAACAGGAAGTTTTGGAGAAACGAAATCGTCATCATCAAACTTGGTACTTGACGAAGAATAAGAAGAAAAACATCTAGTTTAACTTCCTTCTCCATAAAATGCGTCTAACCATGTACTTATGCTTCGGCAGTTTATAAAGGAGGAGGGTATAGCAAATATTGAATTAACATATTGTGGCATTAATATGTAAGCGCGAATTTCACCTTTTTTGTCATACCATATACAGTATATGGAGCCGCGGTAGCACAGTGGTTAGTGTACTGGTTTCCTAGCTTGGTGGTCTATGGTTCGATCCCCAGTTGAGGTGAGATTTTTAGACCGCAGACAGCTTCGGGGTCGACCCAGCCTCATGAATTTGGGTACCAGAGCAACTCTGGGAAGGTTAAGGCGGCCGGCGTGATGCTGACCACACCACCCCTAGTGTGCCGATGGTCAAGAAAATATGGGCCTAACATCATATTCCCAATATGCCTCAATGGGCGTGTAACGAGATCCTTTACCTTATATACAGCATATGCATACAAATGTACACAGGTATCTGGCAATTCATATTAACACGACTGGGCAAAGCTTGTTTACAAAATAAATTTTTATTCGAGTTTTGTACATGCAGTGGGTTTTCAGAGAATTTACGTTTACTACCGTAAAGTAATTTTAGTGTCTCACTTTATAATTGTGGGTGTTAAAAAATTAAAACCGCTCGTCACGAATTCACTGTTTGAATACCACTGCGTGTTTTTTTGTTTTGTTTTTTTTTTCTTCGAAAGTTGCTAAATATTCTACACTTCTCCATTTTGCGTAAGCTTTAAAAGACTGGGATGGTAAATAAGTTGGTGTTAGCAGACGTATTTGATGCAGGATATGAACCAGCAGTTTTGAGCTATGTTTCCTGGAAAGTCATGCTTAATTTATTCTTTAGAACTCAGGGTTTCTTAACCTGTGGTCCGTGAATGGATTCTAGGCAGTTCCTGTACACAGGACCGGTGCCAGCTATTTTGCGCCCTAGGCAAGGCTAAGTACTTTTCTCGTATTTCTACTCATTATTCTGATTTCTCACACCGACACTCTACACTTTGAGTCCCTCTGAGGTCTGCGCCCTGGCGGCCGACTAGTTGGCGTAATGGTAGCACCGGCCCTGCGTGTACATAACCTAAAATGTAAAGCTTTGTTTTTTTATTTTGCTTTTATGTACATTTTTTTCCATGAATGGGTCCATGGCCTTCATCAGACATCAAACGGGTCCACAGCCATCATCGGACATTCAAATGGGTCCATATCCGTCATTGGATAATCAAAGAGGTTCATATTCTTCATCAGACAATCAATCCGGTCCATATCCTTCATCGGACAATCACAGGGGTCCATATCCTTCATCGGACAATCATAGGAGTCTATGTCTGTCATCGGACAATCAAATGGGTTCATATCCTTCATCAGACAATCAAAGGGGTCCATATCCGTCATCAGACAATAAAAGGGGTCCATATCCTTCATCGGACAACCAAATGGGTCCATATTCGTCATCAGACAATCAAAGGGGTCAATATCCTTCATCGGACAATCAAATGGGTCCATATTCGTCATCAGACAATCAAAGGGGTCCATATCCGTCATCAGACAATAAAAGGGGTCCATATCCTTCATCGGACAATCAAATGGGTCCATATTCGTCATCAGACAGTCAAATTGGTCCATATTCGTCATCAGACAATAAAAGGGGCCCATATCCTTCATCGGACAATCAAATGGATCCATATCCGTCATCAGAAATAAAAAACAAAATGGTCCATATTCTTCATCGGTGTCACGGAAATGTCTCCCCTGCTTTGCAGTAGTGATCCAACAGTGGCCAAAACTCAAGAATATCTAATATGGGTCTTCAAAGGTGTCTACCTTCGCACAGGATTATTCTTGGCACAGTTGTAGATAGAAGGATAATGATGCTTCTATCTCAAGGTAGTGTTCATAAGATATTTCAGAAGTCAAGAACAATGGTGAACTGGGCAGGGCAATTGTTAATTTATATCTGATCCGCCGCCTTTTATGAAGAATTAAGCAGTTATTAATTTCAGCTCGTTCCAGCCCCCACCCTGATTTACTCAGTGGAATTTTTATTATTTTGGGATAGCTCTGTTTAGAGTGTTTCTAGTAATTTGACTGAGACAAATATGCGGTACACTCAAAATGATTAAATCGACGTTAAATTTGTATATTTACAAATAACAAATTTAATAAACAACTAAGTTTTAACAGTTTAAAAAATTGAATAATCTTTAACAGAAAATACTCATCATCATGTGATAGTATATTGTTTTATGTAAGGAGTCACTTGGCAGCTTTTAGGTTTGACTTAGCTGCAAATGGAAGCTTCTTCTCCCTCTGGGTTTTTAGGTTCTATGCAGATAGGTCACTGGAGTTCTCGCGTCTCTGGTCAAGATTAAAGGCGCAGCACGTTCCAAGTAAGATCAGGGAGTAACTGCAAAGCTGGTCCCGCGTCTCTAGGACCCTCTGATGATGGTGTCTAGCTCGACGTCAGTCCACTTCTACTCTCACTTTGTTCCAGAGATTAGTACCCTCAACTGGTACAACCAACTATTATGGTAAAAGAAGAGAAACGAATACCATCTTGGCATGAGTGAATTTTCACAGTATCTTAAAACTGCAAAAAGGTCAGGTTATATTGGCTGTCCTCCCCCACATTTGTTTGTAACGATGCTAAGCAGGGCTTCAATTGTTTTAAACATGCGTGTTTATGTGGGGTAATTTCAAAATTATTTCCGCCTGAAATAATGTGCGTGATGCAAAAGGTCACCTCTCCTATGTATGGCAATAAAACATCCGACTCCCTTCTCCGCAAATGCCTACAGTTACATGTTACTTTCCTCAAGGTGTGCAGGAAACGATTAAGTCATTCCTGTGCTCTGACAAATAAGTTATCTTCCCATAGTGGCTATCAAACTTTCAGCGTATTACCATCTTGGCGAAGAACGCACCCTGGCCTTATCAGCGATTAAACAACTGCGTTGTGCGATTTTAGTGTTAATCTGTAGTCTGATGTCGGCCACACCCGAGATTAACCAACATGGTTGTCGGTTAATATTGCATCTCCTGTCTACTCTCTCAGCAGGGGTGGTTAGGTAAACAGACAAGACGAATTATTGCTGAGAGAAGTGTAAGAATGTTTGAAAATACCAGATATCTGCTACATAGCAGAAAAAGAAAAAGGTGCCGACCACTGAAAAGCACGCAATTAGTCAGCACAACAAATGTCACAAAATACTACCGTAGTGGACAAGAGAGCGACCTGAAACATTATGTGACAATCGGACAATCAAAGAGGTCCATAGCCTTCATGAGACAATCAAAGGGGTCCATATCCTTCATCAGACAATCAAAGGGGTTCATATCCTTCATCAGACAATCAAATGGGTCGATATCTGTCATCGGACAATTAAAATGGTTCATGGCACACACACACACACACACACACACACACACACACACACACACACACACACACACACACACACACACACACATACACACACACACACACACACACACACAAAGGGTACGGAACCCTGTTCTAAATGTCATTATACTTCACACACGTTTCTCATCATGACGCATTCCACAGCAACTTCCGTGAGAATAACCTTTCTTCGTTCGCACTCATATAAACACATTTATTTCTCTCATAAATTTGGTGGTCTGTATCACTCTTATCTCGTCGCCATAAAGTTTCTCTCTCAGGTGGGTTGGTGAAGGCCATGCTATCAACCTACTCTTCTCGTAGAGCCAACATCTTGGAGAACATGTTTTACTAACTGATTACCTTCCCCAACATGGATACTGTTTTTTTCCTACTTTTAATTTGTTGAACAGCTGGCTTTTGAGTAAACAATGGCCGGTGTTTAGTCTTCTTCTTCTTCCTCGTTAGTCCTGAAAAGGACGTTGTTGCGTTGTGTCGTCGTTTACAGCGGAGCTGCGATATTTGCGCCTTTCAGCACGAAAAACATCCTACTTCCGCACGGCATTTGTTGGGACCAGGTTTGTCTTCCCTTTTCGATAACTACTCTATCGGCCAGACTGCAGTGATGCAGCCTGTTTCCAGGACCACCACTTGGAAGTGGAGTAGGGTCTTGGTCAGCTCTGGTTCGCTGACCCTGACATAAGCAGTCAAGCTGTGAGTCGCTGACTGCATTCATCTCTTTTGCTGCGTCTTCGGTCCCGGTTTTCAGTCACAAAATAAATATCCGGTCTCTTCTTGGTCAGGCGTAGTATCATCACCATCATCACCATTTTCCTTTTCACTCCCTGTAGAACATGCAGCAACTACTACACTGGCCCCGTGTAAGAAGCTTGCTCCCTAACATCCACGTGATCGTGCAGCAGTGTTTTCTGTAGCAGTTTATTTAACATGATGATGATGCCATCCCTCATGCACAACCAAATATTAGCCGCCTTCTACGACATTGCCAGATTGAACAGTAGCCTATTCTTTCATTGACTTCTCAGAGACCCTGGGAACTACACGGGCCGATGCCTAATACACTACTGTTATATCCGACACTGGGTGTTCTCTATGAAATTGTTCTCTTTTAAGTATTGAGACTAACCGTCAATACATGAAATTTACATCAGCCATATTTTCGCATAAATACTCAGTTCGTGCGACGACTTACATCTGAATGTAGCTTTTGATTACTGTGAATAACAGTCAACGCGTGGGATTTACATCAACAAAGATTTTCACGAAAATGCTCCATGCTAGGATTGACGATCTATGTGCCGATTTTCTCCGAATATAACTTTTGATTACTTGGAATTTACATCTGACGTTTATATGACATCAGCAACTTGTTTTTTTTGGGGGGGGGGGGGGGGGGAAAACGTCGCCACGCAACCCTTAACTTTTCCCGCAGTGCGAAAAGGCGGTTATTGAGACAAACGTTACGTAATATCTTAACTTTGATTATGACCTTTTCAGTGCATGGTCATGTATATACCTCACGATCAAGAAACTTTTTCCAGAGCTTTCTTTCAATATCATAGATCCGCTGCCTACCTTTGAAAGTATCTGTAAAGTCTCAACCTGCGACTCAACTCAAAAATGTCTGCTTCCTTTTAGAGGACGAGGAAGACACCACAACTACAGTGCGGTAGATAAAAACTGTGTAAACACTAGACAATCACGCTCGCACTAAGCAATCTGAAGAACTGTACCATATCTGTCACGATCTACATGTTCTTACATATGTACCATATCTGTCACGATCTACATGTTCTTACATATGTACCATATCTGTCAAGATCTACATGTTCTTACATATGTACCATATCTGTCACGATCTACATGTTCTTTCATATGTAGGCCTACCATATCTGTCACGATCACCATTTTCTTACATATGCACCACATCTGTCATAATCTACATGTTCTTACATATGTACTATATCTGTCACGATCTACTTGTTCTTACATATGTACTTATATATGTCACGATCTACATGTTCTTACATATGTACCATATCTGTCATTATTACCATTTTCTTACATATGCACCATATCTGTCACGATCTACATGTTCTTACATATGTACCATATCTGTCAAGGTCACCATTTTCTTACATATGCACCATATCTGTCACGATCTACATGTTCTTACATATGTACCATATCTGTCAAGGTCACCATTTTCTTACATATGCACCATATCTGTCACGATCTACATGTTCTTACATATGTACCATATTTGTCACGATCTACATGTTCTTACGTATGTACCATATATGTCACGATCACCATTTTCTTACATATGCACCATATCTGTCACGATCTACATTTTCCATTTTTATCTTTATTAATGTCTCGGATTGCCTCCCCTGTTTTACAGTAGTGTTCCAACAGTGGCCAAAACTCAAGAGTATCTATACTGGGTCGTCAAAGGTGTTTACCTTCGCACAAGATTACTCTTGGCAGAGATGTAGATAGAAGTGTAATGACGCTTCTATCACCTCTGCTGTCGGGTTTTCCGCACGACTAGTCAGAAACAATCACCAGCGCTTGCTGTAGTGGTTTATGAATATACATTTTTCGTATGTTGAGGTTGCCAGCCTCTTATATAACCACTTAGCAAGAAAACGTGTTAATTCACATTTGTAAAAGAAATGTTCACAACTTACTCCAAATTTTTGGGTTATACACAATCTCCACGCACAGGTTTCAGATGGACACGAGCAATTTTGGTGCAAATGCTCTCGAATCAATTGGTCTCGGAAAGTATAGTAATTCCTTCTTATGACTAGTGTTCTGTGATACACTTGGCCTGGGAAACTAGTAATTCCTCTCCGACGGGTGTTCTGCGATACACTTGGTCTGGGAAACTGTAATAATTCATCTTTGACGGGTGATCCAATTCCTTTAGGCGTCCAGACTCTGTATTTAAAGTCCTGGCCCCTTAAGTTTACAGTCTTGTATTTATAAAGGCGGGCTTTCTTTTTAAGGTTTTAAGTTTACCAAAAATTTCGATCTGTCACTTATAAATATGGAATTCTAGGTCCGATCCTTGTCTTTCTGGCTTTTTGGGAGTTCCTCGTTTGAAGTTACGAAGTTGTCTGTTCTGTGTCTCTGAGTTCGCTAGATTTTATTTTCAGTTTCCAGTTCAAATCACATATTGTACTTCTCGGCAAACTTGCCAATGAGATTCATTGTATATTCCGGCTCTCACGTCAATCCAATCGTAAGCACTTTTCACACTACGTGGGTTGGAGTGTGTCGTAGATTGTTTATCAGATAGGTAATAGATGTTTATAGTCCTGTCTGAGCGGAGGTGATAGTGATACTATGTGAGAGTAAGGTGTAGAAATAGTTTTTCTCACGAGGTGATAGTGTAAGAGAAAGGACAGTCTCTGGGGTTGAGTAATGTCTCTAATCCAGCTGTCGTGAATTATTCTAATCCCCATATATAAATTAAAACGTAAATGCAAAGCCTAACAAATAAATTTAATAAAAGGAAAGAAGAATGGTAAAGAACAGTGCTGTCACAATGACTGTACTCGAAATCCCCCTTGTTTTCTACTTCGTCGGCAAATTGTAACGCTTTCACGTTGATAGTAAAAGCCTACTGTGTCGCTGCACGCTTTCTTCAATGGAACGTGTACTGTATTTCTTGGAAAAACCTTGAGATACGCAAGCTGATCAATGACCTAAATTTAATATTTCATTCATTCCATTTTATACACGGCGTAACTAAAAGACAGATGGACTAAAGGATAGAGAGAAGGGAGAGGCAGAAAGCAGGGACACGTGCAACACTAAACACGCGTCGCGCGATACACAATTGCTGCCATCACGCGTGTAAGGCCACATGCACTAACTTTATTTCAAATCGACAGTGATAAAATTCACTACCCATACCAGAGTTAGGTTTTAAAATCCTGAAAAACGCTTATTGGGAATTATGACATTATGCCGGTTTACGTTTGAAAACATGACAGTACCCAGACACCCTCAAGTTTGGAAGTGAGAAGGTAGTAACAGCACGACTATCCTAGAAGAAAATGCATATTGGCTCCATTAAATTCGTATATTTGGGTTCCTTAGGGTTTGCTGACAAAGAATATGTAAAACGTTACGCAAATAGTCTAGGGATTACCAAGTTATGGCCAAAATAAAATAGTGGGGGTGCCTGACAGCATGAAATCATTTCTGCTCATAAAATTTTTTTATAACGTGTTTGAAAAAACATTACGTTACGGAAATAGCCTACCATGTTAACTCCTATTTGATTGGAGCGCAACAAATGAAAGACTAAACACGATTGGTCGGACTATAAATACTATCTTGTGTTGTCAGGGGAAACGTAAAAAGGAGTACTTTTTTGAAAAGATGTGTAGACATGGTTTGATTGGGTAGAGCTGCGAATATACTCAATTCAGAGCGTCTGTTCATTGCCACATCTTGTAATAAACCTACTAAGAAGCAGTGCGTTGAGCACCAGTGTATAATTTTTATAAAATAAAGCCTGGGACATCGGCAGATCGGAGTTGTGCTATATTCATTGCCAGTCAACGAAACTGTTTATTATTATTTCCATGAATTGTGGTAAGCTTGAAATATTCAATATCTTTTAATGACAATTGAATGTAAAT
The DNA here is from genome assembly GCA_024509875.1 of Oreohelix idahoensis. Lineage (NCBI taxonomy): Eukaryota > Metazoa > Mollusca > Gastropoda > Stylommatophora > Oreohelicidae > Oreohelix > Oreohelix idahoensis. The sequence goes on along the minus strand of JAMPIV010014054.1, from coordinate 180,792 downwards.
TGATAATTTATGTCTGTATATATGTGTGGTTCAGTAGCGAACATAATGTAAAGCCTATAGTGCTCCAGCCTGAACAGAAGGTGTCGGAGGAAAGTAAAACTGCATGGAATGGCCAAACAGTACACTGACACCTAGATTATTAACTAGAAAGAAATAATGCTGGAATTGCAGAGGCGTAGTAACCATTAGGGAGGGAAATACTGGTATAAAGTATTTCAGATGAAGCTGACAGTTGGCCTAACGCTCTGAACTCAATGTTTGTGATGTATTGTGCTCAGTGTAGAAATGGAGTATAAATTAGTTCTGACGTAGAAGGTACAACCTTCTTGTTTCAGGGACCGTGGTCTTAAAGTTATTGAGCAGCACCTGGTCAGAGCTTTGCTGAAGCCAGAGGTGGACAGCATACTCCTTGGTCCATATAGCAACCAGTGGGGTGGCTCCAGAACTCATTAAAGTAATCGAGCAGAGGAGTCCTTTACTGCAGTCATCACGCAAGATAAGAGAGTGTGGCCATGGAGCTCAACATTATGTACCCCCATCTTAAAATGACATTGTAAACTAAAATTAAGAGGGGAATTTAATTGTTTTAATACCAGGAACTGAGAACATCTCCAATACTAGTTCCAATAGAAACAAACTATTGAAGTCATGATGACAAATACCAACAGAGCTTGAACAAAACAAAACCAGTATTACCTCATATTACCACTACACAACTGACACACATAGGATACCATTAATAATATATGTCACTACAAGAATCATATTAATAAATTCTGTACATATAACTTGTAATTAAAATTGATTGTGATTCCTGGTTCCCTTTGTATTTGAATCAGGACACATATACATTCATGACAGCACTGAATACATATTGTTATTTGAAAAGTTATCAGTGACTCCTTTAAGATATCCTCTTAGAGTGTTATGTATGTGAGTGTCACAGTGTTGTCAAGTGTGGTGGAATAAATTAAATTGTTTATCTGTCTGTTGTTGTTATGACTTACACTTCATCATACACATACCCTAGACATATAACGTAGTCATCACACTATTCCATAATAATTCTGACTGAGGTATACATATGTGGCAGTAAGTAAGGTTATCTATAATACACTACTCTTATTAGATATAGATACCTTCACAGCTGATCTCAGTCAGTACACTAAGTCCCCTATAAATATTTATAACATCCCACTTTGCCACATATATTGGGGGCTCGTCCGGGATTTTGAATCTTTCCCTATTAAAAATATTGGGGGTAATTCACTTCAGGGAATAATAAGAATTAAAAGGTATCCTTGGGTGAAAATAAATAAGGTTGAGCTCACAGTGCCTGTGTTGTCTTGAGTTAATTAGTCATAGATAAAATTGTTTAGACATTTATCTGTTAGACAATGGCCGACCTGGCAAAATTTCGATCTGCTGCTGTACAGACTGCGAAAGAGTTAGGAATGGACGGGCAAATTATGATTTCTTATGTCACTGCTGAATGTGACAAATATATTGAACGGGAAGAAAGAAGATTAGAAAAAGAGGCCGAAAGAAAATTAGAATCTGAAAGATTGGCCGAAGATAAGAGAATAGAAGCTGAAAAAGAGATTAAGAGGTTGCAGATTGAGGCTGAGGCTAAGAGGTTGCAGATTGAGGCTGACAAAGAGGCTAAAGCATTGGCTGCAGAAAGAGAAGACAAAAGATTAGCTGCAGAAAGGGAAGCCGAAGAAAGAAGATTGACTGCAGAGAGGGAAGCAGAAAAGGAGGAGAAGAGATTACAAAGGGAACATGAGTTACGACTAAGGGAGTTTGAGTTTCAGGGCCATGCTCCTGAAAATGGTGCCAGTCCCTTTGCCTCTGATGCCACTGCTAGCCAGGGAGCCTCAACCTCAGCTATGAATTTTCATTTAGATCATTTTGTTGAGAAAGACGATGATATAGAGAGCTATCTAAATAGGTATGAACTATTAGCTACCACATATGTGTTAGAGAGAGAAAGGTGGAGCTTAAAGTTATCTCAGGGACTTCGTGGGGCAGCTTATGAAGTTTTTGCAAAAATGAGCAGAGGTGATCAGGAAAATTATGACATGCTAAAGCAGGCTCTTTTGTTAAGATATGAAAAGAATGCAGAATTTTATAGGAAAAAATTTAGGAATGCTAAACTACTGTCAGGTGAAACCTATCACCAGTTCTCTGCACGAATAGAGACATACTTGGAGAAATGGACTTCTCTGGGGAAAACCCAAGATCTTAAGGAAATGGTCCTTATAGAGCAATTAAGAGAGTCCATGGCTCCAGACCTGAGAAAGTTTCTCTCATGGAACAAGGTGCAGAGAGGCTGGGTGAGTTGCTAAATGTTGCTGAAAGGTATCAAGCAGCTCAAGCAGAGGTAACAGGTAATAAAAAGAAACAAGTGGATAACTTTAGGGCACCACAGAACTTTAATAAATTTGATCCTAGGGATCAAAACAAAGGTAAGCACCAGTTTGATAGGCCACGGTATGAAAATAAAAATAAAACCCCACAATTCGATGAAAGGAAATATGATGAAAGAAAATCTTTCAACCAAGGAAAAAGGTGGTGTAAGAATTGTCAGATGGACAATCATGACACTGACCGTTGCAGAAGGAAACCTGTGTATATGGCCACCCTTCAGGTCAGGTCGACCTCAAGACAGGAGGAGGATATTATGTTGGATACCACTCCAGAAGAGATGAGGAAGGCACAGGCTGGGGATAAAACACTCAAGCCTTGTTTCAGGAAATTGTCAACTTGTACAACTCCAGGCAAGGGAGATTTTTACATGAAAAACAAGTTGATGTATAGGAAGACTGGAGCTAGATCCAAAGGTCAGGGACAGCTGGTACTTCCTAAAAGATATAGGGCAGACTTAATAAGGAGCCTACATGTGAAACCAGATGGGGACCATGAGAAGATAGGTACCATCATTCAAAAGGTGGCTCACAATTATTATTGGCCCAAAGCAAGATGGGACATTGAGAATTTTGTAGAAAGGTGTAGCATAGCACATGAGGGAACACCCACAAGTGGGAACATTGATCAGGACCTGGACACGCCACGGGGCAAAATTAGGCCTGATAATAAAAAGAAAAATAGATTTGATAAAGTGGACCAAATGGAATGGGAAGCCCCTTTTCACGGACAAGCTTCACTTAACTGTTTTACAATGGCCACTATGCGGAGAGGCAAAAAGATGTCTTACCCCAGGATAAGCCGAAAATCCCTCAATCGGACTTAAACAAACTGGAGGAAGAGGATGTAGAGAGGAAATCTCTCATCAAGAATTTTAAGTGGGGAGAAAGCCCCAAAAGAAAAATTGGTAGCGGTCGTTTTATGCATGATAATTCTGGGAAGAAAAATCATCACTATAGAGCTTCGAGTGGAAGAGACCATACCGGTGCATGGACAAATAGGTCCACAAAATTAAAGGTCCATATGTAGCTTTGTTAAGAACGTGGACTGATGAAAAGGCAGAGGAAAACATTACATCTTCATACCAATATGTGAATGAGCTGACCACTCGTTTAAAAACTGGCTGGAAACTTGCCAATGAAAATTTGAAACAAGCCAGGAAGAAACATGCTGCCTATTATAACAGGAAGGCGAAAGACAGAGATTTGGCTGTGGGAGAGAAGGTACTGCTTCTTCTCCCCGGGAGTCAGAATAAGTTACAGATTGGATGGCAAGGTCCATATACAGTTTTAGAGAAGGTGTCTAGAACAAATTATAAGATAGATAAGAAGGGGAAAGAAAAAATCTATCATGTGAATCTCCTGAAGAAATATTTGGAAAGAGAACATCAGGAAGAGACACACTTGTTGACCTTGTCCATCGCCATGGAGATGAAAAAGGAACCACTTTCATCATTTGAATATCCATTACACCCCTGTGAGACAGCAGCACAGGTGAAAATCAGTACACATTTAACAAAAACTCAGAAAGAGAGAGTGCAACAGGTTCTAAATAATCATGCAGAGGTGTTAACAGACCGACCAGGGCATACAAACCTATTGGAATATGATATGAAACTGATAGACCCCACACCTGTCTGTATGAAACCATATTCGATTCCGTTTGCTAAGGAGAAAGCTTTGAAGGAAGAGATAGACTATCTGTTGAAGGAAGGAATTATTTCACACAGTGAATCCTCATATAGTTCCGGTGTTGTACTCTTAAGGAAGCCCTCTGGAGAACATAGACTCTGTATAGATTACAGGAGACTGAATGCTATTACAGAAGGACAGGTGGATCCATTGCCGGATACAAATCAGCTGTTTGCCAGACTAAATAAAGCTAAATATTTCTCAAAAGTGGATCTGAGTAAAGGATACTATCAGATTCCAGTAAAGCCTGAGGTTAGACCATACCTAGCTTTTAGTACCTCAGAAGGACACTATGAGTTTAATAGATTGCCATTTGGATTGAAGAATGCGCCTAGTGTCTTCTCTAGAATGATGAGAAAATTATTGGACCCTCTGAATAATCCATGTATAACAAATTTCATGGATGATATCCTTATAGCAACAGAAACATTTGAGGAACACATTGACTCTCTGAAGATGCTGTTTGATCGACTTAGGGAAGCAAATTTAACAGCCCGACCAACCAAATGTTGCGTTGGATGTAAAGAATTGGAATTTTTGGGACACACAGTTTATCAGGGAAACATGACCCCTGACCCAAAGAATTTAGAGAAACTAAAGAAAGCCCCGAGACCACAAACCAAGAAGGACGTGAGATCCTTTGTCTCATTATGTGGTTTCTACCAGAAGTATATCAAAAACTTTAATTCCATATGTGCACCGTTAACTGATTTGACACGTAAAGGACATCCAGATCGCATTACATGGACACCACAATGTGAAATGGCTTACCAAGAATTGAAGGAAAAGCTCACAAGTAAACCTATTTTGAAATTACCTGACTTAAGTCAAGAATTCATAGTAAGGACGGATGCCAGTAATATTGGGTTGGGTGCAACTCTACTACAGAAATCAGATGCATTGGATGGGGAATTAAGCCCAGTGGCATATGCTAGCAGAAAATTGAATAAAGCTGAAATCAACTACTCAACTAGCGAAAAAGAATGTCTTGCAGTAATATGGGCAATAAAGAAATTCAATATTTATCTGTATGGGAAGGCATTTAAGTTGCAAACGGATCACAAACCTTTATCGTTTCTAGCCCAGGCTAGGCATGAGAACTCTAGGTTACTCCGATGGTCCTTACTTTTGGCTCCCTATAATTTTAGCATTGAGTATATATCTGGAAAAACAAATTTGGGAGCGGATTTTTTAAGCCGCCATCCGTGTGATGAGAATCACCGTAAACCCCAGAAATAATAATAAATTTCTCTATGTGTATATAGAATAAAGGACTGACATATAATGTCTGTTTTAAGAGGGGAGATGTCGTGAATTATTCTAATCCCCATATATAAATTAAAACGTAAATGCAAAGCCTAACAAATAAATTTAATAAAAGGAAAGAAGAATGGTAAAGAACAGTGCTGTCACAATGACTGTACTCGAAATCCCCCTTGTTTTCTACTTCGTCGGCAAATTGTAACGCTTTCACGTTGATAGTAAAAGCCTACTGTGTCGCTGCACGCTTTCTTCAATGAAACGTGTACTGTATTTCTTGGAAAAACCTTGAGATACGCAAGCTGATCAATGACCTAAATTTAATATTTCATTCATTCCATTTTATACACGGCGTAACTAAAAGACAGATGGACTAAAGGATAGAGAGAAGGGAGAGGCAGAAAGCAGGGACACGTGCAACACTAAACACGCGTCGCGCGATACACAATTGCTGCCATCACGCGTGTAAGGCCACATGCACTAACTTTATTTCAAATCGACAGTGATAAAATTCACTACCCATACCAGAGTTAGGTTTTAAAATCCTGAAAAACGCTTATTGGGAATTATGACATTATACCGGTTTACGTTTGAAAACATGACAGTACCCAGACACCCTCAAGTTTGGAAGTGAGAAGGTAGTAACAGCACGACTATCCTAGAAGAAAATGCATATTGGCTCCATTAAATTCGTATATTTGGGTTCCTTAGGGTTTGCTGACAAAGAATATGTAAAACGTTACGCAAATAGTCTAGGAATTACCAAGTTATGGCCAAAATAAAATAGTGGGGGTGCCTGACAGCATGAAATCATTTCTGCTCATAAAATTTTTTTTATAACGTGTTTGAAAAAACATTACGTTACGGAAATAGCCTACCATGTTAACTCCTATTTGATTGGAGCGCAACAAATGAAAGACTAAACACGATTGGTCGGACTATAAATACTATCTTGTGTTGTCAGGGGAAACGTGAAAAGGAGTACTTTTTTGAAAAGATGTGTAGACATGGTTTGATTGGGTAGAGCTGCGAATATACTCAATTCAGAGCGTCTGTTCATTGCCACATCTTGTAATAAACCTACTAAGAAGCAGTGCGTTGAGCACCAGTGTATATTTTTTATAAATAAAGCCTGGGACATCGGCAGATCGGAGTTGTGCTATATTCATTGCCAGTCAACGAAACTGTTTATTATTATTTCCATGAATTGTGGTAAGCTTGAAATATTCAATATCTTTTAATGAAAATTGAATGTAAATTGATAATTTATGTCTGTATATATGTGTGGTTCAGTAGCGAACATGATGTAAAGCCTATAGTGCTCCAGCCTGAACAGAAGGTGTCGGAGGAAAGTAAAACTGCATGGAATGGCCAAACAGTACACTGACACCTAGATTATTAACTAGAAAGAAATAATGCTGGAATTGCAGAGGCGTAGTAACCATTAGGGAGGGAAATACTGGTATAAAGTATTTCAGATGAAGCTGACAGTTGGCCTAACGCTCTGAACTCAATGTTTGTGATGTATTGTGCTCAGTGTAGAAATGGAGTATAAATTAGTTCTGACGTAGAAGGTACAACCTTCTTGTTTCAGGGACCGTGGTCTTAAAGTTATTGAGCAGCACCTGGTCAGAGCTTTGCTGAAGCCAGAGGTGGACAGCATACTCCTTGGTCCATATAGCAACCAGTGGGGTGGCTCCAGAACTCATTAAAGTAATCGAGCAGAGGAGTCTTTTACTGCAGTCATCACGCAAGATAAGAGAGTGTGGCCATGGAGCTCAACATTATGTACCCCCATCTTAAAATGACATTGTAAACTAAAATTAAGAGGGGAATTTAATTGTTTTAATACCAGGAACTGAGAACATCTCCAATACTAGTTCCAATAGAAACAAACTATTGAAGTCATGATGACAAATACCAACAGAGCTTGAACAAAACAAAACCAGTATTACCTCATATTACCACTACACAACTGACACACATAGGATACCATTAATAATATATGTCACTACAAGAATCATATTAATAAATTCTGTACATATAACTTGTAATTAAAATTGATTGTGATTCCTGGTTCCCTTTGTATTTGAATCAGGACACATATACATTCATGACAGCACTGAATACATATTGTTATTTGAAAAGTTATCAGTGACTCCTTTAAGATATCCTCTTAGAGTGTTTTATGTATGTGAGTGTCACAGTGTTGTCAAGTGTGGTGGAATAAATTAAATTGTTTATCTGTCTGTTGTTGTTATGACTTACACTTCATCATACACATACCCTAGACATATAACGTAGTCATCACACTATTCCATAATAATTCTGACTGAGGTATACATATGTGGCAGTAAGTAAGGTTATCTATAATACACTACTCTTATTAGATATAGATACCTTCACAGCTGATCTCAGTCAGTACACTAAGTCCCCTATAAATATTTATAACATCCCACTTTACCACATATATTGGGGGCTCGTCCGGGATTTTGAATCTTTCCCTATTAAAAATATTGGGGGTAATTCACTTCAGGGAATAATAAGAATTAAAAGGTATCCTTGGGTGAAAATAAATAAGGTTGAGCTCACAGTGCCTGTGTTGTCTTGAGTTAATTAGTCATAGATAAAATTGTTTAGACATTTATCTGTTAGACAATGGCCGACCTGGCAAAATTTCGATCTGCTGCTGTACAGACTGCGAAAGAGTTAGGAATGGACGGCAAATTATGATTTCTTATGTCACTGCTGAATGTGACAAATATATTGAACGGGAAGAAAGAAGATTAGAAAAAGAGGCCGAAAGAAAATTAGAATCTGAAAGATTGGCCGAAGATAAGAGAATAGAAGCTGAAAAAGAGATTAAGAGGTTGCAGATTGAGGCTGAGGCTAAGAGGTTGCAGATTGAGGCTGACAAAGAGGCTAAAGCATTGGCTGCAGAAAGAGAAGACAAAAGATTAGCTGCAGAAAGGGAAGCCGAAGAAAGAAGATTGACTGCAGAGAGGGAAGCAGAAAAGGAGGAGAAGAGATTACAAAGGGAACATGAGTTACGACTAAGGGAGTTTGAGTTTCAGGGCCATGCTCCTGAAAATGGTGCCAGTCCCTTTGCCTCTGATGCCACTGCTAGCCAGGGAGCCTCAACCTCAGCTATGAATTTTCATTTAGATCATTTTGTTGAGAAAGACGATGATATAGAGAGCTATCTAAATAGGTATGAACTATTAGCTACCACATATGTGTTAGAGAGAGAAAGGTGGAGCTTAAAGTTATCTCAGGGACTTCGTGGGGCAGCTTATGAAGTTTTTGCAAAAATGAGCAGAGGTGATCAGGAAAATTATGACATGCTAAAGCAGGCTCTTTTGTTAAGATATGAAGAGAATGCAGAATTTTATAGGAAAAAATTTAGGAATGCTAAACTACTGTCAGGTGAAACCTATCACCAGTTCTCTGCACGAATAGAGACATACTTGGAGAAATGGACTTCTCTGGGGAAAACCCAAGATCTTAAGGAAATGGTCCTTATAGAGCAATTAAGAGAGTCCATGGCTCCAGACCTGAGAAAGTTTCTCATGGAACAAGGTGCAGAGAGGCTGGGTGAGTTGCTAAATGTTGCTGAAAGGTATCAAGCAGCTCAAGCAGAGGTAACAGGTAATAAAAAGAAACAAGTGGATAACTTTAGGGCACCACAGAACTTTAATAAATTTGATCCTAGGGATCAAAACAAAGGTAAGCACCAGTTTGATAGGCCACGGTATGAAAATAAAAATAAAACCCCACAATTCGATGAAAGGAAATATGATGAAAGAAAATCTTTCAACCAAGGAAAAAGGTGGTGTAAAAATTGTCAGATGGACAATCATGACACTGACCGTTGCAGAAGGAAACCTGTGTATATGGCCACCCTTCAGGTCAGGTCGACCTCAAGACAGGAGGAGGATATTATGTTGGATACCACTCCAGAAGAGATGAGGAAGGCACAGGCTGGGGATAAAACACTCAAGCCTTGTTTCAGGAAATTGTCAACTTGTCATACAACTCCAGGCAAGGGAGATTTTTACATGAAAAACAAGTTGATGTATAGGAAGACTGGAGCTAGATCCAAAGGTCAGGGACAGCTGGTACTTCCTAAAAGATATAGGGCAGACTTAATAAGGAGCCTACATGTGAAACCAGATGGGGACCATGAGAAGATAGGTACCATCATTCAAAAGGTGGCTCACCATTATTATTGGCCCAAAGCAAGATGGGACATTGAGAATTTTGTAGAAAGGTGTAGCATAGCACATGAGGGAACACCCACAAGTGGGAACATTGATCAGGACCTGGACACGCCACGGGGCAAAATTAGGCCTGATAATAAAAAGAAAAATAGATTTGATAAAGTGGACCAAAGGGAATGGGAAGCCCCTTTTCACGGACAAGCTTCACTTAACTGTTTTACAATGGCCACTATGCGGAGAGTGCAAAAAGATGTCTTACCCCAGGATAAGCCGAAAATCCCTCAATCGGACTTAAACAAACTGGAGGAAGAGGATGTAGAGAGGAAATCTCTCATCAAGAATTTTAAGTGGGGAGAAAGCCCCAAAAGAAAAATTGGTAGCGGTCGTTTTATGCATGATAATTCTGGGAAGAAAAATCATCACTATAGAGCTTCGAGTGGAAGAGACCATACCGGTGCATGGACAAATAGGTCCACAAAATTAAAGGTCCATATGTAGCTTTGTTAAGAACGTGGACTGATGAAAAGGCAGAGGAAAACATTACATCTTCATACCAATATGTGAATGAGCTGACCACTCGTTTAAAAACTGGCTGGAAACTTGCCAATGAAAATTTGAAACAAGCCAGGAAGAAACATGCTGCCTATTATAACAGGAAGGCGAAAGACAGAGATTTGGCTGTGGGAGAGAAGGTACTGCTTCTTCTCCCCGGGAGTCAGAATAAGTTACAGATTGGATGGCAAGGTCCATATACAGTTTTAGAGAAGGTGTCTAGAACAAATTATAAGATAGATAAGAAGGGGAAAGAAAAAAATCTATCATGTGAATCTCCTGAAGAAATATTTGGAAAGAGAACATCAGGAAGAGACACACTTGTTGACCTTGTCCATCGCCATGGAGATGAAAAAGGAACCACCTTCATCATTTGAATATCCATTACACCCCTGTGAGACAGCAGCACAGGTGAAAATCAGTACACATTTAACAAAAACTCAGAAAGAGAGAGTGCAACAGGTTCTAAATAATCATGCAGAGGTGTTAACAGACCGACCAGGGCATACAAACCTATTGGAATATGATATGAAACTGATAGACCCCACACCTGTCTGTATGAAACCATATTCGATTCCGTTTGCTAAGGAGAAAGCTTTGAAGGAAGAGATAGACTATCTGTTGAAGGAAGGAATTATTTCACACAGTGAATCCTCATATAGTTCCGGTGTTGTACTCTTAAGGAAGCCCTCTGGAGAACATAGACTCTGTATAGATTACAGGAGACTGAATGCTATTACAGAAGGACAGGTGGATCCATTGCCGGATACAAATCAGCTGTTTGCCAGACTAAATAAAGCTAAATATTTCTCAAAAGTGGATCTGAGTAAAGGATACTATCAGATTCCAGTAAAGCCTGAGGTTAGACCATACCTAGCTTTTAGTACCTCAGAAGGACACTATGAGTTTAATAGATTGCCATTTGGATTGAAGAATGCGCCTAGTGTCTTCTCTAGAATGATGAGAAAATTATTGGACCCTCTGAATAATCCATGTATAACAAATTTCATGGATGATATCCTTATAGCAACAGAAACATTTGAGGAACACATTGACTCTCTGAAGATGCTGTTTGATCGACTTAGGGAAGCAAATTTAACAGCCCGATCAACCAAATGTTGCGTTGGATGTAAAGAATTTGAATTTTTGGGACACACAGTTTATCAGGGAAACATGACCCCTGACCCAAAGAATTTAGAGAAACTAAAGAAAGCCCCGAGACCACAAACCAAGAAGGACGTGAGATCCTTTGTCTCATTATGTGGTTTCTACCAGAAGTATATCAAAAACTTTAATTCCATATGTGCACCGTTAACTGATTTGACACGTAAAGGACATCCAGATCGCATTACATGGACACCACAATGTGAAATGGCTTACCAAGAATTGAAGGAAAAGCTCACAAGTAAACCTATTTTGAAATTACCTGACTTAAGTCAAGAATTCATAGTAAGGACGGATGCCAGTAATATTGGGTTGGGTGCAACTCTACTACAGAAATCAGATGCATTGGATGGGGAATTAAGCCCAGTGGCATATGCTAGCAGAAAATTGAATAAAGCTGAAATCAACTACTCAACTAGCGAAAAAGAATGTCTTGCAGTAATATGGGCAATAAAGAAATTCAATATTTATCTGTATGGGAAGGCATTTAAGTTGCAAACGGATCACAAACCTTTATCGTTTCTAGCCCAGGCTAGGCATGAGAACTCTAGGTTACTCCGATGGTCCTTACTTTTGGCTCCCTATAATTTTAGCATTGAGTATATATCTGGAAAAACAAATTTGGGAGCGGATTTTTTAAGCCGCCATCCGTGTGATGAGAATCACCGTAAACCCCAGAAATAATAATAAATTTCTCTACGTGTATATAGAATAAAGGACTGACATATAATGTCTGTTTTAAGAGGGGAGATGTCGTGAATTATTCTAATCCCCATATATAAATTAAAACGTAAATGCAAAGCCTAACAAATAAATTTAATAAAAGGAAAGAAGAATGGTAAAGAACAGTGCTGTCACAATGACTGTACTCGAAATCCCCCTTGTTTTCTACTTCGTCGGCAAATTGTAACGCTTTCACGTTGATAGTAAAAGCCTACTGTGTCGCTGCACGCTTTCTTCAATGGAACGTGTACTGTATTTCTTGGAAAAACCTTGAGATACGCAAGCTGATCAATGACCTAAATTTAATATTTCATTCATTCCATTTTATACACGGCGTAACTAAAAGACAGATGGACTAAAGGATAGAGAGAAGGGAGAGGCAGAAAGCAGGGACACGTGCAACACTAAACACGCGTCGCGCGATACACAATTGCTGCCATCACGCGTGTAAGGCCACATGCACTAACTTTATTTCAAATCGACAGTGATAAAATTCACTACCCATACCAGAGTTAGGTTTTAAAATCCTGAAAAACGCTTATTGGGAATTATGACATTATGCCGGTTTACGTTTGAAAACATGACAGTACCCAGACACCCTCAAGTTTGGAAGTGAGAAGGTAGTAACAGCACGACTATCCTAGAAGAAAATGCATATTGGCTCCATTAAATTCGTATATTTGGGTTCCTTAGGGTTTGCTGACAAAGAATATGTAAAACGTTACGCAAATAGTCTAGGGATTACCAAGTTATGGCCAAAATAAAATAGTGGGGGTGCCTGACAGCATGAAATCATTTCTGCTCATAAAATTTTTTTATAACGTGTTTGAAAAAAACATTACGTTACGGAAATAGCCTACCATGTTAACTCCTATTTGATTGGAGCGCAACAAATGAAAGACTAAACACGATTGGTCGGACTATAAATACTATCTTGTGTTGTCAGGGGAAACGTAAAAAGGAGTACTTTTTTGAAAAGATGTGTAGACATGGTTTGATTGGGTAGAGCTGCGAATATACTCAATTCAGAGCGTCTGTTCATTGCCACATCTTGTAATAAACCTACTAAGAAGCAGTGCGTTGAGCACCAGTGTATAATTTTTATAAAATAAAGCCTGGGACATCGGCAGATCGGAGTTGTGCTATATTCATTGCCAGTCAACGAAACTGTTTATTATTTCCATGAATTGTGGTAAGCTTGAAAGATTCAATATCTTTTAATGACAATTGAATGTAAATTGATAATTTATGTCTGTATATATGTGTGGTTCAGTAGCGAACATAATGTAAAGCCTATAGTGCTCCAGCCTGAACAGAAGGTGTCGGAGGAAAGTAAAACTGCATGGAATGGCCAAACAGTACACTGACACCTAGATTATTAACTAGAAAGAAATAATGCTGGAATTGCAGAGGCGTAGTAACCATTAGGGAGGGAAATACTGGTATAAAGTATTTCAGATGAAGCTGACAGTTGGCCTAACGCTCTGAACTCAATGTTTGTGATGTATTGTGCTCAGTGTAGAAATGGAGTATAAATTAGTTCTGACGTAGAAGGTACAACCTTCTTGTTTCAGGGACCGTGGTCTTAAAGTTATTGAGCAGCACCTGGTCAGAGCTTTGCTGAAGCCAGAGGTGGACAGCATACTCCTTGGTCCATATAGCAACCAGTGGGGTGGCTCCAGAACTCATTAAAGTAATCGAGCAGAGGAGTCCTTTACTGCAGTCATCACGCAAGATAAAAGAGTGTGGCCATGGAGCTCAACATTATGTACCCCCATCTTAAAATGACATTGTAAACTAAAATTAAGAGGGGAATTTAATTGTTTTAATACCAGGAACTGAGAACATCTCCAATACTAGTTCCAATAGAAACAAACTATTGAAGTCATGATGACAAATACCAACAGAGCTTGAACAAAACAAAACCAGTATTACCTCATATTACCACTACACAACTGACACACATAGGATACCATTAATAATATATGTCACTACAAGAATCATATTAATAAATTCTGTACATATAACTTGTAATTAAAATTGATTGTGATTCCTGGTTCCCTTTGTATTTGAATCAGGACACATATACATTCATGACAGCACTGAATACATATTGTTATTTGAAAAGTTATCAGTGACTCCTTTAAGATATCCTCTTAGAGTGTTATATGTATGTGAGTGTCACAGTGTTGTCAAGTGTGGTGGAATAAATTAAATTGTTTATCTGTCTGTTGTTGTTATGACTTACACTTCATCATACACATACCCTAGACATATAACGTAGTCATCACACTATTCCAGAATAATTCTGACTGAGGTATACATATGTGGCAGTAAGTAAGGTTATCTATTGTAGTGGTGTGGATGGTATTGTATGATGGTGTTCTTACTACATGTAAATTGTATGAGGCCAGCTGTGAAGGCTCCTGAGATAAAATGTATTTGAGAATTTGTCAGAAGGCCTTTCTTGCTACCACTACGACCTCACACTTACTTTTTTTTTTTCTTAATGAATGTGGCTACGTAAAGTGTCTAGGGTAATGATGTGTAATGTGGTGTGTTAGTTATAAATACACCGACAGACAATTAAGAAGACTAATAAGATTAACAAGTGTTAAAATACACTGAACTAACTCACGTGTATAAGGTTTTTGATATAATTATATTACATTTATTGGTTCTGGATCAAGTTTTTTGTGACCAGAACTGATTTTAAAAGAAGGATTGAAAATTTATGAAAAATATGCATGGAATGTTACATAATAAATGCAAGAGCGTACCTATTTAAGTACTAGACTAGTTAGTTTTATTAAAAAAAGTTCGAGTAGTCATCTCTTTGGGAGGATATTTACTGTTTATACTGTTGGGGTGGCCTCATCACACCTGTCTATATTGACTACACAATGTCCAGAAAATGGTGGGAATTTTTACGGGGATATTAGTCACTACCAATAGTTGGTGAATGTCCAGCAGACCAGAGGCTCACTCATCTTTTTGTAGCTCTGGTGCTGAAAACTTGCGGTCCCACCTCTCCGTGCTGGCGGGCAATAATGGTGGTCTCTGTCACAAGAACTGCACAGATACACTCGAGTAAAGTCACCCACCGAATAGACTCTGCTTTGTTGTAGATAGAAAACTCACAGCTCAGATTATGAATAATTAACACAGAAGTGCTAGCAAAACTCAGCTGAGCTGCTGGCTATAGGATGGCGTCCCTAAATTTACTTCACTTGCTTTCATATGGGAAAATACCACACTTTAAAATCTGTGTCTAACACTGAACAATTATTGAAGAATGACCCCAAATGCGCTCTGAGCGCTAATGATATGCTTGTCTGTGGCCAATCACTGCCTAGTTGTACTTTAAATTTCAAATTTCTACACTAAAGTCATTTCAGTCATGCTTCAGTCAAGTATGGATGGTTATCTGTTAGTCTGTCCGTCTCTACTTGTGTTTCTAAAAAAAATGTGCTTGATTTTTGAAGCAACCTTTCTCTCCCCTTAAAATTTTGTCGTAAAAAGTTATATTTAGACACAGCTACCGCTCAAAAACCCTCTCCTCCATAATAAGTAACTTTGAACACTTGCGTCCCCAAGGTCGTGTAAATAACGACACTTTTTATTCAAGGCAGTCTGTCGATGTTGTAAACTACACTGTCTTTTGTCATTATCTTCAATATTATCTATCCGTTTGTAAAATTAAGAACATATTAGTTCACTGCTCAGAATAGGCCATCTGGCCAGCTAATTTTTATATTCCTAGCATTAATATTAAGAAAAATTACTTTTTAAATTTTTGTAATATTCCTAACATCTGCGTTCTTCCGCTCAAATTCAAATCAAGCGCTTGGTATCGCAAAACGTCCAATTCCGTACCTCGTGTCAATTTGGGGGACTTGAATTTTTACTTTCCTCCATCCCCCCCAATTGCGTCTCTTTAGCCTTGCTACGCAATCTTTCCAGTCATATTTTTTTCCTTTTTGATCCTCCGTTTCCCTCCTGTCTAGCAAGTCAATTTTATGGAGGGTGATGACCCGCGGTCTAGGCGATCATGTACATCAGCAGCCTACGCATTATGTTTTTATCCTTAAATGTTATCTTTTGAGTATTTTACCGTTGTATCTCTGTCAATTTCACTACACATCTCCCCACTTGAAAACATGCCTATGGCAAGTTCCAAAACCAGCGATACACATAGGTAAAATTACTCCTCACGTCTGCCACTACTCTAATTTTGATCACAGGGGTGCCGACTGAGGAAATCTGCACCGACATTCAATTTGCCTGGGATATATTGGATACTGAACTGATACGGTTGAAGCAATAAAGACCACCTCAGCAATCTTGCGTTTTCATGCTTAGCCTGAGACAAGAACACGAGAGGCTGATGATCCGTCTCCACCACAAAAGTCCTACCATACAGATAGATTTGAAACTTCTTTATTGCCCAGATTAATGCTAAACATTCTTTTTCGCTTGTGGAGTATCCTTGTTCCGCCTTATTCAATTTGCGGCTTGCATAAGCGACTGGTTTAAGTTCCCCATCAGGTGCAGCTGATCTTTGCAACAAAGCCCCTCCAAGTCCTACATTACTTGCATCGGTTCTTAAGACAAAGTCCTGTGTCAAATCAGGCAGTTTGAGAATAGGCTTGCTAGTGAGTTTTTCCTTTAACTCTTGGAACGCTAGTTCACATTGTGCAGTCCAAATAATTTTATCTGGAAGTCCCTTGCGAGTCAGATCAGTCAGAGGAGCACATATAGCGTTAAAATTTTTGATGTATTTCTGATAAAATCCGCATAACGACACAAATGATCGCACGTCCTTTTTTGTTTGCGGCCTAGGTGCTCTCTGCAGTTTTTCCAAGTTCTTAGGATCAGGGGTCATATTACCCTGATATACGGTGTGCCCCAAGAATTCCAACTCTTTGCATCCAATACAACATTTTGTTGGCCTAGCAGTTAAGTTCGCCTCCCGAAGTCTATCAAACAACATCTCCAGAGCTTCAATGTGTTCTTCAAATGTCTCGGTGGCGACGAGAATATC
This sequence comes from Oreohelix idahoensis, assembly GCA_024509875.1. Taxonomy (NCBI): domain Eukaryota; kingdom Metazoa; phylum Mollusca; class Gastropoda; order Stylommatophora; family Oreohelicidae; genus Oreohelix; species Oreohelix idahoensis. Next base: position 163,711 of record JAMPIV010014054.1, on the reverse strand, counting down.
ATCCATGAAATTTGTGATACATGGGTTATTCAGGGGGTCCAACAATTTTCGCATCATCCTTGAAAACACACTCGGAGCATTTTTCAGTCCGAATGGTAGCATATTGAATTCATAATGTCCATCCGAAGTGCTAAAAGCCAAATAAGGTCTCACTTCAGGCTTCACTGGGATCTGGTAATAGCCTTTACTAAGATCCACCTTTGAAAAGTATTTTGCCTTGTTCAGTCTGGCAAATAGCTGTTTTGTGTCTGGTAATGGATCCACTTGTCCTTCTGTGACAGCATTCAGTTTCCTGTAATCTATGCACAGTCTGTGTTCCCCAGACGGTTTCCTCAACAAAACGACACTAGAACTAAAAGATGATTCACTGTGCGAAATAATCCCCTCCTTCAATAAATAATCTATTTCTTCCTTTAATGCCTTCTCCTTCGCGAACGGAATAGAATAGGCTCTCATACAGATTGGGTTTGTGTCTACCAGTTTCATGTCATACTGTAGCAAATTTGTATGGCCTGGTTTATCTGTTAATACATCTGTATGTTCCTCCAGAACCTGTTGAACTCTCTCCCTCTGGTTTTTAGTCAGGTGCTTACTGACTTTTACCTGTGCTGCGGTTTCACAAGGATGTAATGGGTATTCATGTGAGGTGAGTGGTTCCTTTTGCATCTGGGTTGCAATAGCTAAGGTCAATAAGGGGGTGCTTTCCTGGAGTGGTCTGTCCAGATACTTCTTTAACAGGTTTACATGATAAACTTTTTCCTTCCCCTTTTTGTCAATTTTATAGTTTGTTCTAGACACCTTCTCTAGAACCGTATATGGACCTTGCCAACCAATTTGTAATTTATTCTGGCTTCCCGGTAGTAGAAGCAGCACCTTCTCTCCGACTGCCAGTTCCCTGTCCTTTGCCTTCCTATTAAAATATGCTGCATGTTTCTTCCTGGCTTGTTTCAAATTATCATTTGCCAGTTTCCATCCAGCTTTCAAACGAGTGGTCAGTTCGTTCACATATTGATATGATGAGGTAACAGTCTCTTCCGCCTTCTCATCTGTCCAGGTCCTTAATAAAGCTTCTAAAGGCCCTTTTATTGGCCTCCCAAATAGCAGAGTTGCGGGAGCCATCCCGGTTGAACTATGTGGTACCTCCCGGTACGCAAACAATGCGGCGGGCAGGAATTGATCCCACAGATCCGGTTTTTCGTGTGCCAGCTTTCTCAGGATAGAAATGAGAGTCCCATTGAACCTCTCTACCTGGCCGTTCCCTTGTGGATGGTACGGACTACAATGAAAGTGCCTGGCTTGAAATAGCTTAAAAACTTCTTCCGTTAGTTTCCCCTTGAACTGAGAACCATTATCCGTCAAGATTTGATGCGGGAATCCTAATCGGGTAAATATTGTAAGTAGTGCCTCTGCTACATGTTTTGAATCAATTGATGGCAGGGCTACCGCCTCTCCCCACATAGAACAAGTGTCCACCAGAGTAAGGATGTAACTGTTCCTCCTCTTGGTCCGAGTGAGAGGTCCTACAATATCCACTGCAACCCTCTCAAAAGGTGTTCCCACTATGGGCATTTCCCCTAGAGTTGCAGGGGCAGTCCAGTGCTTTGGAGCTACCCTTTGACATTCTGGGCAGGATTTGACATATCTTTTTATATCCTCCGTTATCCCTGGCCAGAAGTAATGACAAGCTATACGCTGTCCTGTGGCGCTGATCCCCATGTGACCACTGAAGGGGATTGCATGTCCGAGTTCCATCACTTTCTCTCTATATGCAATGGGAAGAACCAGCTGGTTGTGACCATTTGTTCCAGTTCCGGCCTTCCTGTATAAGAGTTTGTTCTTCATGAAATATTCCCCCTTGCTCGGAGGTGTGTGGCATTTGGGCAATTTTTTAAAACAGGGCTTGAGTGTCCTATCCTCAGCCTGCGCCTTCCTCATCTCCTCTGGATGAGCGTTTATAGGTTCACCTTCTTCCTCCTTCTTCTGTGACCTGGTCTGCACTGTCGCCATGATCACAGGTTTCTCGGGATTCCCCAAGAAGACGTATCTACACCCCAATATCAGAGGGTAGATTGGTTCATCTATCACTGCTGCTCTGATTTCTCCTTCCACATAGCGAGTTTTCACCGTTATCCTTGCGATGGGAAGTGTCATGAGTGGTATGTCCTTAGTCGCCCCTTGTATTTCCACTGTTTCTGTGGTATACTGACTTGGGTCCACTAGGCTAGACTTCACAACTGAATCATAATCCAAACCTGTATCATAAAGGCACCTTATGGTGACCCCATTACAAATAACATCCTCACAAACTGGGGGGTGATAAGGTTCCTGTTGTCCCTTAGGATTAACCTTTAATCTTTGCGTCCCCGACTTCATTGCAGCAATGTTTGAAGGTTTCCTTCTACAAAATTCGGTGTTATGGTTATCCTTCTTGCACCATTTGCACCATCTTTTTCCTTGGTTCAACGGTTTTCTTTCATTGAACTTTTGGTCATTGAACTGTGAGTTTCTGTCGCGATAGTCATTTCTTGGCCGCTCAAAATTTGTCCTGCCTTTATTTCCCTGCTCTCTATTATCAAATTTATTAAATTGCTGTGGAGCTTTAAAATTGTCTATGTGCTTCTTTTTAGCACCACTTACCTCTGCCTGAGCTGCCTGATACCTCTCAGCAACATTTAAAATTTCCCCCAACTTCTCTGCACCCTGTTCCATGAGAAATTTTCTCATGTCTGGAGCCATGGACTCTCTCAATTGCTCAATCATGATCATTTCTTTAAGATCTTGGGTCTTCCCCAGAGCCGTCCATTTCTCCAAATAGGTTTCTATTCTGGCAGAAAATTGGTGGTATGTCTCCCCAGACAACAGTTTGGCATTTCTGAATTTCTTACGATAAAATTCACCATTCTTTTCGTACCTTAATAACAAAGCCTGCTTTAACATGTCATAATTGTCTTGGTCTTCCCTGTTCATTTTGGCAAATACTTCGTAAGAAGTACCCCTCAATCCCTGTGATAGCTTTAAGCTCCACCTCTCTCTCTCTAACCCATATGTAGTAGCTAATAACTCAAAACGTCCTAGGTACCCTTCTATGTCATCGTCTTTCTCAACAAAATGGTCTAAATGAAACCCCATAGCTGAGTTTGAGGCTCCCATACTGGGCGTAGCATCTGAGGCAAAAGGGCTGGCACCATTTTCAGGAGCCGGGCCTTGTAATTCCAGCTCCCTTAGTCGTAATTCATGCTCCCTCTGCAACCTTCTATCTTCTGCTTCCCTTTCGGCCTTTTTATCTTCTGCCTCCCTTTCGGCAGTCAACCTTTTTTCGTCTGCCTCCCTTTGCTGTCGTTTTTCTTCTGCCTCAATCTGCAGCCTCTTAATTTCTCTATCAGCCTCAATTTGTAATCTCTTTTCTTCAGCTAACCTGTCAGCCTCTAATTTTCTTTCAGCCTCTTTTTCTAATCTCCTTTCTTCCCGTTCAATATATTTATCACATTCAGTCGTTACGTATTGAATTAAAATTTGACCATCCATCCCCATCTCCTTCGCAGTGAGCACAGCAGCTGATCTAAACTTTGCTAGCTCTGCCATACTTTTTGGACAATATAATAATATACAAGATAAATCTCTAACCAGTAAATACACTAAGTACTTCTAATTACTATATGACTATAGTCTAACTAATTCTAACTAACCAGTTAACTAATTAATTATTACTGGCTGTGAAGATTCACCAACTTTTATCTGCAGGGACACTTTTAATTTTAAAGGAAATTTTACAATTTATTTCCCTACTTTTATTTCTCCCACCAGGAGATCCTAATTTTACTGTTGGGCTAATTATCCCTGGACAAGACCCCAATTTATGTAGTGGTGTTGATGGTATTGTATGATGGTGTTCTTACTACATGTAAATTGTATGAGGCCAGCTGTGAAGGCTCCTGAGATAAAATGTATTTGAGAATTGTCAGAAGGCCTTTCTTGCTACCACTACGACCTCACACTTACTTTTTTTTTTTTCTTAATGAATGTGGCTACGTAAAGTGTCTAGGGTAATGATGTGTAATGTGGTGTGTTAGTTATAAATACACCCACAGACATTTAAGAAGACTAATAAGATTAACAAGTGTTAAAATACACTGAACTAACTCACGTGTATAAGGTTTTTGATATAATTATATTACATTTATTGGTTCTGGATCAAGTTTTATTTTGACCAGAACTGATTTTAAAAGAAGGATTGAAAATTTATGAAAAATATGCATGGAATGTTACATAATAAATGCAAGAGCGTACCTATTTAAGTACTAGACTAGTTAGTTTTATTAAAAAAAAGTTCGAGTAGTCATCTCTTTGGGAGGATATTTACTGTTTGTGCTGTTGGGGTGGCCTCATCACACCTGTCTATATTGACTACACAATGTCCAGAAAATGGTGGGAATTTTTACGGGGATATTAGTCACTACCAATAGTTGGTGAATGTCCAGCAGACCAGAGGCTCACTCATCTTTTTGTAGCTCTGGTGCTGAAAACTTGCGGTCCCACCTCTCCGTGCTGGCGGGCAATAATGGTGGTCTCTGTCACAAGAACTGCACAGATACACTCGAGTAAAGTCACCCACCGAATAGACTCTGCTTTGTTGTAGATAGAAAACTCACAGCTCAGATTATGAATAATTAACACAGAAGTGCTAGCAAAACTCAGCTGAGCTGCTGGCTATAGGATGGCGTCCCTAAATTTACTTCACTTGCTTTCATATGGGAAAACACCACACTTTAAAATCTGTGTCTAACACTGAACAATTATTGAAGAATGACCCCAAATGCGCTCTGAGCGCTAATGATATGCTTGTCTGTGGCCAATCACTGCCTAGTTGTACTTTAAATTTCAAATTTCTACACTAAAGTCATTTCAGTCATGCTTCAGTCAAGTATGGATGGTTATCTGTTAGTCTGTCCGTCTCTACTTGTGTTTCTAAAAAAAATGTGCTTGATTTTTGAAGCAACCTTTCTCTCCCCTTAAAATTTTGTCGTAAAAAGTTATATTTAGACACAGCTACCGCTCAAAAACCCTCTCCTCCATAATAAGTAACTTTGAACACTTGCGTCCCCAAGGTCGTGTTTTTTGTGTGCAAATAACGACACTTTTTATTCAAGGCAGTCTGTCGATGTTGTAAACTACACTGTCTTTTGTCATTATCTTCAATATTATCTATCCGTTTGTAAAATTAAGAACATATTAGTTCACTGCTCAGAATAGGCCATCTGGCCAGCTAATTTTTATATTCCTAGCATTAATATTAAGAAAAATTACTTTTTAAATTTTTGTAATATTCCTAACATCTGCGTTCTTCCGCTCAAATTCAAATCAAGCGCTTGGTATCGCAAAACGTCCAATTCCGTACCTCGTGTCAATTTGGGGGACTTGAATTTTTACTTTCCTCCATCCCCCCCAATTGCGTCTCTTTAGCCTTGCTACGCAATCTTTCCAGTCATATTTTTTCCTTTTTGATCCTCCGTTTCCCTCCTGTCTAGCAAGTCAATTTTATGGAGGGTGATCTCAGTCAGTACACTAAGTCCCTTATAAATATTTATAACATCCCACTTTACCACACCAGCCTATCTGAAAGACTAAATTTAAATCAGACGCACTTTCTCTCCTTGTACAAAATACAAGTTACACTTCACCCACATGCACATAATTCTGTGACAAATACGCACAAACGTGAAAGACAAACTATGAATAACATATATGGACAAGTGTTGACCAACACAATAACTTAAGGTTTAATTAAGTTTATTTATCACTAGAACTTTACAACATAAATCATATACAACAATAGATCATGGGTTTACAGACAAAATAAAAATTAATCAAATAGGTTCTCCCCTCTGGTAAAGGAAAAGAAAAGAAGATCCCGACCGAGGTTAATTAACCCAAAAGATCAAAAGTTTACAATAAGGGTATGGAATAGTCCGTAAAGAAAACAAAGGACAAGTCCCTAATTAATCTATCCCGTAAATACTCAGATTAATGAGAACAAAAGAGAAAAGATTTGTATGATAGTGGTTAACAACAGAAATAAGTTTCTTTCTCCGTTCATTCAATTCACAACGTACGGTGGCCACTTTCATAATTCGCTTACCAATAGATGTCGCAGGCATTCCGTGGAAATAAACACTAATAAGTAACACGACTACTCAGTGTCATATTAAGTTTTGTCAAACCCAGCCCCAGACTAGCCATAGTTGCTGACTGCACGTTTCACGGTAGTCGCTAAGAGTTGGTGATTTAATTTTTCCTGGGTAAAATACGGTATCTCTACCTTCAGTTGGTTGGAGTAAGGTTCATACGTGGTGGTCACCGACATAAGATGAAGAATACAGATGTATTCTGTGTTGTCTAGCCTCTGACCGCTGATACACTATTTGAAGTCACACAAATGTTGCTTGACAATATATTTTGCCCCAGTTCGCTGATGAGATTGATATAAATGAAATCGGGTAATAGTTCTGGTCCCGTTAATCTTTACAATTATTGTTCTAGTTTGGTCTCTCTCATAAAAATGAAGAAAATGGACCGCACAGGTCATAGCCCGAAGACTCAACAATATTATAAAGTTTCTGGTTGCTTATAAGATTATAAGACTATAGAACGTAAGTTCATATGATCATAAGTCCGCTAATACGCAGGTTTTGATCGCCTAGATTTTAGGAAAGAAAATATAAACATTTAAACATAATATCAATATTAAATCTACCACGTGTTAAAGTAAGCCCTCTTCACCACTCCGTTATAAATTAGATTTAAAACACAAGGGTCTAGCTTATCCTATCGTTTTTAACGTGTGATATGAACACTAGTCATTTATGAACTTTACATAAAATAGATAAAAGCAAATAATATATATACCGTCACTAGACAGTTATTTAATGTATGTACTAGTCAATTTAAAACATCTCTTTCTGGGAAATAGCGAGTAATTTTTACTTTACAGCTGGAACAATTTAGCTATAAGTTATTTAATACGTTATTCAATTTAACACAGAAAATCCCAGTGAAATATAAATGAAAACTTTAAACACATTAAATCACTTAAGATGCTAGTATATAAATTACCACAAAACAGAAGAAACTGAAAATATCTCCACGAATATAAGAGTACTATGTACGAAAACTCTCATAATATTGAGCTAGTTATTCTCAAGAATTCTCTGAGTGACTGATATCTGAGCTAGGAGAGACGAGGAATATATCTACGGGTTCCGTTCTTTCGCTCCTTAATGCGAAAGTCATACCTCCGACCAGGGCCGGGCCAATTTGCCGTTCCATTCCTGAATAAAAGGTAATTTCTTCACCTCTGCCGCCTCTCAGCTACGTAAGTTAATTCCCTTGAAAAATGTAACACTCCAAGTACGTCTCAGGCTTATCGCTCCATTGCTGGCCTCTGCCCGCGTTTCTCTGATCAAAGAACGATTACGCCGTAATGCTCACTTCGCTCTGTTCCACGTTCGTGCTTAATTGCCAGATGGCTGGTGTGTTAATTGCGATGGTGAATCAGGCGTTCGTGTAGCAAAAACATATAAAACCTGGATGGGGAGGGGCAAAAGTGGACGGTCATTGCTGCACTATTTTCATATGTGACAGAGTGTTTAAATTCAAAATATCTCCCACGTGTTTAAAATATTACATTTAATATTCCAACGCGTGACCTCTTTATAATAAAACGTAATATTTCCGGTAACATCTTGTGCACTCTCATAAACAAATGTGTGAACTGATTACCTGTCTAAATGCCTTCCGTCAAGATTGTCTGGCCAGACAGATTATCTGCGATAATCACACACAGGGATGGTCCCGTGAAACGATTATCTCATTCATCCTCGTACTAGACCATATTGTCAAACGAGGATCGTCTCCTATCAAAGGTGGTCTGACTGATTCAATAAGATAAACGTATCACCGCTGACCGGTAATAATGACCGGGTATTGTTACGATAATACCCTAGTTCACCTGGTGGAACGTAAATAACTCTGAGGAGTGGTCAAGAAAAAATGTACGAGATAAAGATAGTCCCATAGCAGATACTTCCGTGGGGAGTGGAGTGTTAGAGACTTCACCCTACTAGATTCAGTATAGAGCAAAATAATGAATGAAAGGGCAAAAATTTGCCATATAATAAGTGATCGGAGAGAAAAATTAAGAAGAAATGATACTGCCGCAGGGTTGAAGGTGTGAGAGATGATACAAAAGAGCATGTTCAGACGTTCTGTGACAATTAATCCTACACAAATATCACGATAACTCTAAGCATCCATACATAAACACACATACATATATTATTATTATTCCGCAATTTATTAAATATTCTTATGATTGTTTTTCTACATTTCTTCAGAAATAAGGGTAACTTCCAGAAATGAACTTTATCTGTAATACATATATTTCAACTCTTCCCCCCCCCCCCTTCCCCGGAGGAGGGGGGGGGGCGGGCTATTTTAATCTCCCCAAAACAACATTAATTCTTCTAACTTTAAAACTCTATTTTTAAAAAGGCTTTCAAAATTATTCTTTACTTGCAGGCAGTGGCGTACTAAGAGGGATGTGAGGGGGTTGGACCCCCCCCCCCCCGGGGGGGGACAGCCAAGAGAGGGGTGCCATCGGACACTTTTATGACTGTACTTACTGCTTATAAGTGTGATTCTTAATTGCGGGGGTGGGGGGGGGAGGTGCCAAGGAAGGATCCGCCCCGGGGTGCCAAATACCCTAAGTACGAGTACGTCTCTGCTTGCAGGAACTAATTATTAATTTCGATGAATAATACGTAAATGGTTTATGACAGAGACCGAATGACACTGTGTCGTGTGGGCGGGTGTTTTTCAGCTTTAGTATCGGATGTGTGAGAGAGGAGCAACCTGTTTGCCTGCACGTGCATTGAGTGATCTGAGCTAATGATTGGTCCCAGCAGATAACTCCCTCATTCATAAAACAGTCAACAAGTCAGGGGTTCAGTCCCATGATAGGAAACTCTTCACAGAGCGATACAACAGGAAGCAATCTGATCATCAGAAGAAGTCCCCCCGTCCGACAAGTGTTTCGGTTCTGAGCATTGGAACTGACGAATGAACGTAGGTAAGGCTGGCCGTCTTAAACTAAACACATCATACTTCTGCGAAAAGAAAAAAAAATGCGGGAACTAACGACAAGATTTCCCTCACCATCACTAGAAACTGTACTAAAAATGGACCTACCCAGGTAACTACACAACATAATAAAATTTTATATTATCAAAACAAAAACTAATATATAACAACCAGAACAAGTGAGAATTACAAAGAAAGAACAAAAACAATATTTTTAAAAAACAACACCCCCACCCCCTCTCTTTACGCCAGCACTAACATGACGTAATCATGCGCGCCTTTTCACCTTTTCTCATCGCTACTTTCTCCATCTATACCCGGACCAGTGGCATAATTACCGCCCGGGTGGGTCGGGCAAGTCTAGGGGGAACCAACATCGAGTGGAACCCAGAAAGTAGCGATAGGAAAGGAACTTTCAAATTGAATAAGTACATTTCAAACATTTTGAGATAATAGAGATGTCAACGGTTCTTAAAAATAAATATCCAGTTATGATTTAATATCAGACAATGTCATATGATATCAGACAATAAAAAAAAACGACGTTCACAAATGTATATGTTCTGTGAAATATAGTATGAATTACTCATCCGTGGGAGAGCCCAGAACCAGCGCACTGGATTTTAGCTCTGCATATTTACAGAGCCTCCCTGGATGGCGGGGAATGCACAGTATGTCACACGCTTCTTCCTCCTAGTTTGGGACCAGATATGATGATTCTTTAAATGCAAGCCAAGCTGGAAAAATTGGAGTTCATGACTTCAACTCAACATGTTTCGGAATGGCAGAAAAGCTACCGGAAAAGCATAGATCTACGGTGTTGATAATATCAAGGTGTCTTCAACTTGGTATTGGCTGCAAAAGAGCGAGAAGCTCAGCAGCTCTAGTTAAACAACAACAACAACAACAACAACAACAACAACAACAACAATTAATAACACGTCGACTCATGAAGGAGCATTCTTTCTTTCCTTACCCTTTAGCGCCGCTGGAAATTTTTTTTTTTTAATGGTGATGAAAAAATATCCAGTTCAACCTCTCGAGGGTTATAAATTAGGATATATAGTGTTTTTCAGTCCAAATAATAAGAACAGTTGCCGATATGTGAAACTGACATCATATCTTCTGTCTAATCGTTGTATAGGGCAAATCAAAATTATTATTATGTCTCTCTCTCTCTCTCTCTCTCACACACACACACACACACACACACACACACACACACACACACACACACACACACACACACACACACACACACACACATTAACAAACAAAAATACAGACACACAAAAACAAACCAAAAAAAAAAATTAAGAAAAAATGTTAAAAATACCAGACTGTGACAAGATGGATTTTTGGGCGACCTATTCTCGATCTCTCTTTCACTCCGGCAGTACTCATTTTAAATTGTTGTACTAATTGCGTGCTTTTCCATGGTCAGCACTTTTTTTCTTTCTCTGCTATGTATCAGATATTTTGTATTTTCCTTCTTAAACTGGTCTCAGGATAAGTCGTCATGTCTGTGTGTTACCCATTTCTCCCTGCTTTGCAAGGAGCGGCTGAGATAATTAATCGACAACCATGTTGGTTAATATCGGGTGCGAACCTAGCGTATTTGGTTAATCGCTGATAAGGCCAGGGTGCGAGACAGATAAGAGATTACTTGTCTGGGTGACACATTTTTGACAGACAAGGATGACCTAATCGTTTCCTGTCCGACTTGTAAAGTAATAAGATGTTACATCTTAAACACATTGCTGAGAGGGTTTACCGATGTGTTTGTGAGTTTGTACACAAGGCATCGGATGTTTGATTGCCATATATGGGAGACGTGACATTTGCATCAAGCGCAAAATTATTCCATGTCGGAATATTTTGAAATTACCCCACCTAACAAGCATGTTTGAAATGATTGGAGCCCTGAGTGGCTTCATAACAAACAGATGCGGGGGTAGGACAGGAATATAACCTGACCTTTTCGCAGTTTTAATTCACTGTGAGAAAGCGCTTGCCAAGACGACACAACCAGACCTTGCCAGAAGTTAGAATTTAGAATTCCATTTTATCAGGCCGGACCTTTTCTTGGAGAATCTTGACTCACTTACAAAAACAGGCCAGGAAATCTCTATCATTTTAATAAGGAAAGCCACTGCCTGAGGAAACTGAAGGAAACACAAGGAGTCAGAGAGGGAATTAAAGTGAAAATTAACGACCCCAAGTACACGTGAAATAAGGCATCTGCCAGTGCCTTTTATTCCTCTGAGCAAAAACGTCTGTGAGCCAGGATTGGCGTAAGTTGTGATCTTACATTCTATATTTCATTACTAATATGTGAACTAACACACACACACACACACACACACACACACACACACACACACACATATATATATATATATATATATATATATATATATATATATATATATATATATATATATATATATACTCGTATATATTTATTACCTTGCGAATATTAATATGTGAAAATAGCTAGTGGATGTCCAAGTCATTTGCGGCTGGTAACCTCAGCGTATAAAATGACGATTTCGTGAACCACCACTGCACGGGCTGGTGATTGCTTTATTGCTTGTTTCTTAAAGAGGACTAAACGCATAAAGAGTTCCAGGTTCCATATGGAGCAAGGAGGGAAAAATGAAAGAAATGATGTACATTTTAATTTTAATACTTACAGTTTCAAAGCAGTGTAATTGTCGACGTAAACATATTCACTTTAACATTAATGTAAGTTGTCAAGCATTCCAATAGTGTAGATGTAAATTAAAACATATCCACTTTTAAAATTAATGAAAGTGTCAAGCTTTTAAATCGGTGTAAACATAAATTAAAACATATTCAATTTAAATTGTGAACACTTTTCAATCAGTGGAAATGTAAATGTAACCATTGTCTATCTGTACTATTAACCATTTCATTTAAATGTAAAGTAACTATAAAAGCTCTTCAATTTAAATGTAACGAAAGTTTTATCCCAGGGGATTAAATTTATTTCTCATCGAGTGTAAATTCTGAGTAAATGGGATGGTAGAATAGAAGAGGGGGGCACATAACTATGTGTCGGGAAACGCAATATTCAGGAGAGCGTTTCGTTTCTATTCTTTATCATAGTTATTGGTGGTACCAGTAGAGAGTACTATCTCTGGAACAAGAAGGGACAAGTGGCCTACGCTTTAAGACGAGCAACCAACTTTCGAAGACTCTCCCTGACATTTCTGGGAAAAGAGCTACACCCGACAACCTTGACCAGCGACGAGCGTGAGCAGTGTAAAAAGAACCAACCCATCAGAAGGAGCAGAACCGTCATTGGCAGCTAAGATCAATTTATATGCTGCCACTTGAACTTCTTGTAAAAATGTACATACCATCACGACCGTCATGATTATTAAATTTTGTTATTTGTAATTTTACAAATTTAACTTCGATTTAATCATTTTAAATGTGCTGCAAGTATGTCTCAGTCAATTGACTACACACTCTAAACTGAGCTATACCAGAATAATAAGAATTCCACTGAGTAAATCAGAGGTGGGGGCTTAACGAGCTAAAATTAATCATTGCTTAATTCTTCACAAAACTTGTCGGCAGATTTCAGAATTAACGTGCTCAGCCAAAGCAACATTGTTTTTGCTTATCTGAATATCTTGTTAATACTCCCTTTGTGATAGAAGTGTCATTACCCTTCTATCTACATCTCTACCTAGAGTAATCTTGTGCGAAGGTAGACACCCTTGAAGGCCCATATTAGATACTCTTGAGTTATGGCCACTGTTGGACCACTACTGCAAAGCAGGGGAGGCAATACCGTCATAAGCCGTGTGATCGTGAGGACTTACAAATTGACAGCAACACATATTGTCACGATGAGAAAACAAGCTTTTGAGTAGAACTTATAATTTTGTTAGTCTCTACTCTGGATCATTCTGTGATCAGAAAGAACAACTTAGCAAGATCCTACTATAAAATAACTTATCAACACCGCGAGTGTGAATCATTTTATAAAAAAAAAAAAAAAAAAAACCAAACAAACAATGAATAAACTAGGCAGGCTTTGAAATAAAGAACAGTGGGATTTCTTTGAAGCCGTCCAGATAAGTCTTAATAAGGATTAAGGTTAGGGTTTAGGTTTTGATAGAGTGGTTAGAGCGCTGGTCTCTCGCGGAAAAGGTGTCGTGTTCGATTCACGGTACCAAAACGCTCCAGTCTCCCTAGCTGTAAATGGGTACCTGTCTTTGCTCTTGACTTAGGAAAGGATAAGAAAACTGGTCACCCCCACCTATCGATGCTGGACCTAGTATAGTGAAGTCTCTAACATTTCACTCCGCTATCGGACTACCTTTACTTTAGGTTTAAGATTTGTGAACCCAACCCTAAACCCTTATAGGCCTATCACTGAGTCTCTGAATTCTTTTTCAAGGCAGTATCGAACACACGTCCGGGACCTAAGACGCGTCAACAGTGAGAAATGCAGTTAGCGACCCATAGCTTGACTGCTTGCGTCAGGGTCAGCGAACCAGAGCTGACTAAGACCCTACTCCACCTCCAAGTGGTGGTCCTGGAAACAGGCTGCATCACTGCAGTCTGGCTGAGTGAGTAGGGATCGAAGAGGGAAGGCTAACCCGGTCCCAAAAATGCCGTGCTGAAGTCGGATGTGTCAGCCGAAAGGCGCAAATATCACAACTTCGCTGTAAACGGACACAACGCAACCAACGTCCTTTTCAGGACGAACGAAGAAGAAGAAGAAGAACACACGTCCCACAATTCTTCATCTCAACCGATAGAGAAAAACATTGTGTTAGTGAATCTAGACAAGAAGAGAAGCATCTAGAATTCCCTGTATGTGTAACGCAGAAAGTATTGAAGGATAAAGAAATAACAAGATTTTATGTGTAACTGACTTACTGTTTCAATTGACCCCACTGAATTTTTGTATATACGGTAATATGATACTTGAACAACGTCAACTGTACAGTTTTAAACAAGGAACTAAATAAAATAACATGAACTGGCACCAGTCTTGTTAATTCCTTAAATCAGTTTCGATTTGGGTTAACGTTTCATCAGAAAGTTTGAACTAACTGACTTTTACCTTGAAAAGAAAACAACAAGACCGGATTGGTTTCGACGCCCTCTTTTGAATCTCTTTGACACTGATCTACTTCAAAGGAAAACAATATTTAACAACATATCGAGAGGCAAAATATAACCACTATGAAAATAACATCATGATCTACGCCACTCCATAATGGTGATTTTTCCTTCGAAGACAGCACACGGTTACACTAGAACAGGGGTCAGGAACCCGCGGCTTGCGAGCCGTATACGGCTCTTTGAGCCATCTCGTGCGGCTCTCTACTACTTAGCTTTTAGTGAATAAGGGATACTATGTTTTTTTTTTCATGCGGTTCTTCAATTAGTTTAAATGGAAACAAAATTAAATATTTGGCACTTTGTCACGGAAATGTTCCCGACCCCTGCACTAGAACAAGGGCGGCCTGCTAAAGCTATCAAATTGTTTCCTCAGTTTGTGTCCAATCGATCGCCAGCGTCCCCTTCTCATCTTGTTTGTCTTCCATCAACACTTGTCTGGCTTCAGTACCGTACCATATTAGTGACCTGGATGTACTATTGCAATCTTTCTTCAAGCGACAGGAACACTGTGGTATCATCAGCAAACATAAGACACTCGTCATGTGGCAATGACAAGTGCAAGTTATTGATGAAGATGCTGAAGAGTAAGGGTCCTAGTATCGAGCCCTGCGGGATACCCATTGAAACGTGTATGATTTAGAGAGCACATTATTGTATAAGACTCGTTGTGTTCTGTTTTCAAGGAATGATTTTATTAATGTGATCACTTTTGGATGAAATTTGTACACCGCAAGCTTTTGTACCAGCAACGACTGGTCAATTGTGTCAAATGCTTTGTAAAGTTCGATTAATAATACTCCATTTATTTTTTCGCAATTGATATTAGAATGCCAGATTTCGGTAATCTTAGTCAACAAGGATTGACAAGAGTGTTTGGGTCGAAATCCAGATTGGTTTTCATGTATAAGATTGTAGCTGTTCAGTGAAGAAAGAATATGTTTATACATGTGTCGTTCAAGAGGTTTAGTTATGACTGATAGTAAGGAAATCGGCCGGTAGTTTGTGACGACATTAATATCACCTTTCTTAGGTACTGGTACCACTAAGCCTGTTTTCAGTCGTTGAGGAAACACTTTCTTTGTGAGGCACAGATTGTAAATGTAAGTGAGTGAGTCGCATACAACAGGCTCTGAAAGCTGAAATATTCTCGAAGATATTCCATCTTCACCGCACGATTTCTTCTTAGATAATGATTTAATTAAAATTGAAACCTCCGAGATTGACAGTAAAGGTGATAAAAAAAACGTAGTCTCTTTAAAACGAACGCTCATTAATTTTGCTGTTACTTGAAAACCTGAATAACAAAGCTAGAGACTGGTGTTTCGGTTTGGTGTAGGAGGTCAGGAATTTGATATGAAAAATAAAAATTGTATGTGATTGATATTCGTAAGAGTAACGACAGAATGATATTGTCTGTATTAAAATTACGTGCTATTAACTTTTTTTAAACGCACATTGCTTACTATATGTTTGCTTCGTTTATTTTGTTTATTTAGTGATTATGCTATCTTTATTTGTTTCTCTCTCCCCCCCCCCCCCCTTACATTTCACATTATTTAACGAACAATTGGTATTGACGGACATACCTGCGCCCTCTCCATTATTCATTCACGTTGAAGATTTACTTTACGAATACACAGACCATTTTAACCACACCTTCAAAAATTCATAATTTCATTATTTATGAAAGAACAGTTGGGCCAACGCAGCTGAGATTCAAAGATGTGTGCAAGAGAGACATGAGGACACTGGACACAAATCCAGCGACCTGGGAGGATGAAGCTGCCGATCGCACAAAATGACGATGCTGTTTGCGGCGCCATTTCAGATTGGGCGAAAAGAAGCTCACACAACAAGCAGAAGAAAGGAGAAGACGTCGACAGAAACACCAGGAAAATAAGCAGCTGAGGGATGTCACCTGAGGGGCGCATTCCCCTAGTCAGTTATGACTATATTATTATTATTATGACTATATTATTATTATTATGACTATATTATATTATAGGGTGGTCTACAAATCTTGGGGGCCTAAAAAGTTCGAGCAAGGCTATCATAAATTTTTTTTTTTTTTAAATATTAATGAAGAAAAATATCCCGTTCAACCTCTGATGGGTTATAATTAGGATATATATTGTTTTCAATTCCAAATAATATGAACAACTGCCGATATGAGAAAGTAGCATCACATTTGTCAAATCATTGTAAATAGGGACAATCACAATTGTGCTTATATGTTAAATAAATAAAATTTAAAAAAAAAAAAAATAAATAAAAACAAACAAAATCAAGAAGAAACTCTGAACAAGAATAATATTGAAGTGGAGGGGTGTAAAGATCTGGTGGTTCCAGTTATATTACTGACTTTAACAGATATTTAATTGACTTTCATCTGTTAAGAGCCATATGCATTGTAAGCAAGCATCAGACCTTCACATTCCCAGCCATTATATATTAACATGTGTTCGTGTTAAATATTGTTTGACTATATTATGCAGTTCCCTAGGTCTGTCTATTCTTAACACCTCTTCTATATTTATAGGTAAGTTGGACATTAATAATAATATTAATATATATATATATATATATCGATCGCATCCATGCCCAGGAGATGGCAGTCGCTGATCGATGCAAGAGGAGGCCACACACCATACTAACGGGAAAGCCCGTACGCCAAAAAACTCTCGTGACCCAGATGTAAAACAACTGTCAATTGATTGGTTGAACCCTAAGGTATTCTTGTGTGCAATTTAAACAATTAACTCATTAAATTAAAAAAGTTATTGAATGTCAAAATTATGGCTATGTGTGTGCCTTCAGTAGCTATGCGTTCCTTTTTTTGAACAGTATATATATATATATATATATATATATATATATATATATATATATATATATATATATATATATATATATATATATATATATTATATATATATATATATATATATATATATATATATATATATATATATATATATATATATATATATATATATATATATATATATATATATACTGTTCAAAAAAAGAAACGCACGCATAGCCACTGAAGGCACACACATAGCCATAATTTTGACATTCAATAACTTTTTTAATTTAATGAGTTAATTGTTCAAATTGCACACAAGAATACCTTAGGGTTCAACCAATCAATTGACAGTTGTTTTACATCTGGGTCACGAGAGTTTTTTGGCGTACGGGCTTTCCCGTTAGTATGGTGTGTGGCCTCCTCTTGCATCGATCAGCGACTGCCATCTCCTGGGCATGGATGCGATCAGACGTCTGATGTGGGCCTGTGGGATGGCTGCCCGCTCTTCCTGGAGTGCCTGGAACAGATCACGACGATTGACTGGAGCAACGTCTCGGCGACAAACACGTCTATGCAGCTCATCCCACATGTGCTCAATCGGACTCATGTCTGGAGACAGGGATTGCCAGGGAAGGGTGAGAATGTTGTTGGCAGTCAGGAACTGTGTGGTCAACCGTGCACAATGGGGTCTGGCGTTGTCCTGTTGAAACACAGACCTTTGGGCAGCCAAAAGTGGAAGGACATGGGGTCAAAGAATTTCATTGACGTATCGTTGCGCATTCAAGCCTCTTTCAATGTGCACCAATTGACTCCTTCCGTTGTAACTGATCATTCCCCACACCATTGCACCTCCACCACCGTGCGGCGGAGCTTCATCAACGCAATTTTGGGCAAAACTTTCATTTCGCCTACGGTAGACCCTACGCCGTCTATCATAACACTGCAACAAAAAGAAAGATTCGTCACTAAACCAGACACGTCTCCATTGATTGTCAGCTGCCCAGGGACGATGCTGGTTGGCCCAAAGAAGTCGATTTTGGCGATGGCGGCGCGTAAGGACAGGTCCTCGGTGAGGTCGTTGTGCCTAAAGTCCAGCGTCATGCAGTCTATTCCGGACAGTTTGATCAGACACATGACGTCCTGCAGGCAATGACTGGGCAGTTGAGGAAGCTGTTGTAAACCTGTCTCTGAGGTGACGAAGCCGAATAAAGCGATCCTCCGCTGCTGTTGTCACTCTGGGTCGTCCACTGCGATGCCGGTCTTCAACTGAGCCAGTGGCTTGGAACTGGTGCCAAAATCGACTGATGGTACTCTGATGCACGTTTAGATGCCTGGCAACCTGACTTTGACTTTCGCCTGCATGCAGTCGGCCAATAGCAATGTTCCTTAAATTTATCGATAGAGACGCCATAAATGTCTGCTTGAAAATGAACTGAATTTTTTGTGTGTAGCGTTATCCTTTTATAGGGTTTCAGTTGCGTCGTCAGTGAATAGTGTTCACCCCAAATTTTGTTGCTTTCACGTGCGCGCAACATGAGCTGTGGTCAAAAATTGCGTCATAAACACTATTGACCACTGCGTTGTAACGATTACAAAAACGAACGCAATTCAGGTCAACACGTGCATTTGACACTAAAGAACATTTGAGGCTGGTTTTTATATACCCTAGCACCAAATTTTACTTACAAACTCATAAAAACGAGCCCTCCGATAGCTATGCGTTTCTTTTTTTTTTGAACAGTATATATATATATATATATATATATATATATATATATATATATATATATATATATATATATATATATATATATATATATATATATATATATATATATATATATATATATATATATATATATATTATATATATAAATATATATATATACAGTAGAACTCCATTTATCCGAACCCCATGGGACCGAGCATCGTTCGGATAATCAAATGTTCGGATAATTGGATTACATAATGTATCGAGTACATGTACACATATTTCTAAAAATAATTAACCATCACAAGGAAATTACACTATAAAACATATTTACTTGTACTGTAATAATAATACCCACACTGTATTAGATCACTGTATCACCAAAATCTTTCATTACATTTTGCAGTGCATGTACTACTTGTATTAATTATTTTTTTTTTAAGAAAGAGAAATGTTTTCAAAATAACATTACAAACGATTCAAAACCAGGCGCAACTTACGTATACATGTACTTGCACAGATGTAACCCACTATTTAAATTAATGAGGAATCCTCTTTTGCACCAAACTATATAGTCTCCTTTTGGCTGCTAAGTTCCGCATTCTCTTCAACAGCAGAAGCTGTATAGGACAGCTGTCATCTTCTTGCTCGTACCAAGCCATCGCTGTTTCTAGTGCTATAAAGGCCTCTTCAGGACTTGGTCGACGTTTTGGGTTTTCTTCATAATCTACAAGTACATCATGTACTTCTGAGGAGTCTTCATCATCGGTCACTACATGTATTTGGTTTTCTTCTTGCACAAAAGACAAAATTTCTTCGTCATTCAAAAACTGAAAACCAGAATCATTATCATCTTCTAGCCACATGTGTGCATCATCTTTGTCACAGGCCGAAAATCCGGGCATTGCTTGAAACAGTTCCACAACTTCATTTATACAATCATCATTTGTGTCCACTACAGTAGTTTCATTTCCTCCTTTTTTCCCAAGCAATCTATTCCAAGCCTTGTTGAGATTATCTTGTGACAGGGTGGTCCAAGCATCAGCTAACATATATCAGCAGTCTTTGAGATTAAGCTTTTTGGAAAACGCCACCACACTTTCTTCATCTTCAGCCAACAATAAACGACGCATGACTTCCTTCTTGTACATCGTTTTAAGCTTTGCTATAACACCCTGATCCATTGGTTGAATCAGTGCTGTTACATTGGGAGGCAGAAAAATTACTTTAAAATTTGCATCAACTGCATTCAATGTATCCGTCTCTGGATGAGATGGTGCATTGTCCAGTAGAAGAATTACTTTTCCAGTTTTCTTTTCTTGTTCTCTCAACCTCTTCACATTTGGGATGAACTGATTTGTATACCAATCAAGAAATATTTCACTATTCATCCAAGCACTCTTCTGTGCTTTGTAGCACAATGGGAGACATGTCACATTCTTTAAACAACGTGGTTTTTTGGCTTTACCGATCATTAGCACCGGTAAACGATGACTTCCACTGGCATTCGCGGCTACCAAAATTGTTACTCTCTCTTTGCACTTTTTAAACACAGGGGAAGCTGCTTCGCGCTGAGATGCAAGTGATTTTTGAGGCAATGATTTCCAGCATAAGCCAGTCTCATCGGCATTATACACATCGAGTGAATAATCTTCTTCTTCCAAAAAAGCCAAGAATGTTTCTTTAAAATTTTCAGCGGCAGTTGCATCTCCAATTCTCGTATGCCATGACGAGATTTAAAGTTTCTTAACCATCCCTGGATAGCCTTAAAGTCAGGAGGACAGTCAAGTTGATTGTTGAACTGAAGTGCCTTTTCACACAATAGAGAACCAGAGATAGTTTCCCCTTTGCTTCTTCTTTGCACAAACCATATATACACAAAGCCTCTTCCAATTTCAAATCTTTCGCATGTCTCATGGTTTACGTTTCTTCGACCCATTTTCACTATCCAATTTCGGTGCAAAACTCATAATTTTATCCTTGTTACTTTTGATGTCAGAGACGGTAGCTTTCCCAACATTGGAAATCCTCGCAAGTGAAGACACAGTTTCACGTTTTCCTAGTCTCTTGATAATTTCTGTTTTCGTTTCAATTGACAAAACATTGCGGTTCCTTTTATATGCTTTAGGCCTTCTGGAAGATTCCATATCGCACAGAGAAATACTTGCACACCAAAATTATTCTGCTGTAGTAGCAGACACAATTATTTTAAGTTGAACTGTCTGTTTAGCCAGTGTTCTGCCTAGAACGCATACGTACACTAGATTGGTAAACCAGATATTAACTGACTTTATGATCTGACTGACTTCCTGTACGTAAGCGACTGACCATTAGCCCATTCCATCCTCTACAAATTGTTCGCACACATTTGAAGCTTGCAGCATCAAAAGATTCAAAAATAAAGTCTAACATGACTGGTGGCGCCTGATTTTTTTTTTTTTCTCGAAAAAGTGTTCGGATAATTGGATGTTCGGATAATTGGGGTTCGGATAAATGGAGTTCTACTGTATATATATATCATCATCATGTGACATATTCTTTCCAGAACGTTGTCTCCATTACAGCTGCTCTGAACGCATCACGATTCTGGGCAAGTCGACCTGCATCAGCCAAAGACAAGTTCAGACTCTCTGTGATGTCCTGGGTCCACCGTCGTCTAGGTCGACCCCTTCCCCTTTTTCCAGGGACCATGCCTTCCATCACTGTTTTTTCCAGACTATTATGTCTTTTTATATGACCGAAAAATTTCAGCTTCCTTATTGCGATGGTATTTAGGAGCCAATGTTCCTGTACGTTTAGTGAGTGCAGTACTTCTCTGTTGGTCTTTTTTTCTGTCCAGGGTATTCTCAACATCCTTCTGTAGCATTTCATTTCGAATGATGTAATCTTTTTTGCAACTGTTTTATTGAGTGTCCATAATTATATATATATAATTATTATTAATATATTAATATTATTATTAACGATAGCCTTGCTCGAACTCTTTAGGCCCCCAAGATTTGTAGACCACCCTGGGGTCCATGAACTGAATAAAACTGTACAAAAATTAGAATACAGGAGCACTGAACCATTTTATTGGTTCGTATCATTTCTCTATCGCATTTTTTATGTATCGGTCCGACTATTACACAATACTTATCAGGTCATACTAACGTACAATACTATAAGAATGTTCAAGGTACCACATATCGTCCTGGAATTTTTTATTTTTTTGTTACTGCAGTTGTTAGCAATAAGGAACAAAAACATTTTTTTTTCCCCGGTGATAAAACAAATAGCTTCAAGAGTTATTTTGTAAAAAAGAAATTACTTACCTGTTAGTCTGCTTTTTTTTTTTTTTTTTTAAACCCTGTTAGAAATACGCAGTCGCGCTGTTAAGCTGCTGGTACGTCAGCAATATTTTTCTGCCTGTGCAATCCAAACAGCTTCTATTAGTGAGGTCTGCTTTTCCCCCCTACCAAGCATTCAGGCAGAGAAGGGAGGGAACGTAATTGGAGGCTGTGCTAATGGCCCCTGCGGTGACGGAAGGCTGTCAGAACGCGGGGAAACGAGCATGGAGTGGACGTAGAACCGTGTCACGTGTTAAAAATAAGATAAAGGTAGTCACATAGCAGATACTGCAGAAGGGAATTGAAGTGTTAGAGACTTCACTATACGATGTCCATTTTTATGACGTGCGATGATCAGTTCCCTTCCTTGCTGCCTTTACCTTCCCTCACGAGCAGCGTCAGGTACCCATTTACAACTGTGTAAACTAAGGAGGTCTATGAAGAGAGAAAGAAAGAATTTGATACTGCACCCTCAGGCATGTCGTACAAGGCGGCTAAATATGAGGTTGCGCATGAGGCTGCCAACCTCAACATGTAAAACAAATAGCCAAAGCCCCCCCCCCCCCCCCTTCATAAAAACATATGATTGGTGCAGTTGTCCTGCATGGAGACCAGCTGCGGTGGTGAACCCATGCTTCGTGGGGAGCTCAAGGGAAAACGGAACAAGCGTGACGCTTCCAGGTTTCGAACCAGGAACCCGGTAACTTTGCAGGGAGAAGCAAGCGCTCTAACCGCTTAACCAGTCGGACGTTGGTCACATGTTACAAGTCAAGAAAATTAACTTGTGATATGTATGTATATATGCATTACCTCGTCATCTACACAAGCACACACATGTTTCAGAGAGCACTCAGTAAAAGCATGTTCAGTTCGTAGCCATGTTTATTTACAGAATATCGTACATGTCAAGATTCGCATTATATTACAATGTGTGGCTCGTACTTTAATGTATTCATATTACATCCCCCCTTTTTTGAAAAAAAAAAATGTGTGCAAACATTTCCAACGAAATGTTTCATGTGAGAAAGGATAAGTATGTGTAATGCTCAGTGTGAGTATATATATGTCACTGTCTGTATCGGCTGGGAGGTGTCACTGTACGGCCAGAACGAGTGGTGTAAAGTGCTGGTGGTTCTGCGGAAGTCCCTGGTTTAGCTTGAGTTGGTTGTGATTTTGGCCTTGACGCTTGTTGGTTTTGTGGGGCACCAAGGTCTGGAGTTACTGCATTGTCTGTTGAAAGCATGGGAATTCTCTGTTCTGTTGTATTCTGTGGGATTTCTCTTATGTCCACTCTGTTTCGCCTCAGGAGGTTGCTGCTGCTGTCTGGTCTTAAAGTATAGCTCCTGGGTTCAGGGTTTCTGGAAATGATTGTTGCTTTTGACCATGTGTCATTGTTGTGGTTGTAGGTAGTCACATGCTGACCAGGATATAATGGTGGTAAGTCTTTAGCACATTTGTCATAGTTGAATTTCTGAACTTGCTGACGATGCTGAAGTTGATCATATGTGCTGTCTCTATGTTGTGGACGGAAGTGGACCTTAGATGGTAGGAGATCTTTAATTCTTCTATCAAACATAAGTTCTGCTGGACTGTCGATCTTACTGTCTACCGGTGTTGTTCTCCATCTCAAGAGTGCTAGGTGTACATCCTCTGTTCTTGTTTTCTTCATGATTGACTTGATAGTTTGTATCTGTCTCTCAATGAAACCATTAGATTTAGGGTATCTAGGTGATGATGTTGTGTGTTTGATCTTCCAGTCCTTAGTGAAGTTTCTGTATGCTTGACCTGAGAAATGTGGACCGTTGTCTGATCTAATTTCATCTGGGATGCCAAACATGCTGCAATACTTCTTTGTAATGTCTGCAATAACAGCTGACGGTGAGGGTTGTGGAAGTTTCTCAATGATGGGAAATTTGCTGTAGTAATCAGCAATAATAAGATAGTCATTATTGTCGATTGAGAAAATATCAGTTCCTATAATGCTCCAAGGGCTCAATGGTATGTCTGATGGTATGAGAGGTTCTCTGCACTGCCTATTTGCATGTTCTTGGCAAATTGAACAGTTTTTACATAGTGTTTCTATGTCCTTGTTTATCTGTGGCCAGTAAACATCTTTCTTTGCTCTCAGTTGTGTCTTCACAATACCAAGGTGACTATTATGGAGCTGTTTAAGGATGATATCGCGTTGTGTTTCTGGTACAACAATGCGATCTCCTTTAAGGATCAGACCATCTTCGATGCTTAACTCGTCCCTCATCGAGTAGTATGGACGGATGTGTGTTGGAACTTCCCTGATAGAGCTTGGCCATCCATGGTATATCAGTTCTTTGAGAGAGTTAAGGATAGGATCTCTCATTGTGTCTTCTCTGGTGTGTTCAAGCCGATTATCGCTAAACTTGACAAAATCAACTTTGATGTTTGGGGTAAGATCTGCTGTCTTGTTGGGGTTTGGTAGTCTGCTGAGAGCATCTGCAAGACCTATATCCTCTTTAATGTTGTTAATAGTTACCACACTCAGCTTTTCGCACATTGGTAAACCCAAAATTGCAGGTCCTTCAACATCTACCAAGTAAAATGTTGACGATGTCCATTCTGAGCCTCTGTATGAACATTCAAGTGTTACTGCTCCAAAACAGTCTATACTTGTTCCATTGTAAGCTCTTAGCTTTGTCCTGCCACTCCTACGTTTTACATCCCTTGTGGGAAATCCTTGCTCATCCACCTTGTCAGGCATGATCTGTCTGAATATTCTTAAGGGTAGAGTGTTACCTTGGGCACCTGTGTCTATCTTGAACCGAATATATCTTTCTTTGTGCCTTTTAATTCCTGGTATTCGGAATTGTACCTTGCAGAAAGCCTGCGTTCTCTTTGGTTCATTACTGAAAGTTAGTATCTTCAGTATCAAAAGTGGAAGGATCACTTTCTTCACTGGAGTCAAGGTCCTCAGTCATCATAGAGTGTGTTTGTTTTGACGACTTTCTGCTGTGAAGTTTGTGTTGAGCACTGTCTTGTTTCCTCTTGAAACATAATTTTATCCAGTGGCCCCCT
This sequence comes from Oreohelix idahoensis, assembly GCA_024509875.1. NCBI lineage: Eukaryota > Metazoa > Mollusca > Gastropoda > Stylommatophora > Oreohelicidae > Oreohelix > Oreohelix idahoensis. Next base: position 138,507 of record JAMPIV010014054.1, on the reverse strand, counting down.
CTTTCTGCAGTAATGACATGTAGAGTCTTTAGCTGGACAGTGGTTTTGTATGTGGTTTAGGCCACAACATTTACACATAGCACCTCTGCTTGTGTTGTGTTTTTCTTGTTGTTTCGAACCAGTTGCTTTGTTGTGTCTAGGTTTATAGCTTTTCACTGCATCCACCTGGGCTGCTAATGTACCTTGCTGAATTTGTTTAATGTTTAGTGCTTGTGCCTCGTGTTTCCTGCCTTCATCCAGAAGTTGTTGTAAAGTTAGCGTATCACTCTGGCTCAGTAGCCATTTCTGGAACTCTGGCATTGGTGTGCTAAGAAGAATCTGTTCAATAATTCGCTCTTTTTCTTCTTCGTTGCTAAATTTACATACTCTTGTTTTCTCCTTAATGCGAGTGAAGAAATCATCTAGGCTTTCACCACGTTTCTGTCGCAGGTGGTGAAGCTCTAATCTTGCCGCTCTAAAGTTTGTGTGCTTTATGATCAGACGCTTTTCAAATTCGTCCAATATGGCTACGGGGTCGGTTGCCGACTCAACCGGCATGGCGGTAGCAAAACTGTTGTAAATTTTCAAACCTTCATCGTCCAATGCTTCTAGGATATATGGAGTTAGGGTTTGTCCTTCCAGACCAGTGGTCTTGGAATATAGATCTATGCGTTGGCGCCATAACAAGAAAGCTTCACTCTTATCATCTTGACCGGCAAATCTCATTTGCGGTGCGCTGCGGTAATGTTTAGCTGCCATTGTTGACCTCGATGACGAAAATTAGCCGAATAAACTGTACTCACGTGTTATCGTGTAGCTGTTTTGCGTCAGTCCGGTATCGACCGCTGCCACCATGTAATGTTATGATGTATGTATATAAGCATTACCTCGTCATCTACACAAGCACACACATGTTTCAGAGAGCACTCAGTAAAAGCATGTTCAGTTCGTAGCCATGTTTATTTACAGAATATCGTACATGTCAAGATTCGCATTATATTACAATGTGTGGCTTAAGAAACGAATAATGATGAAAGAGCAAAAATGTATACAGGTGGGACATACCCTCAGGAAACAAACCAACCAACATAATCAGACACGTCTTCGGCGGGAAACCATAGGTGAAGAAAAGTATGGTGATTCCCAGGAGAACCTGGAGAGGAACGGCATAAGAGGAAATCAAAGCAACATGGAATAGCACAGCCTGCACGCGCACAGTTGAAACAAACGGCAAACAATAGAAATCAGTCGCGAACAACAGTTGCTGCCCTAAGCTCCACGGGCAGAGAGAAAAGATTGCTTGAGAAATGAAGTACAGTATATCTAATTTCAGCTTCTTAAGGAGTACAAGGGTTAACACTGTTGTTGTCGCCTTTGGAAGCCTTCGCCAGAGCATTAGGTATAGTGGTGTTTCTGTACCAATTTATTTTACACTACGAAGTTGCCTTAGCTGAGCATTTTGTAGTTTCTCTACATAGGTCTGTAAAACTTGAGAAAACTGGATCAAAGCAGCTCGCGGTCTTCAAAGATAAGACAAAAGTTATGAGAAGAAATACGGCAAATAATTGCCAGTTTGCCATGTGTGGAAAATTCTTACAAGATATGGATATTTTATGTATATATCTAGACAGTAACATAGACCAACTTGAAAGAGACAATGGTATAAAAATAACAATACAGAGAGTAGGAGGAGCTTTCGCAGCGTTGGGATGGATACAGAAATAAAAACAAATCAAGTTGAATAAGAATGGTCAATTTAAATGTACAAGTGTATGGCTCTCACACATGAAGATGTACAAGCAGTTCTAGTGTATGGCTCTCGCACATGAAGATGTACAAGCATTTCTAGTATATGGCTCTCACACATGAAGATGTACAAGCATTTCTAGTGTATGGCTCTCACACATGAAAATGTACAAGCAGTTCTAGTGTATGGCTCTCACACATGAAGATGTACAAGCATTTTAATGTATGTCTCTCACACATGAAGAACAATTAAAAAAAAAAAAAATTTCACTTGTGAAAATGATGATTTCGAATTTGAACTTAACGAAGAAGCTAGTTCTAATGAGGAGGGGGCGTGGTCACAGCCAGGCCCTAGTGCTACAAAACGACAAAAAGGTTTGACCAAATCATCGACAAAAAGGGGGAAAAGATTAGTACCAAGGAGCAACAAGGGGCAATTAGTAATGAATGGATTTCAGTACCAAACATCAGTATTACTGAGACCCAAAACGCATTCAGATTTCTTCCCAAATATGGTCGCAAACCAGGAGTACATGATGACTTAGGTCTTAGTGAGGCATCAACTCCTTTTGACTGCTATAGGACATTGTTTACTGATGACATTAACAAAACATCACAGAAAGCTGAAACTTGTAATTAATATTCATATATGGATTAGTGTTATTTAAAAAAAACCATGGAGCACTTTGGATAATATTTCAGTCTTTATGCATGTGTTGGTGGGTACATTTTTCATTCACTAAAATGAATTTTAAAAAAAAATTGTTTACATTATTACTGATAATTGAATATAATATGAAGAATAGCACTTAAAAGCCCCAATATTATAATTCTAAACATATTTATCTTTAGTGTGAAACATAATTTGTGTGTCTTTTGTTGTGTAATATCAACACAATATATGATTTAATTTAAAAGTTCACGCGGGCTTGAATATCTTCTTTTTTTATTTTAATGATGATGGTACGGTCTGCTGGATGGTCTGTAAAACATTAACAAAATATCACAGAAAGCTGAAACTTGTAATTAATATTTATATATGGATTAGTGTTATTTAAAAAAAACCATGGAGCACTTTGGATAATATTTCAGTCTTTATGCATGGGTTGGTGGGTACATTTTTCATTCACTAAAATGAATTTAAAAAAAAATTGTTTACATTATTACTGATAATTGAATATAATATGAAGAATAGCACTTAAAAGCCCCAATATTATAATTCTAAATATATTTATCTTTACTGTGAAACATAATTTGTGTGTCTTTTGTTGTGTAATATCAACACAATATATGATTTAATTTAAAAGTTCACGCGGCCTTGAATATCTTCTTTTTTATTTTAATGATGATGGTACGGTCTGCTGGATGGTCTGTAAAACATTAACAAAATATCACAGAAAGCTGAAACTTGTAATTAATATTCATATATGGATTAGTGTTATCTAAAAAAAACCATGGAGCACTTTGGATAATATTTTAGTCTTTATGCATGTGTTGGTGGGTACATTTTTCATTCACTAAAATGAATTTTAAAAAAAATTGTTTACATTATTACTGATAATTGAATATAATATGAAGAATAGCACTTAAAAGCCCCAATATTATAATTCTAAATATATTTATCTTTACTGTGAAACATAATTTGTGTGTCTTTTGTTGTGTAATATCAACACAATATATGATTTAATTTAAAAGTTCACACGGCCTTGAATATCTTCTTTTTTATTTTAATGATGATGGTACGGTCTGCTGGATGGTCTGTAAAACATTAACAAAATATCACAGGAAGCTGACACTTGTAAATAATATTCATACATGGATTAGTGTTATTCTAAAAGATGCTGGAGCACTCTGGATAAGGTTTCAGTTTTTATGCATGGGTTGGTGAGTACATTTTTCATTCACTAAAATGAGTTTTTATTAAAAAGTAGTCTATAAAATATGTAGAATATCACTAACATCCTTCATATTCTAATTCTACATTCATTTATCTTTACTGTGATGTATAATGTGTGTGTCTTTGTTGTATAAAAACAATACAATATATGATTTAATTTAAAAGCTTCATGCGGCCTATAATGTCCTTTTTCTTTCCAAATGTCTATAATGTTTATATGGTTCGCTGGATGGTCTGTAAAACATTAACAAAATATCACAGGAAGCTGACACTTGTAAATAATATTCATATATGGATTAGCGATATTTTAAAAGACCCTAGAGCACTCTGGATAATATTTCAGTCTATTGCATGGGTTGGTAAATAAATTTTTAATAGACTAAAATTACTTTTTTCTTGAAAGTGGTCTATATTATTACTCATCACTGATTACTATATGTAGAATATCACTAAAGGTCCTTCATATACTAATTCTACATTCATTTATCTTTACTGTGATGTATAATATGTGTTTTTTTGTTGTATAATAACAATACAATGTATGATTTAATTTAAAAGCTTCATGCGGCCTCCAATGTCCTTTGTCTTTCCAAATGTCTATAATGTTTATATGGTTCGCTGGATGGTCTGTAAAACATTAACAAAATATCACAGGAAGCTGACACTTGTAAATAATATTCATATATGGATTAGTGATATTTTAAAAGATGCTGGAGCTCTCTGGATAATATTTCAGTGTTTATGCATGGGTTGGTGAGTACATTTTTCATTCACTAAAATGAGTCTTTTCTTGAAAGTGGTCTACATTATGACTCATAACTGAATACTATATGTAGAATATCACTAAAAATCTTTCATATTCTAATTCTACATTCATTTATCTTTACTGTGATGTATAATATGTGTGTCTTTGTTGTGTAATAACTCAGTAACTTTAGAATTTATAAAGGTACTGCTTTAAGGTACAAATAATTCTGGCAAAACTGATGAAAAAATTCCGGCCTGCAAGAATTAAGAACCGTATGGCAAGATTACCATTATGGAACTGACGGAACGAACCTGACTGAGTAAAAAAGTAGAATTAAGAACAGTATGGCAAGACAACCATTATTTAACGAACCTGACAGACCAGTAAAACCAGAGGTGAGGAAATGACGTTAACATTTGAATGGACACTCATTGATCAAACCAGCTAATGGCATTATGTGAAGATGATGATGATGAAGACGATGATGGTGACGATATACATGACTACAGTGTTTATGGTTTGAAAATATGTCCCATTTACGACTTTCTGGCAAAATCCTTTTAGTTAAGGTGACCATTACCTTTGTGTTTGTTTGTTTTGTTTTGCATTCAGGCTAAGACTTTTTTTTTCAGTTTCGGTGACTATCGTATCAGCCATTTCCTGTAGCTCTTTTGTCACTTGTCCATATTAGTATTAATTATAACTGCATGGTCAAAGTGTCCGCTCCATGTAGGTCCTGGTGGTCTGTGATGAGGCAAATAAAGAGGTAATTTCCTAATTCTCGTGGCTGAACGCTCAGCAGTGAATATGTGTATAATATTTGTAGTTTCGTACCATTTAGAGTTAGGATTAGGGTTAACCCTAATCCTAACCCTAAATGGTACGAAATTTACACATTATACACATATTCACTGCTGAGCGTTCAGCTACGAGTATTAAGAAATTACCTAAAGAATAGGAATATTGTTCTCTCAGGCATATCGTAATAGGTCGACTAACATGAGGTTGTTCATGAGGCTGTCATTTTAAGTCTAGCCATGCCGGGCTATCAGGTGTATTATTATTATTATTTTTTGTTTTACTTAACTCCCACTTTCTTTCCTTTCTGTTTTTGTACGTGTGTCCCTGATGAAGGCATTGTTGCAGTAGCCTAGGTTTTTCTGTATCTTTCGTCCTAGTAAGACTCATTACCTCCCCCCCTCACTACTTTAAAAGTGTACTTCCAATTGGCTGAGTGGTTCGAGCGATGGCCTCTGGTGGCAAAGGTACCGGGTTCGAAACATGGTGGCGTCACGTTCCAGTCTACATAGCTGTAAATGGGCACACAAATCTGCTTTTGAGTTAGGGAAGGCAAGGGGAACTGGTCACCCCACCTTGAAACCGGACTTAGTAAAGGGAACAAACACTTTACTCCCCTACGGCAGTATCTGCTATAGGATTACTTAAAAGTCCAACAGATGCTACTTATGTTGTTTTATAACTTAATAAGCCAACAGAGGCCCACTCATTTTGCTTCGCTATTTTAACAATGTGCTTTAGTCGATTTTATGCATGATGTTTCCAATTTTAGAAGTCTATAGTTTGAGCATTTAGAATAGGCTCCCTGCCCAAAATTCCCAAGTATTCTCGAGTGTAGATGCTATATCCCCGATAAGTTTGTGTTGCGTGTATAAGGCTGAATATATTTGCTTCAACAAACACTATGGAATTCAAGTTCAAAATAAAAATAAGAATTTACAACTCAAATGTCAAGTCAGTCTTATTGTATGGCTCTGAAACATGGGGAACAACAACAGCAACAACAACAAAAGTTATAAACATTCATAAATGGGTGCTTGCGTAGAATAGAAGGATTGAAATGGTATGACAAAGTTACCTATGTGGAACTGATGACAAGAACCAGACAAGTGCCAGTGGAACAAGAGTTGAGAAGAAGACGCTGGCGATGGATAGGACACACATTGAGAAAACATGTTGATAGCATTACAAGGCAGTCCTTGTTCTGTAGTCCCCAGGGACAAAGAGGCAGAGGTAGACCAAAAAACACATGGAGAAGAGAACTGGAGGCAGAGGTGAAAATGATGAGGAAAACATGGAAAGAACTTGAGCGGAGGGCAAGTGACAGGAGGACTTGGCATGTGTTTGTTGAAGGCCTATGCCCCTTGAGGAGCTAAACAGCATTGATCACACGATGAAGTCAACAATTTATTTACTTTTGATGTTTAAATGCCAGAGTACCTAACCACGGTTGTTAAAACAATTCTTTAGAAAACCTGAACGGGTCCCTCGAATATCTTTACCTTTCCTTTGCTGCTTTCATCTTTTCTTGCATTGTCGTTCTACGGTGCCTCTGCATGGATGATTAAAAAAACTTTCATTTACTTACTATGACCATATCAAAAATACAAAGTGCATTGTGTGGGCTTTTGAGTGCTTCTGTACCGACTGTAATCCTTCGTTTTATGTTTCAGTTGCTTTCTTTGTTTCCAGGCATTATTTTCTTATTACGACAATTCATTTTTGTCTTTTCCTTTTTCTGTGACGTATTCCTTCTTCCGGTTTTTTCATCTTTCACATCTCAAATCATGTAGGTTTTCAGAGCATATGGAATTCAGAATAAGTGAAGCCTTCATGTTACTTTTATCTCTGCCCATCGATCTGCTTCCTGTAATTCCATCAAGAGAACAGTGGAAAATTCAAACTAAATTCTATGATACCAAATGTTCACTTCACGTAAAAGAAAATTTACGTTCCTTTCTCCTGCAGTTTCAAATAAAGTGAATTCTCGCAAGCTAGCTCATGTGTTTGTAATTGTGAACACGGGAAAGGTACCTTTAATCCTGGAAATATGCATGGAGGCATATCTGGAGTCATCTTTATATGACCACAAGCTATGCACAATGCTACAATATACACATGTGGAAGTGAACCTCTTTGAGGCTAATTACATCCTCATTGATTCTTGAAATCATCCAAACAGTTCCGGGGATTCCCCCAGTGGTGAAACTTGTTGAGAACCCAGCATTGCACACTAAACTTGAAGAAGTCACTTAAGCCCCAGACATAATTCTTTTGGCTTTGACGTGGTTTATTGCATGCAGAAGGATCTCATTATGGACCCAGTGATAGGCAATGGGAGCTGAGAAGTGGCTCTGTGCAGGACGTGACAATTCCTTGGGAGAGCCCAGAACCAGAGCACAGTATTTTAGCTTTGCATAGCTGGAGAACACCTTTGGATGACAGGGAATGCACAGTATGCCATGTGCTTCTTACTGAGACCAGATGTGACGATCCTTTAAATGCAATCAAAGCTGGAGCTCATGACTTCAGCTCAGCACATTTCAGAATGGCAGAAAAGCCACAGGAAAATCCTTGATTTACAGTGTAGATAATACCATGGAGTCTTAAACTTGTCACTGGCTGCAAAATAGTGGAAAGCTCAGCAGCCCTAGTTAACCAACAACAACAATAATCCTGGAAATACTGCAGTGGTTTTACTTGTGAGGGCTAGTAAAACATTTTTTGTGCACCCCTTCAGGTCTAAGAAACCATCCCCTAATATCTACTAAATCCATCCCATAAGATCTACTGGTAGATTCGGACGACAGGTTGCCGACCCCTACTCTAGTGAAGATGGGCCCACTTAGGCCAGGACCTCAAAGTGTCATCCTTTTGTTGTCGTTTTTTTTCCATGCACTAGGAACTGAACCCATTCCAACCTGTCTAAATTTACTAAACCGGCTCTTCACCCCTAGCCATACCCATTTTCTGCCAAACTGAGGTAGCTTTGAATGGAAAGATTTTATTATAGGCAAACTTAGCAACAGACGTACATAATCCAGAAACAGAGATGAATGAAGGAAAGCAACAATTATGACATGATGTGATGGTGGTATGCTGCCAAAACAAGTTAGCCACCACCACCTCTAGCTGAGATTTTCACAAAACAAACACTGGTCAATATCTATTATGCATACAATTTATTTTTCATAACTGAATGAAAAGAAAACATGTTTGACCCGTACAACCTACATACATTTCTGGTGTCCTCACACAATGAACAGAGTGATATTAAGATTAGAAGGTATCTGTTAATTGTCATACACGTACAGGGGCAAAGACACACACACACCTCACAAATTCATTTACCTCCTGTTACTCTCTTTAACTGACACACTCAGACACCTTTTACACTCACCCACATTCCCACACATGTAAAACTGATGTATATATAAATGTACATAACACATTTCAAAGCAGAAATCCAGAAACTCTTTAACTTAAAAAAAAAAAAAAATTAACAGTAGTGGTTCTCTGAGCAAGCGGTCCACAGGATGACTCATTACAAAATACAGCTCAACATGTCTAAGGCTTTAAGAAAGAATAGTTTCGACTTTTATACCCCACTACAGGCATAGTGTCATACATCATCACTATCATCTTCATCATCACTCATTGGCTCCCTGTGGACCATAGTTCGTTAATTAGCTTATGCCACGAGCTCCAGTTTGGTGCCATCCGCTCAAGTTATCTCCCTGTCATTGTTGCGTGAGAAATGGAGGCATAATATTTCTGTGTATTTCCTGAAGGCAAGGTAAATTGACTTTCCATTAACTCTATCGATTTTTGGTCGTGAGCGATTTCGATTCATAGCCTGTCTTCGAAAGTCGTCGTCACGAGATGTTTTCCCAGCTCACATGTCGCTGTATTGTACTGCATCGGTTGATGCATGTCCCAAGGACCATTACTTGCTACTTTGTTAAATGAACTAGGCTTGGAAAACCTTTGTTAACTAGAGGATATTTTTTGAGGACATTATTTATACTTCGGCAGACGTGTCTGTCTTGCTGAAGTCAGATTAAGGAGAGTGAACTGATCTCATACATCTGGTTACCTTCTGGCTAAGATAGAAAGGGATGGAGAATTTTCCCGACTACATTACAGCCTTATAATGTATTGACATGTCTGTGAATCACCTTTGTTATGATGCTGTCTACCGTCCATTGCTATACTGACATTGTTGCTGTGATAATGGCTGTCTGATGTACCTACATATTCGCGTATACATTTTGTCACTGTGGCGTCCACAATAAATGATACAGAAAAACGTCTAGCTGTTACAAGCATCATTGACTTTATACGTCGTGAGTTTACTGACGTCCTATGTGGATTGCCCTGTTATTTTGTATGAACATTGTTTGACTGAACACATCTGCACACTACACAAAACCAGACATGCGGATCCATCCATCATCATATGGCATCACGCATCATTTGGTGGCCATAAGCTGGTTTGATTCTGGTACCAGCAAACACGGGGTCCCTTACCCACTTCATTTTCAACAAGAATTCATCAGCATCCTTCAAGAAATTAACATTCTTCAAGACAGTCAACATCTTCAAAATTTTCAAAGTACTCGGCGTTGCCCGGTAAAAGTCAAAATTTCAACTTTTTGACGGAAACAAGAATTTGACAGTACCCGGCGTTGTTACATGTTGCCGGATAACTCGGACTGCTGTTATCTTTTACGCAAGTCAAGCAAGTTGCTGCTGTCAAGGTTCCAGTGCTGTCGTTTTTTTTTGTGAAGGTCAAGTGCCGGTTGAAACGGGTTGTTTTCTGAAGAAGGCCAAGTACCGATTTCCATCAACTTACTTTTGGATTAGAAGGTCAAGTGCCGAAACAACTCAACATACAGTATGTCAGAAGCTCAAGTACCATCGTGTTAGCAGTGGAAGCAGTTCAGATGTGCCATCATCGTTGGAGCTTCGCTCTTTAGGACGTTGATTGACATCCGTTTTTTCTGCTGTTCTACGATTGGAAGCCTATAAGTTAAGTGGCCTGTTTGTATGTAAACTGTGCCCTTATACTTCTGCTGAGTCTTCTGTGTATCATCTCATTCTATATGTTATATGTTTATATGTTATTCGTATATTTATATGTTTATATTTCAGCGGGTTCTCGGTTGGGTGGTGTCTCCCTTAGATTATGCCACGTCATAGAGGTCGTCTATTGTGAGCGTTTTCTGTAGGGTGAGCAAATTTCCGATACTGGAATTTGCTAAGCGACTTCTGTTGCTATTTATGTTAGCTGTGATGACATGTTTTAATATTGTTTTCGTTATTATTTCGCATTCTTTAGTTTTGTTTTGATTTGTTTGTATTTGTTAGCCTACTCTTGACTACAGTTTAGTTTCATACTACATTTTTGTTTATACACTGTGGTGTCATGTATTTTGTTTAATTATATCGCAGATATCGTCACATTTTTTGTGATATTTCATTAATTTCTGCTTTATTTTTAGTTGATTTCTGCGAACGTTTTTGTATTGTTGCTGATCTTTGTTATTGTTTACATTGTTATTGTTTACATTGTTTGCATTGTTTACATTTTCAATGTTTACATTCTGCATGTGTTTACATAGTCATTGTTTACAGTTATAGTAATTAGTTAATGGGCTATGCTAATGCACTGTTACTACTACACTGATGATAAATGAATGATGAATAGTGTCGTGCACTATTGAATGAGAAGTGCACTTATGATCAAGAATTGATTGTTGATATTTCATATACAAGTTCTTTGATTGGAGACTTGTTTCCCACAGAGACTGGGATAATATAAGGTGATGTGAATATACAAGTGCTTAATTAAGACTTGTTACACTTAGGTTTGAAATAAATTAGTTAATTATTTCAGGTTTTGGACTCATATGTTAGACAACATGTCTACATTTGAGCACTTTATTGAGCAGGGTAAATTGCTTGGGAAGACTGGTGATAAGTTAGAAGAATTTGCAACTGCTCGATATGATAAAGCAATGGAAGCTGAACAAAAGAAACTGCATATGGAAGCTGAACAAAAGAAACTGCAGATGCAGGTGGATGAAAAAAGATTCCAAATGGAAATGGAAAAAACAAAAAAGGGAATCAGAAGCTGAGGAAAGAAAACTCCAGCTAGAAGCTGAAAGATTTCAAAAAGAGGCTGAGAATAAAAGACTTGAAAAAGAAGCTGAGAATAAAAGACTTGAAAAAGAAGCTGAGAATAAAAGACTTGAAAAAGAAGCTGAGAATAAAAGACTTGAGAAAGAAGCTGAAAGACTTCAAATAGAGGCTCAGGCTGAGGAGAGAAGATTACAGAGAGAGTCTGATGAGAGGAAAGAGAAAGCAAAAATGGAACATGAAGAAAAGGTCTTAGCTTTAGAGTTGGAAAAATTGAAATTGATGAACATGAGTAATGGTAATGATTCAAACAAGGGTTCATCTTCTGGTAAGGCTAATAATGATACTTTTAAGATTAAGTTGCCAACTTTTAGTCCTTCCAGTGATGACATAATGTTCTATCTGGACAGATTTGAACAAGCATGTACAGCTCATAACATAGACAAAGCAAAATATGTTTATCAGTTATCAGGGATACTGACAGGTAAAGCTCTAAGTATATTAAATATGGTGGATGAACCTGACAAGAACAATTATGAGGTTGTCAGGGCCGCTCTGTTAAAGAAATATCAGCTTAACGAAGACGGCTATCGTCTACAATTTAAAAACATGTTACCTGAAAATGGAGTTGAATTCTCCGAGTTTATTGCAAGAATACGCATTACTTTCTCACGATGGGTTGAACTATCTAAGACGGAAAAAACTTATGAAGGACTTATGGACTTAATACTTAGAGACAAAGTCATGTCGTCTGTCAATGAGTCTTTCCTTGCTTTCCTTCATGAACGTAAACCTAAAACAATAAAAGAAATGGAAGATTTCTGTTGCCAATACGTAACTGCGCACCCACACATAACCATGGGTAACTCTAAGGTGAAAGAAGGTTTACCAGTTGCTTCGGCAGCTCCGTATGGCCAAAACTTTGCTCGTAGATCCCAACAAAATTTTGATAGAAAGAGTAGCGGTAATTTCTGTCAAAATCATGGAAACCAATTTCATGGTGATTCTTCTTCGAAGAATTGGAGACAACCTGATAGTGGTCGTTACTATCACCCTAATAATTATAGGCATTTCAAAAGAGGATATGGTAATAGAGGTTATTCCTGCCGAAGACCTCAAAACCAAACAAATAGATGTTCGCATCAATGTGAACATGATAGTAATCGTGGAAACTGGAATTCGAATCATGATAACAATTACAATAGAGACAATAATAACTGCAGAGATAATAATAACTCTGATAACTTCAGAGGTAATAATAGTCGGGGTAGATCTCAACACAAAAAAAAGAGATATCAGCAGGCTAATTCTGTACAACAGGAAACTGAGGGAGCCTGTAATCATGTTGTTGATAATAAAAACTTTGACGCTGTCACTAGTTCTGCTTTTGACTTTGAGAGAGCAAACAAATGCCCCCAATGCAGTACTTTATTCGAACCGGGTACCATAACTACTTTGAGTTGTGGTCACCCACTTCCCGCTCTTCCTGCTGCTGTTGCGCATGACGGGAGGGGTTCTTTAATCCTACATAAGGGTCTTGTTAATGATACTCCGGTCTCACTACTTTTCGATTCCGGATGCACCACTATTGGTGTTAGACAATCGCTTGTAGATCCATCTTGTGCTACAGGAAGGGTTATTAAATGTGTCACATTTGGCGGCACTCTAGAAAAATATCCTACTGCTGTAATTCGCATTGCCACTCCTTTCTTTACTGGAGATGTGCATGCTTGTCTCTTACCTAATCCTATTGCGGACCTTATTATTGGTCGTATTCACGGAGTTAGGGAGTGTACCCCACAGCAGATTGCTGCTTGGGAAGATAATAACATGCAAGCTACAAATGCAGTGGTTACAAGAGCACAAGCTCTACAAACACCCGAAACTTCACTGAATAGTGATAATGGAGTTGATAGCCAAGATAGTCACTTAGTGATTACTCGTGACTCTTTCATAAAATTGCAAGAAGAAGATCCTTCTTTAAAAAAATTCTTCATTCTTGCAAAGAAAGGTGATCCGAATCAGGATACAAATAGAAAATCTTGGATTGCAATGAGAAACGGCGTACTTGTACGTATGGTACAAGATTCGACTACGTCGGCACATTCGCAAATTCTTGTTCCCAAGAGCATGAGAGTGCAAATATTGCAACATGCTCATGACTCGCAATGTGCTGGACATATGGGTTTTGCCCGTACGAAGTCGAGAGTCCTTGCGGCTTTCTTTTGGCCTTTTGTCAATAAGGACATTCGTATTTACTGCCGATCATGCAAGGTATGTCAGGAGGTCAAATCTAGAGGACCACGACATGCTGCGCCTATCCAGGCTGCTGACATTCCTATTCGGCCGTTCCAGAAAATGGCCATAGATATTATTGGCCCTTTTAAGGTCAAGTCGGCCAGAGGACATCAGTTTATCCTTACATGTGTCGATATGTGCACACGTTGGCCAGAGGCTATTCCTCTTAAGAGCATATCTACTACAGATATCGCAGATGCTCTTTGGTTGATATTTTCTCGCTTGGGGTTCCCCAGAGAAATATTGTCAGACCATGGCACTCAACTCATATCTGACACTATGTCACAGGTAATGTCTACCTTACATATTGAACGATCTCTCAGTAGTATCTACCATCCGATGTCTAATGGGTTAGTTGAGCGTCTGAATAGAACGCTCAAGACTTTGCTTGGTAAGATAACTGAAGATCATCCTCAAGATTGGGACAGGGTTTTACCCGCGGCTCTCTTTGCCTATAGAGAAGTCCCTAATGAACACACAGGATTTTCTCCCTTCGAACTTGTCTTTGGCGCGCGTCCACGCGGCCCTATGTCTTTATTACACGATCTCATCACTGCCGATGATATTAGCGATGAAACTCAATCCTCATATGAGTATGTCATTGCTCTTAGACAAAAGATCATTGAGGCATGTAAGCTAGCAACTGCTTCATCAGAAATTGCTAAAGAGAAGGCAAGGCAGTTTGCTAACAAGAATAGATGTCTACGACAACTTTGTCCAGGTGACAAAGCATTCGTCCTACTCCCCAGTAGGGAAAATAGACTTCTTATTGCATGGAAAGGTCCGTATGCAATAGTCTCTCGGGTTTCCGATGTTGACTATGTGGTCGATATTGATGGAAAGCATAAAACTTTCCACATAAACATGCTTTCGGAATTTCACGAACGTCCGGACTATTTGCTGCCTATTTTCCAGGCAACGGATGATGCTCCTGCACCTCACGGTCATTATTCATCCCTGTCTGTCATACAGGATGAGGAAGCTACCTTCTCTGATGTCAACCTTCCCCTTCCAGTGGTTCCATTACATTCCACGGAATCTTGGAAAAACGTTTCTGTTTCTCCTAATCTTTCTGGTGACGAACATCGACGAGACTTGTCGATGTTACAAACATTTCCGGATGTTCTCACTGACATTCCTGGACACACAGATGTCATAGAACATGACATAATTCTTACCGACAATAATCCAATTAGGGTTAGGCCGTATCCTATTCCTATACACTTTCAGTCGCAGGTGGAAAAGGAATTGGATGAAATGATTCAATTAAATATAATTGAACCATCGACTTCACCATATTCTTCTTCCATGGTTATTGTCCGGAAGAAGGATAAGAACATACGAATTTGCGTTGATTATCGCAAATTGAATCAGGTCACAAAGTTCGATGCTGAACCGATGCCTTTGTTAGAAGATCTACTGATTAGACTTTCTAATTCTAGATTCTTCACTAAACTTGACTTGTCTAAAGGTTATTGGCAAGTGCCTTTAGCAGAGCATGCCAAACCTCTTACTGCTTTTTCTACACCTAGGGGTCTATTTCAATGGAATGTTATGCCTTTTGGTCTCATGAACGCCCTGCCACTTTCGTTCGCATGATGCGTCGAATTCTGTCACATCGTTCGGATGTCATCGCATACTTAGATGACATCTGTCTCTTCAGTGATACCTGGGAAGATCACTATTTAGGGTTATATGACTTACTGTCCACTCTACGTGAGAATAATTTGACAGCAAAACCTTCTAAAGCTTTTGTTGGTTTTGGTGAAATCTCTTTCCTGGGTCATCGTGTTGGTCATGGTCTCTTGAAGACAGAAGACCACAATACTTCCAAAATACTGAACATCTCTGTTCCTAAAACGAAGAAACAAGTTAGGAGTCTCTTAGGTTTAATTCAATTTTATGGGAGATTTATTCCAAATTTATCTTCGATCATGGCACCTCTCTCAACATTGTTGAAGAAAGGTTCGCCTAATCTGGTCCGTTGGTCTGAAGAATGCCAATCTTCACTAGACCAAATCAAGAATATATTTTCTTCTCCTCCCATCTTAAGATTACCTACTCTTGATAGGACTTTTGTTCTTCGGAGTGATGCTTCATCCACTGGGATTGGAGCAGCACTGATGCAAGAATATGCAAATACTCTGCATCCTGTTATGTACATTTCTAGAAAACTAAATGCGGCAGAGAGGAACTACTCGGTTTTAGACCGTGAGTTGTTAGCGATGGTTTGGTCAATTCTAAAACTACAAAGATTCCTCCTGGGCGCACATTTCATTCTAGAGACTGATCAGAAAGCTCTTACAGCTATTCAGACTAAGAATTTGAAGAGTTCGAGATCCACTCGATATGCTATAGCTCTTCAACCTTTTCACTTCACGGTACGAGCTATCCGTGGTGCGGATAATGTGATGGCTGACATTTTGTGTAGATGCCCACATGACTCCAACTAATACTTCTGTCCTATATTCCTATATATTACAGAGTCATAACACACCTATATTACTACAATAGATTAGCACATCTGTACTCACTTTATATGTACACACTATCGTGCTTTGTTATCATCTTCTTCTGTTCGTTTTTTAAGATGATAGAGGAGGACTGAGTGGTTAATATAAGGGCCGTTAGTTTACTAAACAGCCACAATTATTAATAATGTATTGTACCTTATGAAGCATATTAGTTATTAATTAGCATTATAATGCTTGTACTTTCTCAGAATGTCATTGATGAGCTGAGGACTTACCTTACTAGTATCAAGCATGACGAGTTCTAGATTGTGTACTTACCCTCGGAATGCCAGAGCATATGTCCTGGATCGTCATGTAGTTTAACTTTACTATGTACTTATGTCATTACATGCCAAATAATGTACTAATTAAATTTTCCTATCAGATTTGTACATCCATTTTTAAAGACAATATTAGAGTATGCTGTTTAATGATGATTATGGTAACTTGCATACGTATATTGTGTTTACATGCTAACGTGATGTGTGTTGGTGACACCTCCCCGATGTGAATATTTTTTGAGACATATTTATTTTTCTGTTGAGGTATATCCTCACCAGACACTCTATATTTAGCCTCATGTTAGGCAATTTAATTAATTATCAGCGCATAATTCGTGCGTTTTGAGCCGCTTATCGCATGCTCTTTGATATTTAAAAAAAAAATATGTTCCACATTTTTTTTATCGGGAGGAGGTGGTGATATGTTGCGTGAGAAATTCTCGCAACATCGTTTTATTACAATATCTATTTTATAACGCAAGGGCAACAACTGCTTGAAATTTATAGTCACTTTTCTCGGTAAGCATTTGTCTTCTCGCGTTGGTATTGAATGCAGTTAAGTTTTGAGCTGTGGTCATTTTGCGCTGGACTGCGCATGACTGGTCTTGCTTCTTGGTCGATCGCTTTCCGCCCACCAGTGGAGTGAGCGATTTGAATGGCGAGAAAGATGCCTCGCTGAAAGAGGATCTCCGCTATTTTTTGTTCTGTCAGGAATGTGAAAGTCCTCTTATGGATATTTCGTTTATTCGAGATAATACCTCTAGTGTATTTGCACATGCCGGGAGGCATAATATTTCTGTGTATTTCCTGAAGGCAAGGTAAATTGACTTTCCATTAACTCTATCGATTTTTGGTCGTGAGCGATTTCGATTCATAGCCTGTCTTCGAAAGTCGTCGTCACGAGATGTTTTCCCAGCTCACATGTCGCTGTATTGTACTGCATCGGTTGATGCATGTCCCAAGGACCATTACTTGCTACTTTGTTAAATGAACTAGGCTTGGAAAACCTTTGTTAACTAGAGGATATTTTTGAGGACATTATTTATACTTCGGCAGACGTGTCTGTCTTGCTGAAGTCAGATTAAGGAGAGTGAACTGATCTCATACATCTGGTTACCTTCTGGCTAAGATAGAAAGGGATGGAGAATTTTCCCGACTACATTACAGCCTTATAATGTATTGACATGTCTGTGAATCACCTTTGTTATGATGCTGTCTACCGTCCATTGCTATACTGACATTGTTGCTGTGATAATGGCTGTCTGATGTACCTACATATTCGCGTATACATTTTGTCACTGTGGCGTCCACAATAAATGATACAGAAAAACGTCTAGCTGTTACAAGCATCATTGACTTTATACGTCGTGAGTTTACTGACGTCCTATGTGGATTGCCCTGTTATTTTGTATGAACATTGTTTGACTGAACACATCTGCACACTACACAAAACCAGACATGCGGATACCATCCATCATCATATGGCATCACGCATCAGTCATCTTTATCAATTTTTAAACTCTTTTGTTCCCCAAGTTGCTAGAAGCAGCCTTATGGATACTCCAATATACAGAGAGCTGCCTTCAGTAGGTTGTTGATTAGTGATTTAAAAAAAAAATGCTCAACATATTCTGAACACCTATAACATTTTGATGAATTTTGTAGAGTTGGATGCTTGATTTTAATTAGAGTTGGATGCTTGATTTTAATTAGAGTTGGATGTTTGATTTTAATTAGAGTTGGATGTTTGATTTTAACAGATCATAAATCTATTCACAAACATGTATTGAGCTGAAACAGAACCAAAACACTATGAGAACCACTGCTCTGAAGAGAGGTGATATATTCTTTCAACAGAAAATAAAAACATAAACCCAAACACAGACAGTAATGAAGACATTATTTGGGAAATTACTTATCAAATTGAAAGAACCCACTGCTACCCTCCCACCGCTGACACGTCTTAAAACTGTATCATCAATTTTCCAACATCCTGATCACGAAAGTACACTCTTGCATGCTCACAATTTAATAACAGAGAAAACACCACAGTAACTGCTCACAATATGTACAAAAAACAATTCTTGTACATCAACTGTGTACAAAGATAGCATGCCTCTTGCTAATACTGAGCAAGTTTATGAACATCAAAGCACAAGAAAATCTCATAAATTATAAATTAGCACACATTCTCGTTAAAAATCAACACCAAAAGTTTTTGAGCAAATCATAATCTCTGGGTCACAGTTAATTTTCGATCTAGGACACTTCACAAAACTCTTGGGCACACTCCGAACAGTCTAGTCAGTTTCTTAACTTAATATACACAGCATATACTCAACTATACACTGAGTTACTTAACTAAATTTTCCATAGCTTACTAAAAACTGTATACTGAGTTATGTAACTAAATATACATAGCTCCTCTGAACTATACAGTTTTACATAACTAAATATACAATGCTCATCATTAGCAACTAATGACTGACACTGGTCTAATATTCCTATTTGACAGGCTGAAAACTCAAATGGACATTTTACAAGCTATTCTTAGCTCCTACGACCTTCAGCAAAGGTTATCTGCTGACAAAACCACTGACTCAGTACAACAAAATCTTATTGACCACAACACAAAATGATTATGTGTGAGACTAGGCGCTGCTGATCAGTTACTAGCAGATTGAAGTTTATAATTTCATGGGTCTGATGAACTGCAGGGAGCAGCATAGAATGGGAGTTTTCATCAAGTTGCTGAATTAGTAGAAAAAGTTGGACCCAATGATGCAGGAACATTTATGAAGAATCAAGAACAGAGAAATACATGACTGTTACTTAAGAAAAAAACATTTAAAATGAACTTATTAGTATTGTACGGTATGCTGTTAAACACAAAACAATTGCTAAAATTAAAGCTGCTAAGTATTTTGCTATTATAATCAACAGAACTTCTGACATTTAGTCACCTAGAACAAATGTCACTGACTATTAAGTATGTGAATGATGGTGTATCACCAAATATTGGCAGCATTTCATTAAGTTTACAAGTACATTTTTTTACAATATTGTTCTTCAGTGAACTCAAAGGTCGGGGATTGGATGCTGCAAATATTCAAGAATGGGGCTATAACAACTGTGCAAATTAAAGGGAAACATATCTGATGAACATGTATGGCATCTGAAAACAAACCCAAAAGCTTTCATTACACTATGTGCATGTCGAAACTATAACCTAATTTTGGAAGACACAGCCAAAACATGTCCAAGATGTGTTGTGAGTTTCTTTGAAGCCTGGCAACGTATTTATGTCCTTTTTTCTGCAACCACTAAAAGATAAGACTATTTTTAGAAGACATTTTGCTGGTCTTCCTGTAAAGTCTCTTTGCGAAAATATGAGAGACTTGTAGAATGCAGCATGTCTAAGCTCTGTGGTACAAGGCAGGGAAGTTTTATGATGCACTCAAAGAGGTAGAAGAAACAATTGCAAAGAGCTACAAAGTCTTCCAATGGATATTTTCTGCAGGAATTCCTTCCTTTGAAAACCTTTACTGGTTAAATGAACAGAGTTAAAGGTTTTCAAGAAGCTGTTACTTGGTGCCACTGATGGGTATCCTGTCACATGCCACTGAACTTGCCAAAGATCTAGATGTGATTCCTGTATTCCATACTAAACACTTGCGCCAATGAAAAGAAAGACAATTCAAGTATGAGTCTGCAGATGAGTCTTTTTCTGATCCAAAGAAGCTTACTGAGCACAATAATTCAATCAAACATTAGAATAAGCTTTACAGTCACCGGAACGAAAATTTGAGCACTTACAAGAGCATGAGAGTTTATGTGGATATGTATGTGAATAGAAAGGTTATCTAACATAATATACCTAGCACTGTGTACTAGTTCCATCAACGAACTGTGTGCTGATTTCTCTATCTGTAGTGTACTTTGTGAATACATATAAAGAATAGTACCCACATCGCCAATACATTTACGTTAGTGCAGAACAGTATCATTAAAGGTTGAGACTTCAATTTACACAGTTAACACCACCACTACGAATCCTAACTTCAATAACAAGTGACATTACATCACTGCCAGTTCCTTGATGTTTATATTTAACACTGTGGCCGGTAATTCAATTTTGAACAGCTCCAGACTGATTTACAGGCCCAAGATTTACATGAAGAAATCCAATGCTTTAAAAAGCCATCAAATTTGTTCTTGATTGACCGCAAGCACAAGCTTCAGAAAAACAAAACTGTGGGTGGCTTGGCACCTGGGTAGGCTAATAAAGGTGAGGAATTTACAGAACATTCATATAGACCAATGAGGTAAAAGATAAATCTTATTTGGTCATGTAAAAGTTTGAAAAATAAGAACAGCCTCAGAAAAATAAAGGCATTGCAAGACACAAACTAAAGCAAAGAAAACAATTATGGGGGGGGGGGGCAGGTTTGACAATTTTGTTAAAGACTTGAGGTTGATTCTAGACCGTGACTATCACAGACCTACACAACATCCTGATTTACTCAGTAACTAATGATGTAGTCAACACATGATTACAACTGCTTGACACAGACGAAAGTCTAACTCTATATAAAACCTTAGAAACAGGGCAGCAACATGAACTGTCACAAAGACAACTAAATCTAGTTAGGGAGAGAGAAGCACAGATTTTAATAGTACAAAGGGTCTTCAGGAAGTCCATCAAACCCTGAAACCTGGAAGCAACCAGAAAACTGTCGTAACAAAATAACTTACCACTGTACAGCTACTAGATTGCCAAAAATGTGTGCTTGCCAGGCAACATAATGTATGTCTGGTCCTTAACACAAATTGCAATTTTTGCAACAAGAAAGGGCCCTGGAAACAAATGTGCAGAATAATACAAAAAGCCATCTTATATGGTACATGAAGATGATCAAAAATACTCATCTGAAGAACTGCTGAATACTTAGATATTAATATAATTAAAGACAAAATTCAATCAGATAAATGGAAAGCAAAACTACACATAAATAAAGCAGACATATATTTTGAAACTGACACAGGTTACGTTGTAATAACTTTCAAGGATTTTTGCAAGATCAGAGAATGGCCAGAAGGAAGAGAACCAAGAAAAATTCTCAGAACCTAGTCAACGATTCAAAGGTGTGATCCAATGGATCCCATCTCACTGTAGCATCACCGGCAATGAGGAGACTGACGGACTGGCAAAGGAAGTTGGAAATCTACCTCAGCCTGATGCAAGCATAACTTTCGAGCAGGCAAAGAGTTTTATCAGAATCAGATACAGAAATAAATGGCATGTAGAGCATCCGGGTCACACTCAAAAGGATGCATACTGCCACCTCAGCAAAAGAGAACAAGTGGTGGTTTTCAGACTGCACACTGGCCACAACACATTGAGATGCCATCTATTCAACAAGCTAAAGATAGGAACTACCGATCAGTGTAACTGTGGCACTGATAAAATGACTGCTGAACATCTGCGGAACAGAGAAAGTGCATATGGCCGACACCAGTACCATTTGTGGAAAAGCTCTTCGGAGATTCAAATAGCCTCAAACTGACTACTGCTGTCTTTGAAAACATTCAAGCAGACGTCTGAGAGTGTACGAAGAAGAAGAAGAACCTAGTCGAATCCCCTAATCAAGCCCACAGAGGCTGTCAACCTTCATATTTCTTGTAAGAAGGCACAGACAGTTTCAGAATTTCAAATAATAAACAAAGAACAAGAAAGTATACTGTCTGGGGACACTGCTAAGAAACATGGTCTCATCAACTGCACCAATACTGTGCATAATGATATTGATAGCAGGAAGGAATACCCAACATCATGACAACATTTTGTAAAACATCCTACAAGCTGAAATTGAACTGGGATGAATGTGTGCAAAGACAGACAAGCGTTAAATACTTGGAACATATTGTTAGCAAAAACAGAGCTAAACCAGGTCCAGATAAAGTGGAGACAGTACCAAAATGAACTGACTGCCATCCAAGCAAGACATCAGATGACTTTCAGGATGCATCACTTATCTTTTACGAGTTCCTGCCTAGACTCCGTAACACAGACAAAACCTCTAAGATATTTTCAATAGGAGAAGATATTGTTTTTCAGTAGCAGTCTAACCAGGAAGATGCTATTAACAAATTAAAGTCACTGTGAACCAAAATGTCAGCTTTGGCACTATACAATGTTACAAAGACTGCAGAAATTCACTGTGACTCCAGCCAAACAGGACAAGCAGTTGTACTTTTCCACGAGGTTATACCAATCACTGACACCAACAGAATCAAGTTACACGCAAATCAAGAAAGGCATGCTATCATTAGTACATGCCTGCAGGAAATTTTGTTGGTACACATAAGGCAAACATGTTACTGTCATTAATGACCATAAGCCATTAGAACAGATATTTTAAAAATCTGTAGTCCAGGCATCGATGTGAAATCATAAAAAAGCTTCTGACCTTACATTGGTATGACATTAAACTTTGATATGAGAAAAGATCCATCCTGACTATTCTAAAAACTCTGTTGCCACTCACTTCACTAACCCAGGACTCGCCAGGTTGTGATCTGACTAATATCTTGATACTCAGCTTCACTTCCATCTCAGATGATAAGCTGAAAGCATTTCACTAAGGTAAAACAAGTGAACTCTCCACAATGAAACAAACAGCAAGGCTGGCTGGATAGTACAAGAATGAGAATCAAGAAAAATCTGAACCTGCAGTACTTGACAATTCAATAATCAAAGGTCAAAGACTAGTATTGCCCCCAAACTTTAAACATGAACATCTTACAATCTATCAATACCCTTTAGCTCCCCAAGAAGCATTGGCCATCAACATACACATGCCAAGTCTTCCTGTCACGTGCCATCAGCTCCAGCTCTTTCCACGTTTTCCTCAGTATTTTCACTTTTTCACTTCTGTCACCAATTCTCTACTCCATGTGTTTCTTGGTCTACATCTGCCTGTCTTACCTTGGGGGTTCCAGAACAAGGAATGCTTTGTAATGCTATCCACAGGTTTCTTCAATGCGTGTCCTATCCATCGCCAGCATCTTCTTGTCATCTCTTGTTCCACTGGCACTTGTCTGTTTCTTCTCATCTCTTGTTCCACTGCCACTTATCTGTTTCTTGTCATCTCTTGTTCCACTGCCACTTGTCTGTTTCTTGTCACCAGTTCCACATTAGTGATCTTGTCATACCATTTTAATCCTTCAGAAGCACCCATTTATGAAAATCTGTAGCATTTTGGTTGTTGTTTTTGCTGTTCTCCATGTTTCAGTGCCATACAATAGGAATGACTTGACATTTGAGTTGAAGATTCTTATTTTTTGTCTTGGACTTCACTTCTCTTGATCTCCATTAATTTTCCAATGCAATGACAGCTCCTTTTGCTTTTTGTATTCTTATTTTGATATCACTGTCTGTTCCTTCAACTTTGTCTATATTGCTGCCAAGATATGTGTATGATTCCACATCTTGCAATCATGCTTCTTCATGTTCAATCTTGTTAGACATGTTACAGCTGACCCATAAAAACATATCTGGTGATTGTCAAATGTAAACAACCAGCATAAGAAGTGTTTTCCTAGTCTCAAATGAGTGTGGACGTCAAAGAACTAGAGAAGAATTGTTACCTGTTTAGACAACTATAGAAATCTACACAAAGAATCTCTAATCCCCACATCACATCCAGAATGTCCATTTTTAGAAATTTCAATTGACATTTTCAGCTTCGACTGTCACCAGTACTTGATAATAGTGGATTATTATTCAACAGCTATCTAGGTTGAACAAATGGGCAAATATGAGATCCTCCACTGTCACTGAAGTGCTTAATTAAGAAGAATTTCAGTATTCATGGAATACCAAGAAAAATAAGATCAGACTGTGGCTCACAATTCCCAAGCACAAAATTACAACAGTTTTGCAATGAGTACCAAATAAAGCACACTGCTACCTCACCACACTTCCAGAGTTCAACTGGACTCACTGAAAAATGCATTCAGGCAGCCAAGCGACTGTGGTTCAAATCCCTAGATAAGTATCTTGCCCTCCGGGACAACAATATAACTCCCCTTGAAGACAGCAGGTTTTCATCTACAAACTTGCTCCTATGCAGAAGATCAAGAAACCTATTACCAGCCAAAACTGCCATTATGAAACTAGTTAAACACAATCTAGCACAAATCAAGTGATGCTTTGACAGATGAGCATGAAAAAAAAATACTTCTACGACAAAAATAAGTGACACATACTCTCCTAATATTCAACAAGCTTATTTTGATGTAGAAATATTTGACGTTCCTGCAGAAGAACATGAGC
Source organism: Oreohelix idahoensis (assembly GCA_024509875.1). Lineage (NCBI taxonomy): Eukaryota > Metazoa > Mollusca > Gastropoda > Stylommatophora > Oreohelicidae > Oreohelix > Oreohelix idahoensis. Next base: position 113,768 of record JAMPIV010014054.1, on the reverse strand, counting down.
AGTGAGGCTGATGAAGAAATAGAAAATGTCAAAGCAACATGTCTGTCAATGCTAGAAGAATCTCTCAGTCAAGTTAGATGTCAACATCCCTCTGCAAGATTTACTTTTCAATGCCTATCAACATCGAGTCATGTGATAAATTTGAACCAGGTTTCAACCCTCCCTCCCCCACTTTAAAAGCTACCCTTTTTACACATTGCAAGAAACAACATAAACTGGATAGAAGAGCAACACAGAAAAAATAACATTTGTCAGCTGGTGTAAAAAAGCCCCTCTGTAACCCTTTGAACCCTGGCCACCCAGCCCGTAAAACCCCATTCCGCTGAGCAAAAAATTTCACTATGAGCCATCGAGGCCAGCGATAATGCCGGTGCATTTTACTGAGACGACAAACTTGGTCGTTGACATCGCAACAACCCATGAATGTATTGTAGTCAATACAAAGTTGAGGAGTTTGAACATCCACAGTTGTGAGACCAATCTGTATCAAATTTACTTGATACATTATGTGGGATATGCCCCTTTCCTATGTCCCTGCACCATAGCCCGATCCCCTGAGGGGCCAGGAACAGGGTTAGAACTAGCTGGATCATAATCTGATTCACAAGTTCCGTCACTTGATTCAATTTCGATGTCACTTTCAGAATAATCACCATCTAAATCTATATTCATCATCCTCCGAATCATTGAGCACAAGTTCAACAGCTTGTTCCGTTGATAGCCTTTTAGAATGGCTATTTCCTGGATTTTCAACATGCCTTTTAATTATGAAAACAATTAAAAAATTGAAAATATTATCACTTCGTGGGCGCCGCCATTTTAGAGTAACATTCCACAAGACATGTGTACTTCGTGACGTCATTATTTTTCACACATTTCCATTCCGGCCCCGTATTGCTAAGCTAGGTGTGTCCAGACCGAGATTGTGGTCGCTCGGGGAATGGATTTTTTACACACGGACCGAAATTTCGGGACCTCTGGTTCAAAAGGTTAAGAAAGATGGACTCCTCACAGACTGTTTTGGAATGGTGTACTTCAACATGAGGCAATTAAAGAGGTCGCCACTGTACTCCTTTCTTATCTAATAACCCCAATGAGTAATGCTGTAGTTGAGATGATATTTTCTCTTGCATCCTCAGTTAAAACAAAAGCAAGAAATAAAAGGCACTGCATCTTCTTAATGCTATTGCAAGAATCACAGCACAACTATTGCTTTCACAACAAATGCTGATAGGATTTCACTGCATCGTAAACCATTTAATGGACTTTACATCTTACAAAGTATACGGTGTAGTTGCCAGTGATGACCTGAATCTGGTGTTTTTGTGACATGAGTAAAAAAAATGTGTTTAAATTTGTTTGGTTTTTTTTTGTTACTTTTTTGTGTGTGTGACAGTGTTTGGGTTTCGTTCAAAATTTTAATCTGCAACCCTGCCAACTATAGATGCAAGTGCAGATATCTGATCGCAGCATTGCCCATTGTTTACTGAGTTCCTTCTCTAACATCTAGCACACTGATACACACACTGGATTCCCTTACACCCAGCACACTATGAACAAAATACTGGAGTTCACTCTCTCTAACATAATGAAATGTACCAAGCCCATAATGAATTGTGTACATAGTTCCTTTTCCAGCAACACTTATCACACAATGAACTTTGTTTCAACTTCTCTGCATATGTATAAAACTTCTTTTTGGTAACACAAATAATTCTGAATTTTAAATCATATGTAGCAGCTGATATGGTTATCACTCGCCCAATTTAACTCTTAGTATACGAGCTAATTTCATGACTACCATTACAGATTTTGCAATAAATAATTTATTTATAAAGATAACACATAAAGTGTTATATATCAAAATGTGAAGAAATGAAACTCCTATATCATGCACGTAACTAAATTGTTCAGTGGTTTTAAACATGCATTCACCTATACATTTTCGCTATTGACGGGGATCGATCATTGGCCTTTCTAAGAGGCCGCTCGTATACTAAGAGTTAAACTGTATGAACCTCTAAACACAATCACAGACCCAAGTTAAACTTCACTTGCCAAATTTAAACTGTATGTACCTCTAAATGCAATCACAGACCCAAGTTAAACTACAAGAACCATCAATCACAATCACAGACCCAAGTTAAACTACTTCTCTTTTGAAGTGTATTAATTTCCAAATAAAAAAAGCTATTGAAGTATTTTTTTACAAATAAAAACAAACAGCAATGTTACGCGTGGTTTGCGCCGGCGCGCTGCGAACTCTGAACGTTGCTGTCTCACCTCGCTTCATTTAAACGGGTGTCTCTCGACCCGATAACCTCTGATGTGCATACAGTTTTCACCACTAGAAAGAAGAGATGTGTAGCTTTAGTTTTCTATAATGCAAGCTATAGAAAGCATGGTGGAAGACGTTGGTATCTCAAAATGAAGATGAAATTTCACAAGATTTGACATTCTAAGTGGTGTTATAATTCCTTGAATGGTATGAGAAGATTCGGGAGTCATTTTTCTTTATTTCTCTGAAATTTCAAAGACTTCTCATATTTAGTTGTCGAGAATTGACTTTGAGTAATACTCCAGCTCAGCCAAGAATTTTAGCGAAGGATGGAGAGCGAGGCTGTTCCATCGACCGGGGTCACCCCCGATGTCGATCAAGATCGGGATGCCACTTATGTTGGTTCATGTTCAAACTTCATCACATCTTCTGATTTGAGGATGACTATCCGTAAGTATATCACTTATTAACAATGTGTTGAGTTTCAAATGTAAAATTTACAATAGTTTTAATATTATTTAGCAATTTAACAAGATCGCACAGTTGTTGTAACAGCGTGGATTGAATGTGTTGTCACCACTTCAGACATTCACGCATCAATATAATTATTTCACGAGCTTGAAAAGCTAAGAAAGTTACCAATTTGAATAAAAAATGCATGTTTTGATTAATGTATAATTGAATGAAGGTTTCTTTTGCAACATAATAGAGTGAATTATGATCTCAAAAGCGAAGGGTATCGCAAGCCAATGCCAATGGCTGACATAATGAGTCAAGGCTAGGAGACCGGAAAATTTCATAACTAAGCTGATGCTGTACTGAAATGTCAGGACTAGCAGCTAATAGTTGATAGTCTTTTAAAATTCCTCGAAAAGAAGAAATATATATAAACAGCTGTCATAAAATGATCTTTACATAGTTCCGACTCATGTATTCATATTAATTAATATAAATTTTAATTTAAGCAGGCTGTGCCCTTTTCAAGTTTTAAGGTTAGTCCTGTTTTTCAATACAATACATATATATATATATATTATAAGAGTACATGTAATTCTCTATACATGCAAAAATTAAAAATTCACTTCTGGAATTTTATTGTTGCAGATGACTCGTACTACGATGCTATGAAAAACATTTTTTAATGACTGGGAAGGGCCGCCATCCGAAGGTGCCAGCTGTTACACTGACAAACAAGGTCCTTGCACAACTCTATTTTCTGAAGGAGGATGGGAATACAACATGGCTTGAGGTAGACTGCTTGTAGTGTTTTTATGTTTAGTAAAGCGACAGACAGTCAAACACTCAGAAAGACAGACACTCAGACAGACCCACAAACTAACACACTACAGACAGATAAAAACGACAAGTCAAATGGAGAAGAGGGAGGAGCAGATAGAATAAAAGTTGACAAGTAGAGAATGCAAGAGTGAGGAAGAACAACACAATAAGTGTGAATAAGTTTATAAGATGATTAGGAAACATGAATGAATGGATTATTTTTCCTATGTCCACATGTTCAAACCTTTGAGCCCAGATAGACTAATGTTTATACTCATATCATCTATACATCCATCAGGTAACTGCATGGTTCCTCAAGCTTAGCACCGAGTGCTGAAAGTCCTGCAAACTGCACAGCATTTTCTGACTGGCAGTAATGAACATGAGCTACAACAGTATTTAGCATATGGTATAGATTTCGACGAGCTTCCTCAGCTACTTTCGTCAATCATCTTGACTAGGGTAAAAACTACGAACCACCCCTTGACTTTGTGATGACCAATTCCATATTGGCAGCACTTTACATTTTGTCGCAGGAAAAGAGTGCACCATGATCATTCTCCTCCAGTTTAAAATGTCTTTTTAAATGCTAGTAGCCAGTTGTTTTAACTAAAAATAGCATTTAGATGTTGTTAATTATTGCCAACAAATGATTTTTATGAAATCTTCAAAAAAAATATTTTCTTCATTTTCACATATTTTTCTTCCTATGTGACTAATTGGCCTCTGCACACTTTTTAAAAAATTAAAAAGAACAAACAGGAGTTCAAATCCTCTAAAAAAAATTGGGATATATCTGTGTAGTATGCAGATTAACTTATACAAATATAAAGCTTTTACCTTTTATACTTTTTGAAATATGATGTGAAAATTGACTTTCATGCAAAAAAAATGACATTTTTCGGTAATGTTTTGGTCTCAAATATATTGATAATTATTCATAATGTAGCCCTATTGTTTTCTTTGTGTGATCAGTATATTGCAGACTGTAAGCTGTTTGTCAGAGAAGGTTGTAAGATTATATTTAAGAAGACAGGAGTGCTCTGAAGTTGGTGTGATGTAACTTTTTCAAGTCCCCACACTTTTAAAAATGCCATAATCTTTTTATTTGTCATCCGATTTTAAAAAATACAGTACCAAATTTCATGGTTTCCCAAGGGCTTCCAAACTGCATTGTTTTCTCTGGTGTTTCTGTGCAAACAAAAATCACTTTGTGAATCTCCTACCACAATCTCAAAATCATAATCTTGAAGGTGAAATCAACAACTCAGCCAAGAATACAAAATGGTATACTCATGAAGTGAATACAAATTAACAACACCTGCATATTAAGTCCAGGATTTCAGGTCTCTGAGCATTTGTTCTCACTTGATGTGGTAGAATCATGCTCTGTTCTCTAAGCGTAAAACTTGACCCCTCATACATGATTGGATGATGAAGTAACCACTGGTTTAATACTGGGCATACAGCTGCCAGTGTTCTTACAACACCTGCAAGCAATCAATCTACATAGCCATCATCGCTACAAATTAACAAATTTATATAGCCATTATCGCTACAAACTAACCAATTTATATAGCCATCATCGCTACAAACTAACCAATTTATACAGCCATCATCGCTACAAATTAACCAATTTATATAGCCATCATCGCTACAAATTAACCAATTTATATAGCCATCATCGCTACAAACTAACCAATTTATATAGCCATATCACTACAAACTAACCAATTTATATAGCCATCATCGCTACAAATGAACCAATTTATATAGCCATCATCGCTAATAACTAACCAATTTATATAGCCATCATCGCTACAAACTAACCAATTTATATAGTCATCATCACTACAAATTAACCAATTTATATAGCCATTATCGCTACAAACTAACCAATTTATATAGCCATCATCGCTTCAAACTAACCAATTTATATAGCCATCATCGCTACAAACTAACCAATTTATATAGCCATCATCGCTACCAATTAACCAATTTATATAGCCATCATCACTACAAATTAACCAATTTATATAGCCATCATCGCTACAAACTAACCAATTTATATAGCCATTATCGCTACAAACTAACCAATTTATATAACCATCATCGCTACAAACTAACCAATTTATATAGCTATCATCGCTACAAATTAACCAATTTATATCCATCATTGCTACAAATTAACCAATTTATATAGCCATCATTGCTACAAACTAACCAATTTATATAGCCATCATCAACTAACCAATTTATATAGCCATCATCGCTACAAACTAACGAATTTATATAGCCATCATCGCTACAAATTAACCAATTTATATAGCCATCATCGCTACAAATTAACCAATTTATATAGCCATCATCGCTACAAATTAACCAATTTATATAGCCATTATTTCTACAAATTAACCAATTTATATAGCCATCATCGCTACAAATTAACTAATTTATATAGCCATTATCGCTACAAACTAAACAATCCATATAGTGATCATCACTAAAAACATACTTGATAATTTATTTATGCAATACAATATTTGACCTCAGCTATGTAAGATGGACCTAAATGTAAGCTTGTGAAGACTGGAGGTTGTAAAGTAAGAAAATATTATTAACAAAAAAGCTTTCCTATAGAAAACTTCTGCAGCATGCCAGTTGTGATAAGAATCTTCAACGCAAATGTCAAATCAGTCCTATTGTATGGCTCTGAAACATGGAGAACAAACAAAAAACACACACACAACCAAAAAGCTACAGACTTTCATAAATGGATGCTGGCATAGAAACAGAAGGATTGAAGTGGTACAGACTGCCTGCGTCAGGACCAGCGAACCAGAGCTGGTCAAGACCGTGCTCCACCTCCACGTGGTGGTCCTGGAAACAGTCTGCAGCAGTGCAGGCTGGCTGAGCGAGCACGGATCACAATGGGAAGGCAAACCCGGTCCTAAAAAATGCCGTGCAGAAGTCGGATGTGTCGACCGAAAGGTGCAGATATCACAGCTACGTTGTAAACAGACACAACGCAACCACCGTCCTTTTCAGGGCGAACGAGGAAGAAGAAGAGGAAGAAGAAGTGGTACGACAAGATCATTAATATGGAACTGATGACAAGTACCAGTGGAACTGATGACAAGACCTAGCCAAGTACCAGTGGAACTAGTGATGAAAAGAAGATGCTGGAGATGGACACCTGAGGAAACCTGTTGATAGCCCTACTAGACGGTCCTTATTCTGGAACCCCCAGGGTAAGAGAGGCAGAGGTAGACCAAGAAGCACATGGAGAAGAGAACTGGAGACAGAAATGAAAATGATGAGGAAGACATGGGAAAAACTTGAGATGATGGCACGGGACAGGAGGACTTAGTATGTATTTGCTGTAGGCCTATGCTCCTTGGGGAGCTAAAGATTATTGTGACTGACTGATTGATGACAACAGCGAGGTAGATAATTTTTCTGACATAACAACTATGGAAGCTACTGTGACGTATGAAAATCGAGCCTCTCTTTAATCCCTCAGTCACCCCTTTCTCTCTTACAACTAAACAACTCGAGTGGAATTCCCACGCTTGCTGGTTGGTATGCAATAAGTTATCGTGCTAGCAGCCACGACATTCGCCCTTTGTTGTCTTCTCTCTCGGGCTATTAAAATAAAACTATTTCGGTATCTCTTACTGACATTCCTTCAAGAAGCGGGCCACCGGCGGTCACGTTACGACATCAGAGCCGAGATCTGAAACCTCTGATTAACACCTGATAATAGAATTGATGTTGAATTCGCTCGAGGTGCGATTTTGCCAGACATGGGCGAGATCGGGCCGATTCAGTATATATGTGCAGTCTCCTAAAACTCATTATCAGTCTCTGCAGGCATTGTTGATATCTGCTAGCGCGAACTCTTGGAGTTTTATATAGAGAGAATTTCTTAGATTCGCGGATGTGTCAGTTTCCTGCATGGCGGTAATCAGAATATATATTAGAATTTTGAGTGTCTTAACGTGTTAAAGTTTTTCACTGGGATTTCTGTGTTTATTAAATAAGCATATTAAATAACTTATAGCAAATTGTTCCAGCTGTAATAAGTAAATTTAATTTCTTGTCATTCCCCCAGTAAGAGACGCCTTAAATTAATTAATATACGCTAGGTGACTGATAATTAGGGATAAATCTACTTTTATTCATCATGCGTAATTTTGTGAATTACTAGAGTTTATATCTCGTGTTAAAGCGCGATAATATTAGCTAGACTCTTGTGGGTTTAAATATAATTTAATACCGGAGTGATCTAGAGGTCTTACCTAACGCGTTTGAGATTATAATATTGATATCATTGTTAAAATGTTTGTTTTTTCCACCTCTAGGCGATCACAACCCTTGCGATCTAGTGGTTTGAATAGCTCCAGAAACATTCTTAAAATATTATCGGGTCTTAGATTTTGACCTGTGCGGTCCTCTTGCTTTCTTCCAGAGAGAGAGTTCCCACATATAAACTTTAAGAATAAGATCATAAACTGGACAAGAAAGTACCCAGATTGTTTACAGCAAATCTGATCCGCTTGTGGCGGCCAAATATCTATATAACATTTGTTCCAGAATACTGACTATGGTGGTTTTTCTTTTCTCAAGTGGAATACTTGGGTCCATAACCGGCACTCAACCCCAGAGAGAAACAAAGAAAAGAAAAAAACACAGATAGGAGATCCTTTGCTTATCCTTATTGGTTTTTCTAACAGTGTACCCACCAGACATTTCCTTAAATATCGGACTACTGTGTGCTGCCCATGGTGAACATTTCGATCGCAATATATATTTCTACATGCACTACCTGACGTGAACTTTGACACATAAAATTAGCACTATCTAAGCGGGCGTTCCCCATTAGGAAAATTAATCATTCTTTGAGGAACTGGGGCTCCCTTGGATCAGTACCACCCATGAAATATGTCAAAGATACACAGCTGTTACATACAAGAGTAGTTGGTAAGTGTGATTGAAATGTGGCCAGACTGACAGATTGTAAGAAAGAGAAAATGAATATTTCATATTTTTGTATAATCATTTTACTCCCTTCTGTCTTTTCGGGTTCACTACTACTGTTATATTATTTTTTTCCCAGGATAGATTAACTAAAGACTTTGTTCTTTCCTTTATCGTCTATCCCTTTACTTTAGTATTAACTTTAATCTTTTGTGTTAAGTACCTCTGTTGGGATCTACTTTGGGGTTCCTACCAGAGAGGAGGGCCTATTGGGTTAATAATTTGTCTTGCATTTTTGTGTCTGTAAACTATACTTTCTGATGATTGATGTTGTGATTTTTTTCTAGAGACAATAAACATAATACACCTCAAGTTATCGTGTTGGTCAACCCCTGCCCATTATATGTTATCCATAGCTTGGTTCACTTCTGTACGTATTATGTCACAGAATTGTGTATATGTAAGTGGAGTGTAACTCATATATATGTACCAGGAGAGAAAGTGCATCTAGTTAAATATTGTCGTAAGATAGGCTGGATTAGAGCAATTACTCAATCCAGAGACTGTCCTTTCTCTTACACTCTCACCATTGTGAAAAGTAAAGCTATTTCTTACCCCTTATTATCACATAGTTTACCATTATCACCTCTGCTCAGACGGGACCTTAAACATCTTCAACCTATCTTAATAAAATTTACGACAGCTACAAATTCTCATTCACTGCCCACTTGCCATTTCTCCAGAGCATGGTCCCTGGAATTTTCAATTCAAGAAAAAGCCAAAAGGAATTATAAGACTTCTTGGTTTGATTCCACAAACCTCAAACTGGTTAAATAAACAAGTTCTTGCATCTGGTGAGGGAAGATGTGGGGAAATAACTGCTAAAATATAAGGCAGAAAATATACTTAGGAAAACAAATTTCTTTACCTACATCTGTGGACTAGACAGAGTAGGCAACCTGGTCACACAAACTGCTACATGTGATCAACAAGCAATACTTTGTATGAAACAGAGAATTCAAATGAACTGAATCACTTTTCTTGATGAAAAACTTCACAACTAAAAAAACTGGGTGTCAATTCTAAATATTGGATCACACTCTTTACATTCAGTGCTATCACATGAGTGATTTAATTTTTGAGTGATCCATATCTATTTCACACATTTTTGTAAAAAAAAAGGCAACCATGCAGTTGTCAAACATAGATTTGAAATTGAAAAGCTTGTTCTGCATAGCTGGGTGCACGTGGAGATTTACAAAAATTACTTTTGTAATTGAGATGTGGAAATCAGCCGTGCTTAGAAAAAAATCTTCCAACCCTGAAATCTAGAATTTCACACAATTATTATAGATGTCTAAAAAACACAGCTGCAAGCATTGACAATTTGATGCCAATTTAGAGACAGAGATAAACTAGTGAAATCAGTTGAGACACCCAGCCAGTTCACCAAGCAAAGGGACTTAAAATTCGCATTATCTTTTATAAGATCTTTAACATTTGCGCTGAAGGCAATCGTCAAATCTGCATTAAATTTTCAACAAATTGTTGCATGGTGTGGTAAATTTCATTCGTTAAACATAGATAAACTGGGTTTGTAACTCCTGTGTTAAAAATTCTACAATACTGCATGTCTTTTTTTTATGTAAGAAATTAACATAGATTCTATACCCCTCAATCAATTTTCAAAGAATGCAATCAGTCTTTTTTTTTAAATTTTTATGTAAGAAGTTAACATAGATTCTATACACCTCAATCAATTTTGAAAGAGTGCAACCAAGATTATAAAATGACTTCTATATACAAGTACCATATCTTTCATCTCTGTAAGACAATATTTCTAGCCAGTGCCAAATGGAAGCTTATTTCTCATATTATTACTCCCTTGGGTAAATTATGAGAAGAAGAGTGTCCGACTGACTAAGCAGTTATAAAGCACTTTTCTCTTGCCACGAAATTACCAGGTTCTCGGACTGAAACCTAATAGCATCAGGCTCAAGTCTACCCAACTGTAAATAGAAACCTGACTCTGCTCGAGTTAAGGAAGACAAAATCGGAAAGGAAGGGAACTGGTCACCCCATCTGATAAAGCTAGACCTAGTATGAAGAAGTCTTTAACACTCTGTTCTCCTAAGGCAGTATCTGCTGTGGGAACCTTTACTATTTTATTTTATTTAATGAGAAGAAGAAAGCTGGAAAATATTGTGATAACAGGAAAGACTGAAGGAACAAGAGATATAAGATTACAAAGAGAGAAGAGATTGGACAGTCTTGGCATCGAGGCATTGAAAGAAGTCAACAAAAGAATAGAAAAACACAACTGGAGCCAGGAAGTTGTGGAGAGACATGATGACCTATTCTACCAGGAATGGTACTAGCAGAAGAAAATTTTTTACTCAACTTTGTCAAGAGTCCAGTAAATCATTCTTGCCAATTTTTTTTTAAAAACAAGATCAAGTGTGCCCCTTAACAAGCAATATATCTTAAACCAATAAATGTCACTCCAATATTCGTCATTCACTACATTCAACTAAAGTCAGGAAATGTTGAGACCATTCTACCTTCAAACTCTCAGTTTATCTACTTTTGAACCCACTTATAACGCAGGTACAAAATTAGTTTCTCTTCTGCACATACAAACAAAATATAGCCTTAAATAATCTACAACAAAATTTTTAACAAGTTAGGCTCTAGCTAACTGCAAGCTAAATACATCTGACTGGGTAGCTTCTGCTAGCTAACTGTACGCTGATGTCATATCACTGTGTAGCTTCTGGCCAGTTAAAGCTAACTGCAAGCTAAAGTCATCTCACTGGGCAGCCTCCAGTCAGCTAACTGCAAGCTAAAGTCATCTCACTGGGCAGCATCCAGCCAGCTAACTGCAAGCTAAAGTTATCTCACTGGGCAGCATCTAGCCAGCTAACTGCAAGCTAAAGTCATCTCACTGGGCAGCATCCAGTCAGCTAACTGCAAGCTAAAGTCATCTCACTGGGCAGCATCCAGTCAGCTGACTGCAAGCTAAAGTCATCTCACTGGGTAGCATCTGACCAGCTAACTGCAAGCTTAGATCATATTACTAACCAGCATCAACCCAGTTCATTGCAAGCTTAAATAATCTCAACAGGTGGTGTCTGCCTAACTGACTGCAAGCTAAAAATAAAATCTCAACTGGTGGTGTTCGCTCAGGTGACTGCCAGCTTCAAAAAATCTCAACAGAAGATGTCTCCCCAGCTGACTACAATCTAAAAATAATCTCAACAAGCTACCTCTTCCAAGCTATTTACAATCTAAAATAATCTCACAGAGTGGAGCCCACCCAGCTGACTGCTAGCTTAATCAGTCTCACTCAGCATTGCTCACGGAATATTGTGCCCTAAATTACAAAAACCTAAGTACTCAGGAAGAAATTTCTGGTGTAAGGCATTTCACACAAAACGAGGTAACAAAACATGAGTAAAGCAGCATAACTCAGTACATAATCAATGCATAGTTGGAGAAATAAATTTCTGACAAAAAAATAAAGGCCATTTCATGCATAGAAATATCGTGGAAGATAAATATTGCGGTAATGCCTGATAACTGCAACAAATCGTAAACATCACAAAACTGTCATCCATATTTCCTTTGAATACCAATTATCCACACAACTGTCATAATCAGAAATATAATCACAAAATGAATCATGTTTTCACTAGGGACTATGACAAAATACCCAGATGTGTAAAGGAGTTCATGAACGACTCATAATTCACCACACAGAAATTAAGTCTGCCCGAATATGAAGTTCTCCTCCATGCAAACAGTCATTTAAAAAAAAGTTCTGCTGGTTATGTTTTATCACAGTGGCACCGACCGATCTGCCGAAAGGTGAAGGTCAGAGTTATGGCTGACTGTGCTGGTAGTTGAATGTGAGTCTTCATTCATACTCTCCAAGCTCCCATTGTTAGCAAAACTAGAGCCACAGTTCTGACCGCCTGCTTCTGACCCTGAGTTTGAACTTGACCCTGATTTGTAGAAGGTGGCTAAGTCAAAAGTACCCTCTGAAACAAAGGAGTCATAAAATGGGCTGAGTCTTTAAGAACTTGGTCAACAAAAAAGTCTACATATAAGCCATTATGTACAGAGAACAAGAGAATGAAATAATGAATACAAATTTATGTATACAGAAAACATCATATATCCCAGAGGGGTGATAGATGTGGAAGTCCAGAGGGGTGATAGATGTGGAAGTCCAGAGGGGTGATAGATGTGGAAGTTAGTGTAACAATACAAGAGGCAACAATATATTCTTGAGGTATTTAGAAACATCTGGAAATTCAGACAGATTTAGAACACTAGACTTCAGATTTTAAACACACACTTTAAGGCGTTTTTTAAATAAGGAACATAAATTTGAAGACAACAATGAATCAATATGGCAAGAGCGAGAAAACTACCATTTTCAGGATACAACCAACATAAAACAGCTGAGGAAAAGATTTGAAAACATAAACAGCTTGGACATACATGAAAGAAACTGATCTCTGGTATAATCTGCAAGGCAGACAATAACCCACATGGAAAAAAGGAAAAGGGGAAGACCAAGTAACATACGGAGGAGAGACACTATGACAGTCTTGAAGACAGAGGACACATCTGTAGGGATACATATAGTGGTCAAAAGAGAAGATTAATGGAAATATATTGTCACTGACCTATATTCTCTAGGGAGCCAGGGACATTGATTAAATGAGTTCATAAAAATTGCAATAAACTCTAATAAAAGGAATAAATAATAAAACAAGAAAACTAAAAGTTTTTGGGATGCTGATAACTATGGGAACTTAACACAGTTCATAATGCACAGAAATAAAATAACTTCGATATCTGGTTAGAAACACAACCAGATCAACTGGCCCCCACTAGTCTCAAGCACTAGACCAGGGGATGAGGAATAGGGATCCCAAAGAAAATGGTTTGGTGTACGCCTTGAAAAATGCAAAACAAAAGGTGTCACCCTTATGTCCAAAGAATAGCAACTGTCTCTATATTGCTTGAAATAACAAGTGATCAGACAAGAAAGATAAAAATGAGAAATTTAAAAAAAAAAACCACAGTACGTAATGAACTAGGATCTCGTTACACGCCACTGAGGCATATTGGGAATATAGTGTTAGGCACATATTTTCTTGACCATCGGCACACTAGGGGTGATGTGGTCAGCATCTTGCCAGCCGCCTTAACCTTCCCAGAGTTGCTCTGGTACCCAATTCATGAGGCTGGGTTGAACCCGGAGTCGTTTGTGGTCTAAAAAAAAACCCACTTCAACTGGGGATCGAACCATGGGCCACTGAGCTAGGAAGCCAGTGCATTAACCAAGTATTGAACAAACATCTACAAAATACCAATGATAATGAAAAAATACAATCAGGATAAAGGCAAGGGCAGGGTAAAAAAAAACTGATAAATTCGAAGTAAAAAAATATGTCATTTCAATGAGAGAAACAAACAATGCTCTTGTTTGTGTAGATATAGGGTTGCATCTGAGAGGTATCCTTACCAAACTCTTAGATTCACTTATAGTATCCTTAAGTCATTAAACTCTCAGACACACTCATGCTATTCTTACCAAACTCTCAGACACACTCATGCTTTCTTACTAAACTCTCATAAGTACTAACATTATTCTTAGTCCTTAACAAACTCTCAGACACACTCATAGTATTCTTACCAAGCTCTCAGATACACTAACAGTATCCTTAGTCCTTAAAAAACTCTCAGACACACTCATAGTATTCTTACCAAGCTCTCAGATACACTAACAGTATCCTTAGTCCTTAACAAACTCTCAGACACAGTCATGATATGCTTACCAAACTCTCAGATACACAAACAGTATATTGCTAGTCCTTAACAAGGTCTCAGATATACTAATGATATTCTTACCAAACGCTCAGATACACTAACAGTATTCTTAGTCCTTAACAAACTCTCAGATATACTCATGGTATCCTTACCAAACTCTGAAATAGACAAACAGTATTGCTAGTCCTTAACAAGGTCTCAGATATACTCATGATATTCTTACCAAACTCTTATATACACTTCTTCTTTGATCCTTAGCCGCCGACCATCAAAGCAGTCAGTGGCCATCACGCCTAGTGGCGTCTTGTAGGGCAACAACAAATTGATTCCACTTTGCTCGGTCGGTGGCCATCCTTCGTACAGTGCCCCAACTCTGGTTCATTCTTTGCATCTCAGCCTCCACAGTCCTCCGCCAGGTTGTTTTTGGTCGGCCTCTCTTTCATTTTCCCTCAGGGGTCCAAAGCATAGCTGTTCTTGTGATGGCATTGGGGTCTCTTCTGAGGACATGGCCAACCCAGCTCCAGCGTCTGCCAGCTATGATGGTGTGCATGTCCTCTTGCTTGCTACGAGTAAGCAGATCGTGGTTAGTGATGGTATTCGGCCAAAAGATTTGGTGAATTTTTCTTAGGCATGCTGTGTGAAAAGAGGACAATTTCGACATTTCCTTCTCTGTAACTCTCCAGCATTCCGCACCATAGAGAAGCACAGAAAGCACACAGCTCTGATATAATCTTAATTTTGTGCTTGTGCTGTACTGGGAGGACTTCCAGATGTTGTTTAGGCTAAAGAAGGCTGTTCTTGCATTATTCATTCTGATGTTGATGTCTTTGCCTGCCCCGCCGTCTGGTGTTACTATGCTTCCTAGGTATGTGAAGGTATCTGTCTGTACCAGTTGCTGATTCCTTACTGATATGGGCTCAGGGTTGCTCACATTGAGCGTCATGACCTCAGACTTCTTTAAGTTGATGTTCAAGCCCACCTGCTGGCTAAACTTATTAAGTCTATCCGTTTTTTCCTGGATGTGTTGATGTGAATGTGCTAGTAGTGCAATGTCATCTGCATATTCCAGATCTTCCAATGTAGAAAATGTTGTCCATCTTATTCCTCTTGGACTGCCCTCTGTTGTCTGGCGCATCACCCAGTCTATGACTGTTAAAAATAGAGTGGTTGATAAGGGGCATCCCTGTCGTACTCCTGTCTTCACCTCAAAGGTTAGGTTGCTCTGCCCAACACTACACGTAAAGTTGGCATAGAGGCTTTTTATGATTGACACTATGCAGCTTGGAATTCCATAAGCCCTCAGTATTTTCCATAAACTGTCCCTATGTATGCTGTCAAAAGCCTTTTCAAAATCAATGAAATTAATGTACAGCTGTCTTTGCCATTCTGAGCACTGCTCTATAATGTTCCTGAGAGTGAATATATGATCTACACATCTTCTATTCTTTCTAAATCCTGCTTGTTCTTTCCTCAGTTTGTGGTCTACTGCCTTTGAAATTCTCTGTATAATTATCCTGCCTAGTATTTTGCTGGGAACTGAGAGAAGAGTGATTCCTCTCCAATTATTGCAGTCTGCAAGATCTCCCTTCTTGGGCGATTTGACAATTATTCCTTTGTTCCACTCTGATGGTGTTGTCCCCGTTTTCCAGACTTGTGCAAATAGTGGTTCTAATAGTTCTGCTGCTAGCTCAGGGTCTGTCTTAAATAGCTCTGCATTTAAGTTATCATGGCCCGGAGCTTTGCCGTTCTTTAACCCTTTGATTGCTGTGATGATTTCTTCTTTTTGTGGAATGTCTGTATTTACATCTAGATCGTTTTCAGCTTCAGGAACATTCAATTGTGTCTCTGGTGGTTCCTTGTTCAGAGTTTCTCTGAAGTGCTCTGCCCATCTTGTTTCCTGTCCCTCTGCTGTCGTGATGAGATTACCTTGCTTATCTCTTACTAATGTAATATCGTTTGCACCTGGGGGACTTCGCTTCTGTTTTCTTTCTTTTCATTTCTTTTCTCATCGTTATCGTGTTTAATGTTTCTGGTGTTATCCAGTCTTGCTTCTTCCTTTCCTGGAATCCCAAGCATGATTTGCTGCTTTCCTTGTATATTGTTGAAATGGTGTTGAAATTCTGGTCTATATCATCAGTCAATGTCTTTTCCTGACTTTTGGCAAATTGATATCGTTTCTTTATGTCTGCCGCAAAAGCTTTTCTGGTAAGGGAGTCCTTCAATTTGCTGATGTCAAACCTTTTCTGTGTAGTTACAGTTGGTCCAGCCCTTCTTAGTTTCACTTTCAGTTTTACTACTACTAAATGGTGATCACTTCTCACATCTGCACCTCTTCTTACCTTCACATCTTGTAATGCATGTCTCCATCTACCGTTAACCATGATGTGGTCTATCTGGTTTCTGTCCCAACCATTTGGTGATTCCCATGTTAATTTGTGAATTTCTTTATGTGGGAAAAGTGTTCCTCCAATGACCAGGTTGTTAATGCTACAGAAACTTATTAGTTTATCCCCATTTTCGTTTGCTGTTCCACTGCCGCATTTCCCCATTGTTCTTTCATTATATGTATTGTGTGTACCAACTTTCGCATTGAGGTCTCCCATTACTATAACAAGATCATATCTAGGTGTGTCTTCCATTTCTTTCTGCAGTTGTTGATAGAATTCATCCTTGACCTCCTCATCGCTATCATTCGTTGGTGCGTAGCATTGTATTATTGTAGTGTTGGTGAATCATCTCAATCTTAATCTTATCAGTCTGTTGTTGATGGGTTTCCATTCCAGTAATGTTCTTTCTATTCCTTTCTGTAGAATAATGGCTACGCCTTCATTGTGCTGTCCATCCTCTCTTCCAGAGTAAAGTACTGTTTCTCCTGTTGCTGTTTTAACTTTTCCTGCCCCTGTCCATCTGCTCTCGCTTATCCCTAGAATGTGTAACCTATAGTTTCTCATTTCTGCCGTGACCTGTCTTAGTTTACCTGTCTCGTTCATTGTCCTGACATTCCAAAATCCTATTCTTGTATCATGTTTTGTGGTCAGGACATCCGTTTTCATGTCAGTGGCTTCCTTTCGGCTTTCACCACTGACAGTCATACGAGCCACAGACTCTGAATGTCCATCCCGCAGCAAAGTTTGTTCATTTATTGTTGTTTCCGTAACTTCATTGTTTTTTTTACATAGACAGGGGTGTCAGCCGTATGCTAAAACCCCCAACCTGGAGGACCAGGGTACCAGCTTTTGTCTGACCCCTACCCACACAGACCAGTCCAGCTTGGTTGAACCTACCAGGAGTAAAATTCCCACTGGCATAGCTCTGGGGATTGTCAGGGTATGCAAGCTGCCATACCGCTACAAGGTATAGGTACCATTGATGGCAGTTATATACACTTATGGTCTCCTTATACCTTATCAAACTTTGTGTGTAACTCACGGTGTTCTTACCAAACTCTCAGATACACTAACAGTATCCTCAGTCCTTAGCAAACTCTCAGTTAAGTATCCTTAGAAAGATCTCAGACACACTCAAATTATCCTTAGCAGACTTACAGACACAGTCATGGTATCTTCAGCAAACTATCAGATACACTCACAGTATCTGGAGCAAAAACTTTCAAACGTACTTGCAATATCTTTAGCAAACTCTCAGATATGCTTACAGTATCTTTAGCAATTTCTCAGATACACTCATTTAACAAACTCTCAAATATGTTCACAGTATCTTTAGCAAACTCTCAGACACACTCACAGTATTTTTAACAAACTCTCTTAGATACTAACAGTATCAGTAGCAAACTCTCTTATATACTCACAGTATCTTTTGCAAACTCTCAGACACACTCATTGTATCCTTAACTCTTTCAGTCCCAAGCAAAAAAGTGGGTTTGGCCCAAGCAAAAATGGCCACTCCAGTGCGTTTTTATTGTTGTTGTTTGGAAATAATTTTTTTAAATGTTCATATGCATAAATAACTTTGTTGTTGTATATGAAACTGAAGGTAATTGGATGTACTTTACTCTTGTGCTACAAGTATAAAAGCTTTCATTGAAAAATGATTAGTTATTCAAGGTAAAATGGAGGATATGTGCTTAAAAAAATCGCTTTAAAAATCTAAAATAAATACAGTAGAACTCCATTTATCCGAACCCCATGGGACCGAGCATCGTTCGGATAATCAAAAGTTCGGATAATTGGATTACATAATGTATCGAGTACATGTACACATATTTCTAAAAATAATTAACCATCACAAGGAAAATACACTATAAAACATATTTACTTGTACTGTAATAATAATACCCACACTGTATTAGATCACTGTATCACCAAAATCTTTCATTACACTGCAGTGCATGTTCTACTTGTACAGCATTAATAATTTTTTTTTAAGAAAGAGAAATATTTTCAAAATAACATTACAAACGATTCAAAACCAGGCGCAACTTACATATACATGTACTTGCACAGATGTAACCCACTATTTAAAATAATGAGGAATCCTCTTTTGCACCAAACTGGATAGTCTCCTTTTGGCTGCTAAGTCCCGCATTCTCTTCAACAGCAGAAGCTGTGTAGGACAGCTGTCATCTTCTTGCTCGTACCAAGCCATCGTTGTTTCTAGTGCTATAAAGGCCTCTTCAGGACTTGGTCGACGTTTTGGGTTTTCTTCATAATCTACAAGTACATCATGTACTTCTGAGGAGTCTTCATCATCGGTCACTACATGTATTTGGTTTTCTTCTTGCACAAAAGACAACATTTCTTCGTCATTCAAAAAACTGAAAACCAGAATCATTATCATCTTCTAGCCACATGTGTGCATCATCTTTGTCACAGTCCGAAAATCCGGGCATTGCTTGAAACAGTTCCACAACTTCATTTATACAATCATCATTTGTGTCCACTGCAGTAGTTTCATTGCCTCCTTTTTTCCCAAGCAATCTATTCCAAGCCTTGTTGAGATTATCTTGTGACAGGGTGGTCCAAGCATCAGCTAACATATAGCAGCAGTCTTTGAGATTAAGCTTTTTGGAAAACGCCACCACACTTTCTTCATCTTCAGCCAACAATAAACGACGCAGGACTTCCTTCTTGTACATCTTTTTAAGCTTTGCTATAACACCCTGATCCATTGGTTAAATCAGTGCTGTTACATTGGGAGGCAGAAAAATTACTTTAAAATTTGCATCAACTGCATTCAATGTATCCGTCTCTGGATGAGATGGTGCATTGTCCAGTAGAAGAATTACTTTTCCAGTTTTCTTTTCTTGTTCTCCCGACCTCTTCACCAATCAAGAAATATTTCACTATTCATCCAAGCACTCTTCTGTGCTTTGTAGCACAATGGGAGACATGTCACATTCTTTAAACAACGTGGTTTTTTGGGCTTTGCCTATCATTAGCACCGGTAAACGATGACTTCCACTGCAATTCGCGGCTATCAAAATTGTTACTCTCTCTTTGCACTTTTTAAACCAAGGAGCAGCTGCTTCACGCTGAGATGCAAGTGATTTTTGAGGCAATGATTTCCAGTATAAGCCAGTCTCATCGGCATTATACACATCATCGAGTGAATAACCTTCTTTTTCCAAAAAAAAGCCAAGAATGTTTCTTTAAAATTTTCAGCGGCAGTTGCATCGCTAGATAAAGATTCCCCTTGAATCTTCAATTCTCGTATGCCATGACGAGATTTAAAGTTTCTTAACCATCCCTGGCTAGCCTTAAAGTCAGGAGGACCGTCAAGTTGTTTATTGAACTGTAGTGCCTTTTCACACAATAGAAAGCCAGAGATAGGTTCCCCTTTGCTTCTTCTTTGCACAAACCA
This sequence comes from Oreohelix idahoensis, assembly GCA_024509875.1. Lineage (NCBI taxonomy): Eukaryota > Metazoa > Mollusca > Gastropoda > Stylommatophora > Oreohelicidae > Oreohelix > Oreohelix idahoensis. The sequence continues at coordinate 93,568 of JAMPIV010014054.1, read as the reverse complement.
TATATACAAAGCCTCTTCCAATTTCAAATCTTTCGCATTTCTCATGGTTTTACGTTTCTTCGACCCATTTTCACTATCAAATTTCGATGCAAAACTCATAATTTTATCCTTGTTACTTTTGATGTCAGAGACGGTAGCTTTCCCAACATTGAAAATCCGTGCAAGTGAAGACACAGTTTCACCTTTTCCTAGTCTCTTGATAATTTCTGTTTTCGTTTCAACTGAAAAAACATTGCGGTTCCTTTTATATGCTTTAGGCCTACTGGAAGATTCCATATCGCACAGAGAAATACTTGTACACCAAAATTATTCTGCTGTAGTAGCAGACACAATTATTTTAAGTTGAACTGTCTGTTTAGCCAGTGTTCTGCCTAGAACGCACACGTACACTGGATTGGTAAACCAGATATTAACTGACTTTATGATCTAACTGACTTCCTGTACGTAAGCGACCGACCATTAGCCCATCCCATCCTCTACAAATTGTTTGCACACATTTGAAGCTTGCCGCATCAAAATATTCAGAAATATAGTCTAACGTGACTGGTGGCGCCTGATTTTTTTTTTCTGGAAAAAGTGTTCGGATAATTGGGTGTTCGGATGATTGGGGTTCGGATAAATGGAGTTCTACTGTATCTGAAAACAGAAACACGTTCACTCTTAAACACGTGCGGTATTTAAAAGAATGTACTTGCAGTCGGAAATGACTTTGTGGGTAGTTATAATTAGAAACAGTCTCAAACAGAGGCACATATACTAAAGGCTTTTTAAAGTCGATTGGGCCAAGCGTGTCTAACCCCTGAGCCTTTATAAAGTCGATTGGGACTTAAAGAGTTAACAAACTCTGAGACACACCCATCGTATCCTTAACAAACTCTCAGACACACTCATTGTATCCTTAACAAACTCTCAGACACACGCATTGTATCCTTAACAAACTCTCAGATACTCATTGTATCCTTAACAAACTCTCAGACACACTCATTGTATCCTTAACAAACTCTCAGACACACATCGTATCCTTAACAAACTCTAAGACACACTCTTTGTATCCTTAACAAATTCTCAAATACATTCACAGTATCTTTTGCAAACTCTCAGACATACAGCATCTTTAACAAACCCTTTGACACATTTACGGCATCCTTAACAAAATCTCACATATATTCACAGTATTCGCAACAAACTCTCAGATACACTTAAAGCATGTTTAACATACAAAAACATCAGAATTTAAAACTTAATTTCAGTTATAAATATGGGTAAGAAAAAAACAGAACGTAAAAACTTAATTTCAGCTTACAAACTATGGTTAAAAAAAATATATACTTTAAAACTTAATTACAGCTTATAGATACAGACACACTTGAGTATGTTTAACAAACGCTCAGATACACTCACAGTATCATTAACAATAACAAACTCACAGATACACTCACAGTATCATTAACAAACTTTCAGAAACACTCACCATTACTGCTGAGATCTGTGTTTGTTGCTTGATCTCTCACTGCATGTTCACGAGGTCCTTGATCTCTGGTGTGCGGTCGTTTCCTTTTGCGTTTGTGTTTCCCACTCCCGTGAGAATCTGAATGATTGGGACTCGCATGCTCTGGGACTGTACCAAAGTTCGTCACCGGTGCTTGAGGAGGTGCCAGAGACTTGGGCAGAGAAGGGAGCAGGCGTTTATTGCTGTGCTGTTGATACAAGCCTGGGTTACCAGCAAAGTCTACTGAGGGAGGCGAGTACAAAGGAGAAAGTCTCTCCCCTGAAGAAAAATGTGATTTATCCAGACAAGGCTGGTCATAAGAACTTGACCAATTGTAATCAAAGTTTCTCATGTGACCTATGCTGTTGCCATGGTGACCAATGTTTTGTTTACACATAGAATGAGGAACCCCAGGAGATGGAAGCTCCCTGTCCCCTAGTTCTGAGTATTCATGGTTCAATGACCGACCCAATGAACTTGCTTCAGAATAGAATGAGTGAATCGGCTGGTTGGGGGCGAGAGGTAATGTGCGATGCTGCATAGGGTAGAGTGATTTCTGTGATTCCAAGCAGGCTGCATCTGAAATATACAATTCTTAATGAAAAGGCATGCTTGTTGATTCAATGCAACAGTTTGTGTATTGATACTAGTTGCAGGTTATAAATAAATCATTTAGAAAATGAAAAATAAATTTGGGAAATCTTCTCTAATAAGTTTCTTGGTATGTCTGCAATGTAACAACGCCGACTAAGGGAGGCAAGCATTAAAATAGTTAAGATTTTAAGAAAATCACATACACCAATGAGCACTGGGGGTTAGAATGTTTGCTTTCCAAATAAAAGTTATGCACTTGATTCCTGTCAGAGGTCCCCCCCCCCCAAATTCAGTCATCTGTCTTCAGCTTTTATAATTTATGTTTTTGTTAATAATAATTTCTGAGTTTTTATGTTTTTTGACGGGCCTACTTGCTTGGTGGATGGTGAAAGGTGGAAGGAAATGGAAAGGAAGAAACTGAATACAGTAGAAATAGTGCTATTCTCAGGACACGAGGCAGAAATTTCACACAATAATTCTTTGCCGTCATTTTTTGTGCAGATTACTTTGCTAGTAAGTAATAAATAATTTTAGGAAATGAAAAAACATTTTTGAAATAAGTAACAAATAAACTTAAGATCTGAGTAATTTCAAATAAAAAGACAAGTTTGCTAATTCATAGGAGAAAAGAGGAGGGGGAGAGAAGAAAACAAATAGGAATCTAAAATTTTAGGTAAACTACCCTTTACAAAGATTATTGGCAACTTAACATTATGGCATAGGAAGACATCAAAATCAGAACTGATCAAAAATCAAGATTCCTAGACAGACTGGATTATTTATACCAGTGCTTTGCAACTGATGTGTCACAGCCCACTGGTGTGCTGCCAGTCTCTGTCTGATGTGCTGTGACACCATGCAGAATACATCATATAATCAGGGGCGTACTTGAAGTGTTTGGCACCCCCTCCCCCATAAAGAAAGTGTATTTTCAACACTAAGTACTAGTATAATAGTGTCAGATGGCATCCCCTTCCTGGCTGTCACCTGGGGTGGACCATACTCTCACAACCCCTTTAATACGCCATTGGGTTTAATTTTAGCTCCTCCAATAGAGGAAGATACAATTTTTCAAGAAGGTATTCTCCTGCACCATATGAGAGAAATAGGTTTCAGAATTTCTCTAAAAGGGGTCGTGGATACCAGAATGATAGAGGAAGTGATGGTACCCATTATAAAGGGTATAATGAAAGACCACAATGTAGTGGCGGATTTAATCATTACAATGATAATCAAAGGAATGATGAGGTAGACAATACTAGAAGGTCTAGTAACCAAGGTGGTAAACGACATGAAAGCAGAAACAAACGCCATGCCAATGTTTGCGCGGAACATAGTGGGAGTGATACAGATCATGCTAATGCATGTGTGTCCTATGCATCCACCAACGAGAATATAGTAACACATCATGCCAATGTCGCTGTTACAGATAATATAAATAATGAGAATTGTCCAGGTTGTAAACCTTTATTTCAACCTAATGAGAAAGTGATATTGAGTTGCGGTCATGCATTACCCACTCTGTCAGTCTCTGCTACTGATAGATTAGATGTGCAGCATGGGTTGGTGAATGGTCAACCCGTCTCTACTATTCGGGACACGGGATGCTCAACGATTGGCCTACGTCGTTCTTTAGTTGACGACACAGCTCTTACTGGGCGTTACGTAAAGTGTATTACATTTGGTGGAAATATTGAGTTATACCCAACAGCAACTGTATCGTTATGTACACCATTCTTATAAGGCCAAGCTGAAGTATGCTTGTTGCCTGAACCACCAATTGATCTTATAGTGGGAAATGTGGCTGGTGCTAGGGAATGTTCCCAGGCTAACATTGAAAAATGGACTCACCAGCACTCATTACGCACAAAGGCCTCAGGTACACATATCCATAATACACAAATTAGTTGTACACCATCTTCATATAGTACCATTCGACATTCTCATGGTAGATCATCTCCACATTTTGCTGAAAGAGATACTGGACGTACTATTAAGGTCCGTAATGTTCCTTCTCGCGCCAAATGGTGGTCGCTCAGAAAATTTTTTCTTTATGCGGGACATTTTTTTTTTTTTTTTTCGTACGCCCGCTAATACTCAAGGCGAAATCTCAGGTTATTTATTGTTAATGTCTAACCTGACATTGATTTTACGTGAGTATCCCTTTTCTTGTACAGAGACAGGTGTCCCTCGCCATTCAGGCAGATACTCGCCGATTTCGGAGGTACCCATTAGAGCTGGGTCGGCTCAGGAGCCGCCAATCCCTGGTCGACGACACTTCTTCAAATGTCCTCGCCAGGTCTCGAGTTAATCCAGTCCAATTCCCGGTCGACGAAAAATCCTCAAATGCCGTCGCCCGGGTTTGATCCTGAATCACCCGGTCGCCAGAGCGGTGTTGTAACCACTACGCTAGCGCGGCTCCCCTATGCGGGACATATTCAACACGTTAAGGTCGCACATAGTGGCAATTCTTCCACTACTGTGGCATTTATTCATTTCCGCTCTACGTCTGATGCCAAAAGAGCTGTTAAGCTCATGCATATGTCATCATATGCTGGCCATATACTCGATGTTCGATTACATCGTCATCTCTGACATCACATTGATTACGCTCACCACACACTTTATTTTGCGTTCTCGTGTGCATTACTTTTCTAGTTTAGATGTTTAGCAATACATCTATTGATATAATAGTCATTAACTACACTTCTTGGTTCTTCTACATTCTATTGCATTTCTTATCTATACGTTTGGACTTACATTATCTTTGATTTTACTATTTTTGCTGTTCAGTCAGAATCATTGACTCATTGAGAACTTTACTTTTCTATCTTTACCATTGTCTGTCTTGACGTGCAAGGGTGCACCATTGAAAGTCAGATGGTTTGGCAATTCTAATCGACATCCAACCAATTCAGGGATCTGATAATTGGTTAGCAGATCTGCTGTCGAGATGGTCTAATGACAATAATTGAAACTATGTATCCAAATGGAATGTCATATCATGCACACTTATTCAATGATTTCTAGAAGATGAACAGATTGTCACAATAATTACAAACACAAAAGTGCTATGACTATTTACGCTGACTAGTTACTATACAGCAGTGGACATTGAAATGGCTGACTTAATATTCCATGATTCCTATGGATATAACATAAATGAACTGGAATAGTGACTTTATTCAGAATGTTCACATTAACTATACTGGACAGCATGTACAGAGGTGCTAGTGCATTCACATTGGAAACATACAGACTCACTTACATATAAACTATGTGATATTAGACACATTGACAGATGGAATTCTATTTCAGGAAAGTGACACAAACTTGATAGACAATAATTAGTGTATTTATTTATCACATAACTTTTAGTGACATTTTATTTGCACTTCCAATTATTTAATGGAAATTGAGCAGATAATCAAAATTAATCGAAATTGATTGTTCTTAATCGAAATTAATCGTATTTAATCAGTTTTGATTGGGATTAATTAATGTTTACTTAATATTTTATTTAGCGTCCACCCGAGGTAAACGCTCGCGGGACGAGGGGGTAATGTTGAGTGCGCATCATGGGGCATAGCGATTATGTTAAAGTAGAGTTGGAGAGAGATCGCTTTGCACCATGCTGTACACTCACCAAACACAAAATAAATGCGATCATTAACTATGACTACGAAGTAACGTAAAATGACGTAGAAGACATAGTTACAGGATTCCACAGTGTCGGCTGGTGTGGCAAGGTCCACTTATGGCAGTGTATTTGATTATACTTTAAAAGTAATCATATTGGAGGTAGATTTCGAGCAGAAATCTAGTGTAATTCTGATTCAATTGAGGATAAACCCATCTCGTCAAGGTAGTATGAGATTTTGGGTAAGATTTAGGTGTGTATAGCCAAAGAGACATATTCGAACTAATCAAGGTTATCGCAACCGTTATGGAAGGGTATGAGTACTCAAATAAAATATATGATTGCCGACTAAAAGAAGATGTGCAGGATGGCACTGAATTGAAGCCGTAATGAGATGAAAGGATATCTAAATATATCAAGTGGAATTCCTAAGGATAGAATATATAAAGGAAAATAATTAGGCTATGGAAGCACTCAAAAGGAGATAAGTCTATTTAGCCCAGAGAATTGTGAAGAAGCATATCCTTATGCAAAAGTAATCTAAGAAATGAAGATTCGATGTTTTAAATGAACAATATCAAATGATAATAAGAGCAATGTGTCGCTCACATAAGTTCCTGTGTTAAATAAAGTGAAAGTCATAAAACACAGAAGTTTTCAAGAAATGATTTTCAGTTGGAAGCATGAGTGTGTAGAGATAGAACCAGCTAATATTTAATGACAGTTGGTCATATGAAAGAAGACTTAGAATACGCAGAACAGTTCGATTACGAATAAAACAGTGGCCAGAATTTTGGTGACTAAATTTCAGAACATTAACAATATCCCTAGACACCATTCAACTTACTAGAGTCAGAAGGAAAAGTTCCTTAACAGGTATATAAAATTATGTGTGATGTTAAAATAATATGAAAGAATCTCACACGTACTATTTTACAAATAGTAGGTTGAGTTACCATCATCCACCAATCCATCACAACAAACTAGGGAGCATTGTTTTATGACTGCGGTGAATTTCTGAATATTTGCCATACCCACCAACTTCCATTATAGTGTGCCGTGGAATGTTGAAAGGCACTTAAGTGTGCCGTGACGTGAAAAAGGTTGCCTAGCACTGATCTATGCCACTCATTGTGACAAATGATTATGATAAGCTGTAAAAACAAAAAATGTTAACAAACTCTGAAAAGACCCTAATGTCAGTCTAAAACACCTTTATTTTTAATTCATTCCTTTCTCTGGTTTAAGTTTAATTTTTTTTTTTCTTCAAATGAACAGAAAAAACAAAAACTTGTTCTAAAGTCATCAGAAGGTATTATTTTAAAAAAAACTAGAAAAGTAAACTGCATTAAGTTTGTTTCTCAGATTGAACATCACCATTTTCCTTTGTGCTCCTAACGGAGCATGTAGCCACCACTGCAGCTGGTCCCTTGCAGGAAGCCTGCAACAAGCAATCACACGCTTTTGCAGTGAAGGTTTATGTGGCAATTAATTTTACACCCTGAGGTTGCCAGCTCCACATAAAACCTCATATGTCATCTTTACGACATGCCTAACGCAGCAGTAGACCTAATCTTTTCTGATCTCTTCAGAGACCCCATGGCAACTACACGGGGCACATACTGCACAAGCTCTACCAACTTCTGCAAAGTGTATATATGTTCATGATACGACCCACACATGCACATTTACTACCTCCTCCATTACATCCATGATGCGTGCTGCCTGAGTGTTGGAACTTATTCTCACTACAACTGTTGTCACTGCTAAACCGGGGCACAGAGCCATTCACACCATTGCCCTAGAGATGAAGGAACAAGAAAATGATACATTGAAAAGATAACAAAATATGAATATATTCAACCAACATTCAGAAATAAGACTCAACCAACATTCAGAAATAAGACTCAACCAACATTCAGAAATAAGACTCAACCAACATTCAGAAATAAGACTCAACCAACATTCAGAAATAAGACTTTTAATCAGCTTGTATCTGATATCTTAATTCTTGATTCATCATCATCATCATTTTCTGTTTCACTGCAAGAAGCCTGCTTAAAACATTCACATGTTCTCGCAGTGATGGTTTCCGCAGCTATTTGTTTTACATGATGAAGCTGCAAGCCTTGTATTAGTCACCTTGTCCAACTTGCCTGTGGGAGCAGTGATCCTCTTCTTTCTGTTTCCTTAGAAACCACAGGGATCTACATGGGTCTAATTCTTGATTGGTGCAATATAAAATGTTAGCCACGAAATGCAGGCCAACTAGGACTCGGTCGCATGATGGGAAGCTAAACCTAGTTACTACTACTACTTAGTCGTTCCCCTTCTACCATGAGGTGTAGAGGTTTGGAAGAGAGAGCGCCAGACTATCCTTTCAGCTGTCTTCCTCCTGGCCTGGTTCCATTCTAGTCCTCGGTCCTTCAAAGACTGTCTAATGTTGTCCTCCCAGCGGACTCTGGGTCATCCTGGGGGTCTGGATCCTTGGCTCTTTGTTTCCCATGCTTGTCATGGTAGCCGATCTTCTCCCATTCTGCAGACATGGCCAAACCATCTTAGTTGGGACTGTTCTACTTGGGTCTGCAGGGGGTGGGATTTAAGGCCTTGACGTATCGTCTGGTTACGTACCATGTCTCTTCTTGTTACTTTAACCACCTTTCTCAGATACCTCATTTCTGAGGTTTGGATCTGGCTTTTGTGGGTTGTAGTCATTGCCCATGACTCGCATCCATATGTCAAGACTGGGACATAGGTGGAGCGGTAAACAGCCATCTTCGTTTTCTTACCAACCTCTCTCTTGCTGAGGAATCCTCGATTTATGGCCTGAAAAAGTCTCTCAGCTGCTGCTTTTCGAGTGGCCAACTCTTCTTTGATGCCTCCCTTTCGGTCTATAATAGCTCCGAGGTATTTAAAGTGGTCGACCTGCTCCAGGACCTGTTCTCCCAGCTTAATCTGATGTCTTCTTTCTTCTCGTGATATCACCATGGATTTTGTTTTAGAGCTGCTTATGACCATCCCTCTCTTCTCCAGCTCTTCCTTCCAGACTTGCAGGTTGGATTGGAGATGTGCCTCTGATTTAGCAATCACGGCAACATCATCAGCAAATGCCAGCTCCGAAATACAGACCTGTCTCATCTTCCAGTACCCCACTGAATACTTTCTTGTTCTCTCCTTACATGCCTTGATGACATCGTCCATGAGGAGTATGAAAAGATAAGGTGACAGTATATCACCTTGTCTTACACCAGTGGTGGTCCTAAACTCTTCTGACTTATGGTTTGCTGTCCTCACATAATTTCTGCAAGACTTGTAGAAGCTCTGTATAGCATGAATCAGAGGTGCTGGAATGTTCTTCCTTGCCAAACAGTCCCAAAGTTTGCTCCAGGGGACCCTGTCAAACGCCTTTTCCAGATCTATGAAACAAAGATGGATCTCACTCTTATACTCAAGGGCCTTTTCACTCAGCTGTCTGAATGCGAAGATTAGGTCTTGAGTACTTCGTTTCGCTCGGAATCCGCACTGGACCTCATCCAATTGTGGTTCAGCTAGGCGTCAAAGTCTCTGCTCTAGGATTCTATTGTTTCCACACTGTCGATTGTCACCCTTTTTGAAAATTGGTGTTATGATGGCAATCTCCCAATCCTTTGGTATGGTCTTGTTGTACCACGCTGCCTGTAGAACCCTTAAGAGTAATAGGTCGCCTGATGCTCCCATGTACTTAACCATTTCTGGTGTTATACCATCATGCCCTGCTGCTTTGCCCATCTTGATTTTCTCCAGTGCTGCCTTCAGTTCTTCCATCTTTATGTCATCTTCTCCATCATTGGTTTTCTCTTCTGTGCTAGTGGTTATCATTTCTGATGCTTCACCATGCTCACCATCCAGGAGTTCTGAGAAATATTCTTTCCATTACTTCCTTCGGGGCAGTAAGCAATTTGCCTTGCTTGTCCTTTATAAATTTGAGAGGGCATTGTTTTTCCTTCCTCATGTTCTTTAGGGTCTTATAGAACAATTTCTGGTTTTCTTGTGCATCTTTTTCTAGCTTTTCTCCAAATTCTTCCCAGGACTTCTGTTTTGCTGCTAGCACTTTGTTCTTTGCTTCTGTTCTAATTGTCACATATTCTCTATATTTTTCCATTTGTCCTGTTGTGTTTTTAGCTCCTAAGTATTGTTTCCATGCCATTTTCTTCTCTCTTATTTTCTCTTTGACTTCCTCTGTCCACCAAGGTGTCCTCTTTCTCTTGTTCCCAAGTCGGACTTCACCGCACGCTTCTGCAGCAGCTGTCTTTATGATATCCTTGAATTTAATCCAGAGGGTTTCCAAGTCATCAGGTCGTTCTTCTGTGTTGCTCACCGCTGCAGCAATAAGCCCCTGATATCTGGTCTTAATTTCTGGCTCTCTCAGCTTGTAGGTCTTAATGCTCATTTCTCCCGCTCGTTTACTTGGTTTCTTGCGTGATGTTGGGCAGTCTAAACCTAGTTAAGAATTTAAATCAGACCTTAAGGTCTTTTATATTTGGAGATGCGCCCTAATATAACAGCCTCTGTTTGAATGGGACGGGCCTCGCCAAAACATTATAATATAAAAAAAAAAAAAGTAAGAATTTAAAACTTAGTTACACCTTACAAACATGGATAAGAAAACCTAGAGGAACACACAATACTTAATTTCAGCCTATAAACATGGGTAAGAGAAAACCAGAACTTAAAACTTATTTACGATTAATCAACACGGATAAGAAAAAAACGTAACTTGAAACTTATTTACAGCTTATAAACATGGGTATGAAAAAACAGACAAATTTAAAACTTAATTACCGCGCGTAATCAAGGGTAAAAAAAAACAAACAAGAATTTAAAACATAACTTAATTACATCTGACAAACATGGGTAAGAAGAAAAAAAGAAACATAGACGAACTTAAAATGTAATTACAGCTTACAAACACCAGTGTGAAAAAAATCAGAAGAACTTTAAACTTAATTATGGTGTAAAAACATGGATAAGAAAAAAAAAACAGAAGAATTTAAATCTTAAATAAGCTTATAAACATGGGTAACGAGAAAAAAACAAACCAGTCTTTAAAAACAACAAAATGCATGCATCAGATAACAACTTAGTGCTCACATAGAACTGTTTTGGTCGTCCATCTCCTGTAACTGCAGTCTGCATGTCATATTCCGCCAGAGCATTGATGTCTATATTCATATGGTTATGACCTTCTACATGCGGGCCATGGCCATTGGCTACTGGAACTGTCCCATTGGCCAGGTAGAGACCACCATTTGGTTTAGTGTGAGAACCATCTGCAAAAATGCACTGTGACTGATCCTGCAATTTCTGCTGAGGGCTACCAGCCAAGCCTGGGGAAGAGGTAATATTTGAGACTTTTTTTAACATGTGCCTAGAACAGTGTTTCTTAACCTTTTAGAAGTCCTGCACCCCTTTACAGCACCTTAAGAAGCCTCGCACCTCCTTAGAACATCTTAAGAAGCCTCGAACCTCATTATATTCTAACTCGCGAAATATGCCAGAAAAAAGAAATTTCAGTATGTTTTGAAAAAATGTTATTTACAACATGTAACTAAGATTCAGTATCTAATTCACGTTGCCAATGTTCTATTTTATAAAAATACTTTTGAGTTATGTGCATTATATAGTGTTTATTATGATTCGCTTTCTACAATATCTGCATGTCTTACACCCCTAGAGGGTGGGTCTCGCACTCGTGCACCCCTGGGTAAAGAAGCACTGGCCTAGAATATCAAAATAGGGGAATAAAGTAATACTAATACTACATAAGGAGCCGCAGTGGCACAGTGGTTAGTGCACTGGCTTCCTAGCTCGGTGGTCCATGGTTCGATCCCCAGTTGAGGTGGGATTTTTTAGACCGCAAATGGCTCTGAGGCCGACCCAGCCTCATGAACTGGGTACCAGAGCAACTCTGGGAAGGTTAAGGTGGCCGGCGTGATGCTGACCACATCACCCCTAGTGTGCCGATGGTCAAGAAAATATGGGCCTAACACCATATTCCCAATATGCCTCAATGGGCATGTAACGAGATCCTTATATTGTGATGTGTGATCACTCTCTTGCTACACTCGCACCGACCCGAACAACAATAAAACTCTTGATTCTAGAGGCAGGGGCTATATTTATTTTTACAGCCCATTCAGTGACAAAGCAAACATTAAACAAATAAACTAGCGAACATAACACCAAACCAAACAAACAAAACACCCAACAGTGCCCGATGCTAATCTGAAGAAGCAAACAAAGCACAGAATAGTTAAAATCATAATATAATACTGAATGAGAAACACCACGCTCTCACCTGTCAAACTGTCCTACGCCGCCACCTGACACACTCAACTATCACACACACACACACACTCATGTGTGTCATCCAATGCGACTAGTAAGGTGTTGTGCGTGGGGCTGGCAATCTCACCATGTAACACAGGTTGCTACGGAAACCACTACTGCAAGAGCACACACTCAGCTATCACACACACACACTCATGCATGTCGTCCAATGAGACTAGTAAGGTGTTGTGCGTGGGGCTGGCAATCTCACCATGTAACACAGATTGCTACCAAAACCACTACTGCAAGAGCACACACTCAGCTATCACACACACACACACACTCATGCATGTCGTCCAATGAGACTAGTAAGGTGTTGTGCGTGGGGCTGGCAATCTCACCATGTAACACAGATTGCTACCGAAACACTACTGCCCTAGCATATGAATACTTAATATGGAGGCAAACCACACTGTTGGCCCCATGCTCCCTCAGGAGCGGAGAAGAGAAATATTTACCTTGAAGTGAGCCCACGTGCTCTCACAACCATTCCTCACATAACCATAATTAAATAATCATAAAATGGACATAGAATAATATTCAACTGTATGTACAACAAATACTCTCAGTAATGAGAATAAGCTACTACCTCGTAACTGATCTATCTCAATATTCGTTACTGCATTCTGAAGCATGTCGTATGTGACGACTGGTGCGACTGAGAATCTCATCACACGAAACACATCGTTACCGAAACAAATCACTGCCATAGCATAAAAATGCTTCTTGTCGGCTTGTGATAGACACCAGCCACATTGGTGTTTCCATGCTCCGCCGGGAGCAACCAGAGAAACACATGTCTCAACAAAGGAGTGGCCTCGCGCCACATTGGTGTTTCCATGCTCCGCCGGGAGCAACCAGAGAAACACATGTCTCAACAAAGGAGTGGCCTCGCGCTCTCCAGAAATCTAAATACATATTCTCACCTCACAGTAACCCATTAAATATACAGTAGAATTATCAATAAACGTGAAATACACTAAATTACTCTTACATTAGAAAAAATAACATATAATTATTCTCGACTTAAACCAAACTGGAACTAAATACACAACGTGTCACATGGCGTAACATTATAGGTTTACCACGCGGGGCGTGTTATTCGCCGCTTTTTATACAGTCCTCGCCACGTGGCTACAATCTTGCTATTGTTAATCTTATCTACATTCCCGTGAAATAGCTTCATACTATATCTGCCTTTCTGATAACATTTCTGTCCAGTTTCATGTATAAAACACTCTCCTACTAAATTTGCCCGGTCTGATGGATGAAATACTTGATACTAAATTCTCACATCTGGATTTAGGCTTTGCGTGCCTAATAAAACCTATCAAACATTATTTTCACTCATCTATCATTCTTCAAGACTAAATCATAATGTCCTAAAAAGACATTTCCTTTGGAAACACATCTATCTATTTCACTAAACATTAAAACAGACTCGTGCTGAATATAATTCTAGAATTATATAAAATTAATTCTAATTTAAATTAACTCACGTGCTCAATGCATTTACAGTTTGGCTCTGTCGTCTGTTCTCTCTGGCGGCTGATACTAGGAAAGGTCCGCTGGTAGCTCGCTATCTCTTTTTATAGGCACTAGGCTAATCACTCACTTTACTGCGCTAGGCGTATTAATCTTGACTACTTAAATATCACACGCGATTATCGCTTAGGAATAGCGAAAACACAAATAAAACCTACAGCTATTTAATATAACACAATTCTACACCACAACTTAATTTAAATGCATTATTATGGCATTTTCATCAATCTTCTACTTCAGATTTTTCACACCCCAGGCTCGCGCCGTCACGTGATCTGACAGTCACGTGGGCCGACCGAAAATATATGGGCGACAAACATGCCTTGAACTGAAGTGGGGGTGGGGCCTCAGGGGTGTCTTCCCGGCCCATCACATATCTCCCTCCTGATTTTGTTGTCGTCCCGACAACATCACCACCTCTGGCGCTTCGATCGTAGCCTCTTAGATCGTTGGTGCTGCGTATGACTCTTTCTCTGCGGCGATGCTTTAGGCTGAGCTTCTGTCATCGGTACAACCCGGCTGGGGACTGTCTTGGTCGACATGTCCCTAGTTGTGCTTTGTCGGGCTGGCAGTTGCTGTGGTCTAGAAGATTCGCCTACTTGTGCCGCGTCGCTGCTGGCTTGTGACATCTGCTTGCCAGTGCATGTAGCTGTCGAATCTGTAGGGGGATCGCTCTTGACGTGTTCTGCACTCATTTTGTGTGGACGGTGGCTTACATTCCCCACAGTCTGCTTTTGATGAGTCTCCTCTGCTGAACCTTGATTTGCACTCCCTCCTATCTGCTTAGGACGGGTTTCCTCCCCTAGACGACGCGTAATTTTCTCGGCGCCCTTAGTGTGACAGTTGTCGTGGCCATCTCTTGGCTTGCGCCCTAAAGGCAACCTGGCTGTGGCAGTCCGTCTAGGGAAAGAGCTTCTTGAGGGACAGGCGGCTATCAAATGTTCAGTTGACTTGCATCCAAAGCATCTTTTCAGGAGCGGGCCTTGTGGGCACTTGGCTGCCATGTGGCCTGAGAACTCACCACAATTATAGCACCTTATCTTTCTGGGCTTCCTCTGTGCCATGGGTCGCTTTCTGCTGCCCTTACACTCTTGACCGCCAATGCCGCATACATAAATTGCTTCCATGCCCTGGACCGATGGTTTGCTGTCAAACTCTACTCTCTCATTTCTCGCCAGACTCCGGAATCCCTTTCTGAAGATCTTGGTCTGATGTACAAATACATCAATACCTCCATCATCTGGCGTGATGAATCCCCATCCCCTGCGGACACTGTACCACTTGCAAACTCCTTTTCGCCTTGTCGGTGCAGCTGCACTGGTCGGTACTGTCAGCTCACTGCTTTCGTTAACAACAGCTTGACTCTCACATACCAGAACATGCACCTCCTCGTCGTGCTTTGGCTGTTCCCGTGGACACACCTCCTTGTCTTGCGTTGGCTGTTCCCGCGGACACACCTCCTCGTTGTGCTTTGGCTGCTTCCGCGGCTGGCATGGTGCTCTCTTTCTCTGCACCTCCTCTTGTGCTGGCGAACTGGACTCTGACATCTGTGCTATCTGGGATTTTAGGAAGGATAACTCTGCTCTGAGTGCCTCCTCCTCCTTCTTAACTTCTGCACTTGCTATCTGGACCCGTGTCTCAGGCTTTTTACTTCCACCATAAACAGCATATTCCCAAGGGAAATTCCTGTTCACCTCACTGACTTGTGGTTGCTCGCTGTAGGCTTTTTTTACAATTTCCAGTAACTTCTCAGGGCTGGCCTTGGCTCCACCTTGTATCCGTAACTCTCTAGATACCATTGGTGTAACGTTGTTCCATATCATGTCTAACTTGTCTTCTGCGCAAAAAGGCGCCACCTTCCACGCGGCTTCCACATCCTCCACAAACTCTTGCCAAGTGGGTCTCCCCTCTCCACTAAATAACCTTATCTCTGGCTCCTCCACGTACAGTACCTTCATATGCGCATTAGCCATCTTGCTGCAGGAATGCACTGCTGGGTGTTTACACTATTTGTTCGTTCGCTGTTTGCTCGGTGTCACTGTCTGCCTTATCCTGCCGACGACGCCAATTGTGGTAGGGTGGGCGAGATAATGATGATGATGATGATGATTATATTGTGATGTGTGATCACTCTCTTGCTACACTCGCACCGACCCGAACAACAATAAAACTCTTGATTCTAGAGGCAGGGGCTATATTTATTTTTACAGCCCATTCAGTGACAAAGCAAACATTAAACAAATAAACTAGCGAACATAACACCAAACCAAACAAACAAAACAAAACACCCAACAGTGCCCGATGCTAATCTGAAGAAGCAAACAAAGCACAGAATAGTTAAAATCATAATATAATACTGAATGAGAAACACCACGCTCTCACCTGTCAAACTGTCCTACGCCGCCACCTGACACACTCAACTATCACACACACACACACACACATGTGTGTCATCCAATGCGACTAGTAAGGTGTTGTGCGTGGGGCTGGCAATCTCACCATGTAACACAGGTTGCTACGGAAACCACTACTGCAAGAGCACACACTCAGCTATCACACACACACACACTCATGCATGTCGTCCAATGAGACTAGTAGGGTGTTGTGCGTGGGGCTGGCAATCTCACCATGTAACACAGATTGCTACCAAAACCACTACTGCAAGAGCACACACTCAGCTATCACACACACACACACACACTCATGCATGTCGTCCAATGAGACTAGTAAGGTGTTGTGCGTGGGGCTGGCAATCTCACCATGTAACACAGATTGCTACCGAAACACTACTGCCCTAGCATATGAATACTTAATATGGAGGCAAACCACACTGTTGGCCCCATGCTCCCTCAGGAGCGGAGAAGAGAAATATTTACCTTGAAGTGAGCCCACGTGCTCTCACAACCATTCCTCACATAACCATAATTAAATAATCATAAAATGGACATAGAATAATATTCAACTGTATGTACAACAAATACTCTCAGTAATGAGAATAAGCTACTACCTCGTAACTGATCTATCTCAATATTCGTTACTGCATTCTGAAGCATGTCGTATGTGACGACTGGTGCGACTGAGAATCTCATCACACGAAACACATCGTTACCGAAACAAATCACTGCCATAGCATAAAAATGCTTCTTGTCGGCTTGTGATAGACACCAGCCACATTGGTGTTTCCATGCTCCGCCGGGAGCAACCAGAGAAACACATGTCTCAACAAAGGAGTGGCCTCGCGCTCTCCAGAAATCTAAATACATATTCTCACCTCACAGTAACCCATTAAATATACAGTAGAATTATCAATAAACGTGAAATACACTAAATTACTCTTACATTAGAAAAATACAATATAATTATTCTCGACTTAAACCAAACTGGAACTAAATACACAACGTGTCACATGGCGTAACATTATAGGTTTACCACGCGGGGCGTGTTATTCGCCGCTTTTTATACAGTCCTCGCCACGTGGCTACAATCTTGCTATTGTTAATCTTATCTACATTCCCGTGAAATAGCTTCATACTATATCTGCCTTTCTGATAACATTTCTGTCCAGTTTCATGTATAAAACACTCTCCTACTAAATTTGCCCGGTCTGATGGATGAAATACTTGATACTAAATTCTCACATCTGGATTTAGGCTTTGCGTGCCTAATAAAACCTATCAAACATTATTTTCACTCATCTATCATTCTTCAAGACTAAATCATAATGTCCTAAAAAGACATTTCCTTTGGAAACACATCTATCTATTTCACTAAACATTAAAACAGACTCGTGCTGAATATAATTCTAGAATTATATAAAATTAATTCTAATTTAAATTAACTCACGTGCTCAATGCATTTACAGTTTGGCTCTGTCGTCTGTTCTCTCTGGCGGCTGATACTAGGAAAAGGTCCGCTGGTAGCTCGCTATCTCTTTTTATAGGCACTAGGCTAATCACTCACTTTACTGCGCTAGGCGTATTAATCTTGACTACTTAAATATCACACGCGATTATCGCTTAGGAATAGCGAAAACACAAATAAAACCTACAGCTATTTAATATAACACAATTCTACACCACAACTTAATTTAAATGCATTATTATGGCATTTTCATCAATCTTCTACTTCAGATTTTTCACAACCCAGGCTCGCGCCGTCACGTGATCTGACAGTCACGTGGGCCGACCGAAAATATATGGGCGACAAACATGCCTTGAACTGAAGTGGGGGTGGGGCCTCAGGGGTGTCTTCCCGGCCCATCACATACTGATAACCATATTCATAGCTTTTCCAAAGACATATGCAGCCACTGAATGTGAAGCCCTGAATCTATTGAGTCATGAGACTAAAATTCAAATGTCTTGAAAAGTAAAAGAAAATAATCACAACTTGATGATAATCAGTGCAAATTTCTAGAGGCACAAAGGCACAATCAACACCAAATATGTTGTAAAAACATTAATAGAAAGAGCTATAGACAGATCTATACTTGTCCTTTAAAGACTACAGTAGGGCACCTGACAAACTGAAACATGAGGAAATTATCACGTTAGAAAGTATATAAAACTGTTAAGCAGGGATGCATGCTGTCACCTGATCTGTTCAACCTGTAAACTAAAAATATGATAGCCACAGAGGACATGCCAGGAGTATCAGTTGGTGCATATATATAAACAACTGGAGATACACTGAAGATACAGTCTTAATAGCAAAAAGTAAAAAAACACAGTTACAGGAAATGACCAACACAACAGTGACAGAAATTAAAATAAAGGTCTTAGAGTAAATAGCTAAAAGACAAGAAGTAATTGCCATCTTAATGAAAATAACTTCTCCAGAATGCACTATTGAAATAAATGAGACAATCTTTAAACAAGTCAACAGTTTCAACTACCTGGACATGATGATAACATTGGATGGAAGATGCATCTCTGAGGTGAAAAACAGAACAGCCCAGGCAAAAAGCAGTATTTAGTCAAATGAAAGATATTTTATGCCACAAATCTTTATCAATGGAAGGAAGAAAAACAGTTCTTCAGTGTTACATAGAACCAATCCTGATATATGGAAGTAAAACCACATGTGAAGGTCCTTTAAATATATGCCGAGCCAGGGTAGAAACTTGGGAGAAAAAAACTCAAACTCATCACTCCAACTCAACAAGTTGCAGAATGGCAAAAAGGCCAGCATGAAAATCCTAGATGTACATTTTTATGAAATTAATGACAAGAAAACCAACATGGCATTGGTTTAGAAAAAGAGTCATAACTGTCCTGTGTTTGCATTATAATGCAATCTGCTAGTGAAAGTCAATCATGTTTATTTTATTCAACCTCGGAGCTCAGCAACCTTAATTAAACAAGACCAAATTCACACAGATAATACATCAAAAACTCACTTCTCCTCTTCTGCTGCCTCTGTTTCCACCAGCACATGGTGACAAGGATGAACAAAGCCAGAATCAGGGCACCGAGGACAACTCCCAAAATCACTGGCTGCTCTAGTGTGTCACTACTCCGTCTACCTGACACAGGGGCTTCTGTGCTTTCATTAGGTTCCTTCAGTAGAATTTCTGGTTCTGGGTAATCTTCTTCCAAGGTAGAATCTAGTTAACACGAAAGACTGCCATTAACAGACTGCATTCTATTATAAACAACATATATCAATAATCATAAAACGTAAATAAAATACACGGTAATCATCAAAAACAAAATACAGGACAATAAATATAAACCCTGAAAATAAAATACAAATGGCAAACAGCTCGATAATTCTTTTACAGTCTAAACTTAAAACAGATTCCACATTTCAGATCAAGTAAAATGTAGTCTCCGCAGTCTAAGTGTCAAACTCCTCATAAAGAATCTTGAATATTTTCTCTCTCTTGCCTTGATGCTTCCAAAAAAAAAAAAAGAAGAGATTACTAACTGATTTATTATCAACTACTTCTCACTTACATTGCTATAGGTCTCTTGCCCATCTACATCAACATGCCCTTCCATTATGGTTGTCAATAATATAGTACGTCTTCACGTATGTCAGTCTTATCTTACCCAATATATTGTTGAAATAGAGGGTACAGACTTTCATAAATGGATGCTTGCGTAGAATAGAAGGACTGAAGTGGTGTGACAAGATCGCCAGTGTGGAACCGATGACAAGAACCAGTGGAACAAGAGATGAGAAGAATGTGCTAGTGATGGATAGGGCATACAATAAGGGAACTTGTTCATAGTATTACAAGGCAGCCCTTGTTCAGGAATCCACAGGGTAAGAAGGGCAGGAGACTGAAAAAAACCCTGGAAAACATGGATCAGAAATGAAAGGCAAGAAGAAGACATAAAAATACCTTGAGCTGGATGGCACAGGACAGGAGAACTAGGCATGAGGCTGTTGAAGGCCTATGCTCCTTGGGGAGCTGAAGTGTGACAGATGATGATGAATGATACTGTTGCAATGAACCGTGACAGCAATGACATGCACAGCATTGCATATTATTTTAATGGTATCAATGGTCTATTTACAAGCTTTTCAATTCTATGTCATTTCTTTACATTTATAGTTCACCAACATCAACATAATAATCACCATCATAATAATCACCAACATCTTCCTTTGTGTTCCTTATATAACATGAGGCCACCACTCCAGCTCCTCCCCTTACAGGAAGCCTGCACCTTACAATCACATACTCTTACAGCAGTAGTTTCATTGGTAACTTGTTTTACATGATGAGGTGGCCAGCCCCCATTCACAACCTCATATTAGTCGCTGCATACAACATTACATTTATAGTTACTGCAACAATACAACATTATAGAGAAGATTGTTTCATTAATCTCAGCTGGAAAATGTGCAACATTTAAAAAAAAAAAAAAAACATAATCAAATGCTCGCTCTAACCTCTGGCTTTGGTTGTCTTAACTACTTGATTACTGAACTGGCTGCGTCCAGCTGTGTTAAAGCTTTGCATCCGGATATTGTAAGGAGTGTTGGGTAGCAGGTCTCGGATGACATCATTGCGAATGCCGGCACCTGGAATCTGCTTCTCTTTGTCTTCACTGGCCCCAAAAGGTTTATAGAATATGATGAAACCCTCTATTGGTGAAGCTGATTCTGCTTTATACTGCAAGCACCGAGATTAAGAACATAACTTTATAAAACAACATGAAATAACAATTAGTTTTTTTTTATGTATTCAACAAGAGATAATTGATGTCTATTGTCTTCTGTGTATGTATGTATATATATATATATATATATATATATATATATATATATATATATATATATATATATATATATATATATATATATATATATATATATATATATATATATATATATAAAAGTTCTTTTACTATATTCCCTTCTGGACAAAATATGTGCATTGAAATTTCCATTGTTATTCATAGCTTCATTGTGGCATACAGATTTGCAAACATACTGAGGCACCACTATACTTTGATTGGTTTAGGCAGTTCACAGTGTCTTTTATATTTGGACAAATTGCCTCAGTAAAACTGACTGACCTTGAATTGATAGGGGTCATGACTCACTAACATAACGCTAAACCCTACCAACAAAAACAACAGCTCTGTCCAGCCCAATCGTTGTTGTTATCTTTTTGTTTTTGCCCATCATTCTTGATGGCACTACATGCTAATGCGTATTGATGCATTTTTCTGTGCGTGAAAGCAGAGTTACCAGGCTCTAGGTCCAAAAACTGGTGGCGTCACACTCCGGTTTACCCAGCTGTAAATGGGCACCTCATTCTGATTTTCATTTAGATATGGCAAAGGCAGCAAGGAAGGACACTGGTGATTCCACCCCATAAAGCTGGAATTATTATGGTCAAGTCTAACACTCCTCTTATCCAAAATCTTCAGGGATAGCTTTGTTTCGAAAACCAGATTTTTTTGGTTTTCAGATGTTGTCTAAATTACGTTTGAAAAGTAGCCTAGAATTTGTTTAACACATTAACTACCGCAAGCCAGTGGGACCGGCTTTTGAAATCCTATCATTTGGACCGTGAGCCGCTCAGAGTGTCAATCTAATTTTAGTAATAAAACGAATGAAAAATGTACTGAAACACTTTCTGATCTGGTTCGAGATTTTAAGTTGCCACCGAAAAACAAATTCCCAAAGCATGGTTGTTGTAGAACACTGGAAAATTGATATTATGTTCATATTTTTCAGCGTTTTGGGTTAGCTACCAAATCGTGTAAAACTGTTTACCGTGGCAACTAGTGATAGGATCACAAAAAATGCGTGTACATCTTGTCTAATGGCTGAACAGGCTAGAAACTTGTTTCAACAATTGACTGATAGATCTAGCGACAAGGACAAGAGTGAAAACGGTGTGCACATTGTTTCAAATAGTGATTTTGATAAGAGATGGGCACAAGCAGTTATAAATGTGAAAATATTGCAAGTCCTCGGCCATCGGACAGCCGTTAAATAGCAACAACCAATATTAGAGTTACAAATGGTGCTTATTGTAATAGTACATTCATTTATCTTTAAAATGATGTGTAATTCATAAAAATATGTAAACAATTACGAAAACTACAGCTTACTTTGTGCAAACGCCTACAGAAAAAAAAAAAAAATTGTATTCTCCCACAGTGTGTTTTTCAATTCGGTAGTTAATGTATTAAAAATCGTTAAAATTGTGATCTCCATCACCACCTGCCTTGATGGTACACTGACATCATCTCTCTTGTCCATCTTGTGAGGTTATGACTCATTTTCATGTCAGGATTGCCTCTGTATATCACTGAGGAACGCTTGTCTTTACTTCCACCGATAAAGAGTTGCTGTATAAATAATTTTAGTTTTGTCTAAGCTAATTCTATTCTTCACCTCTGAGTTGCCTCTTACATCTGAGTTATTACTGTGCCTGGGTATTTTAATCTGCTGAGGTATTTTAAAACTCTCCCATTATTTTGATAGCACCTTCTGAAGATGCCCTTGGTGAATCAAAGTGAAAAAGTATTAACTGGTGGTAATCAGGGTCAAAAAGTCTTGTAAAAAAAAAAAACTAAACAAAGAGGTAAATGAATAACTGACCTGCCACTTGACCCCTATACCAAAATTCTGCTGGTAGACTATGGGCTTGGCCTCTACGATAGTAGGTGCTGTATCTGGAGCTCTGGCCTGTGCATGAGGCTGGACCGCTAATTTAAAGATGGGGGTGTTGGCCGAGTTCTTATTATCATCATCCTCGTACACGGCCAGAATGCGAAACTTGTAAGACCCACCTAAAACAGAGGCGCAACAACAATTATTCTATTTGTTATCTAACTCCAGATAGAGTAAAAGGAATATAACAACTTTTCTACACAACAATTACTCTTCTTGTTATCTAATTCCTGGTGCAGCATAAGAAATATCAACATTTTCCAAAACAAGTTATTTTTCCTTTCATCTAATTACTGATGCAGCATAAGGAACATAAACTATTTCCAGACTAATTATTCCTCTTTTCAGTACATCACAACAGTAAATGAAAGAACACATTTTCAGTATATCACAACAGTAAATGATAAGAGCACATTTTCAGTACATCATAACAGCATATGAAAGAACACATTTTCAGTACATCATAACAGCATATGAAAGAGCAAATATTCAGTACGTCACAATAGCAAATGAAAGAGCACATTTTCAGTACTTCACAACAGTAAACGAAAGAGCACATATTCAGTACGTCACAACAGGAAATGAAAGAGCACATATTCAGTACGTCACAACAGTAAATGAAAGAGCACATATTCAGTACATCACAACAGTAAATGAAACAGCACATATTCAGTATGTCACAACAGGAAATGAAACAGCGCATATTCAGACACCTCAAATCTCCTAACATTGTAAGTAAGATATGATCTTATCACTAACCTGATTTGAGATCAGACACCTCAAATCTCCTAACATTGTAAGTAAGATATAATCCTATCACTAACCTGATTTGAGATCAAACACCTCAAATCTTGCAGTCAAACAATATTTAACACGAACAAATGTTAATATATAGTGGCTGGGAATGTGAAGGTTTGATGCTGTTCTTACAATGCATATGACTTTTAACAGATGAAAGTCAATTAAATATCTGTTAAAGTCAGTTATATAACTGGAACCACCAGGCCTTTACATCCCTCCACTTTAATAGTATTCTTGTTCAGAGTTTCTTCTAGATTTTGTTTGTTTGTTTTATATTCATTTAACGTATAAGCACAATTGTGATTGTCCCTATTTACAATGATTTGACAAATGTGATGCCACTTTCTCATATCGGCAGTTGTTCATATTATTTGGAATTGAAAACAATATATATCCTAATTATAACCCATCAGAGGTTGAACGGGATATTTTTCTTCATTAATTTAAAAAATAAAAAAATCTCCTAACATTGTAAGTAAGATATAATCCTATCACTAACCTGATTTAAGATCAGACACCTCAAATCTCCTAACATTGTAAGTAAGATATAATCCTATCACTAACCTGATTTGAGATCAGACACCTCAAATCTCCTGACATTGTAAGTAAGATGGGCATCACTTGTACGCCACGGTCCCTTCTCAGGGCTCATCTCCTTGTATTGCACCTTGAAGAACTTAATAGTCTGGCCATTTCCCTTGTCTGGAACTGACCAGTTCAGCATCACAGAGCGGTCTGACAACTGAGCCATGGTCGGGACTGATGGAGCATATTTGGCTGAAAGCAACAAATGAGAACAAAATTCATAAACAGCGGATCTTTTATTGAATGATGTAAAATATTTCCAGGCTTAACATCACTGGTTATAACAGCCACTGAAGAAGAAATATGTGCCAAGGTTAAAAACAAAAAATTCATTAAAAATTTCACAGGAATCAGGAAATGAAGAATACACATGTATAAAATATAAAACGAGGTATACATGAGGTTATATATGAAAGTAAAATTGATATCAATATTAAACAAATATTAAAAATTGATAGTGAAGATAATTAAAAGATAGTGAAGATATTAAAATATCAATAAAACCTCATCATGAACACGTGTATAACATATATATGTATAAAATATAGTATTATCTTCACTATCAATTTCTGTTCCACTCCTTACATAGTATAGAACCACCACTGTGGTTAGTCCCCTTGCAGGAAGGCTGCAGCAAACATTCACATACTCATACAGCAGTGGTTTCTATGGCAATGTGTTTTACATAATGAGGTTGCCAACCGCATACAAGTCACCTTATACGACATACAAGTCACCTTATATGACATACAAGTCACCTTATACGACATACAAGTCACCTTATACGACATACAAGTCCCCTTATATGACATACCTGAGGGGTGCAGACGTCTTGTTCTTTCTTTGTCTTTTATTTTTTTTTTTTTTAGACACCCCAGGGAACTACACACAGCAAAGTATTCTATCCATGAGAACAGGAGATGAGAAGAAGACAATGTCGATGGATGGGACACAGACACCAAAGGAAACCTGTTGGCAGCACTACAAGGCAGTCCTTGTTCTGGAATCCACAGAGTAACACAGGTAGTTAGTTAGAAACCAAAACAAAAAAACACATGGAGAAGAGAACTGGAGACAGAAATGGAAGTGATGAGGAAGTGATGAGAAAGACCTGGAACTGATGACATGGAACCTGGGAGGGACTTGGTACACGTTTACTCAAGGCCTATGCTTCTTGCTGAGCTGACGGCAAAGCTGATGATGAACTAAGTGGTTATCAACCATTTTTTTTGCTCATGCCCCCCTCTCCCGCTTCTGAACCTCATTTACCTCTGTAAATTTTACCCCCCCCCCCCCCCCCCCCCCCCCCCCCCCCCCCTTCCATAGTTGTTGTTGGCTGGGATAAAAGGTATTTTACCATCTTAATATGACCCCTTAGAAATATGGCATTGCCCCCCCCCCCCCCCCCCCCCCCCCCCCCCCTGAGAACCACTGAACTAGACTGTTCTAAACAATGTTTTCGGTTCTTTCTCTAAACTTATTCCAATATCAGTTTTACTGCATTATTCATTATCAACACTTTGTTCAATGTTGCTTATAGGTTATCACAGATAGAATATTCAGTATTTGTATATAAAGTTGTACCCTGATACTATAAATTGTTTATGGTGCAGAAATAATAACTAACTGAATTAACTAACTGTGTAGACAATTTTTAAAAAATGTCAATCATTGATGAACAAAAATCGCAATGGAGTTAATAAGACTTTCAAATGTTTGACAGCATTAGTTATTTAAAAAAAAAAAAAAAAAAGATATAATATTAACTTTTGATTTCTCAGTAAAGGGAAAACACTAAGACGTCACCCAGGGAAAAGTACTGATAATAAAAGTGATAGACACTAAAGGAGAAAATCTGAAGAGCTGATACAAGTCAGGAATGTAGGAAAACAAAGAGATAAAAATCACGGCTGACGAATATATTGAGTACTGAAGAAAAGGGACAGCACAAGAATAAATAAAAATTCTCAAGAGGGGATAATCCCAAATATCACGATCTTGTTGATACACAGGACGAGGGGTTATAGCTGAAAGTGGCTGCTTCCCCTGCCTATCTTAACGGCTTGCGACCTATTTGAGACAAAATGTTTAAACAATTAATGACAAGACATCTTCAAGAAAAGAGACTTTGTCAACTGTGACATAACCTCAGAAAAACACATAACACCACACCAGGGTTGCAAATATTGATGTTCACAAAATCTTCCTTCTCTGCTCAGAAATGGCATACCACAAATCATACATGGCAGATGTATATGACAGTGATGGGGACTTGTTGTGAAATGATATTGAAACGACTACGTTTTACATCTGCTTTTAGCAAACTTGATACCACTGTACATGTTAGTTAGTCCTCTACAAAGGCTTTCTCACCCCTTTTCACCTTGTTAACAACAGTGCAGTTATAAGACACTTACTTATTTTAGTTGTTGTTGTTGTTGTTGTGTGTATTTGTTTTTTATTTTTATTGTTTGTTTCATTTAAAGGGGAGGTCACACACAAATATACATTCATACAATTTTATAGTTTTGATTTCCTATATTTGGACTGAGTGGACGGGGAAGAAGATACTATATTTAGATATCGGAAATCAGATTTTATTGTCTTGAATTTACTACATTATTTATCCTAATTATAACCCATCAAGGGCTGAACTTTGTCAAAAAAAAAAAAAAATAACACAGACACTTTCTCTTCAAATATATTAACTCTTCAGTAAATTATCTGATTGTACTAAATTTTGGACCGAGGAGACGCATTAGAAAGATGCCCAGCATATGAGGAACATAGAAAGCACATATGGCTGTCATCAGTACCATTCCTGGAAAAACTCTATGGGGATACAAATAGCTTCATGCTGACTACTGCTTTCTTTGAAAATATTCAAGTAGACGTCTGTATGAAGAAGAAGAAGAAGAAGAAGAAGAAGAAGAAGAAGAAGAAGAAGAAGAAGAAGAAGAAGAAGAAAGAAGAAGAATTACGTTGCTTGCAGTACCAATAAGTCTACTTCCTCCAACTTGATACCACAGATACTTCCTCTTCAAACACATTAACGGGACCTAAGACACATCAAAAGTGGAATGCTTGCGTCGGCGAACCAGAGCTGACCAAGACCCTACTCCACCTCCAAGTGGTGGTCCTGGAAACAGGCTGCATCACTGCAGTCTGGCTGAGAGAGTAGAGATCGAAGTGGGAAGGCAAACCCAGTCCTAAAAAATGCCGTGCCAAAGTCGGATGTGTCGGGCCGAAAGGCGCAGATATCGCAGCTTTGCTGTAAACGGCAACACAACGCAACCAACGTCCTTTTCAGGACGAACAAAGAAGAAGAAGAAACACATTAACTCCCTCGTAAATTTGTTCGAAATTTTGGACGATCTTCAGCAAACTATTTTACTGTATTAAATGTTGGACCTAGAAGAACAACCTTACTTGTAGTACTAATACTCCTCATTATCAAAATACTAACAAATGTGTTATTTTATTGGGTGGCTTCATTTTATCAATGATAAATTTCAGAACACAAATATTAATAATAATAAATTTCTCACGTTTTTCATTATCGCCTTGCCCGGTGGGGCCACTTTTCTTCTTTTTCCGCCTGTCTTTTGATATGACAGTTTTCTGCTTCCCATTCTTCCTTCTATCTCTGCGTCCCAGTTTCCTTTTCTCGTTATCCAAGCTTCCATTACCTGAAGATACGCCCTCATCCTCATCATCTGCTAACAATACTGGAAGTTTCTCTGCAAGAAGAAAATAATAGTTCACACTTAAGGCTACTATCTTCAAAAACTGTCAGACTTCAATAAACTGTCTTTTGTCTCGAAAATAAAAATAATAAAGCAAACGTTTGGGGATCTTGACATGGTAACAGCTGGACTAATGTCACAGAACATTTATAAATAAAGATGCTCAACCATGGTTTTGCTCTTTTTTGCCCTCGGGCATGACACATTTCCCTCATGTCAAGATTACTGATCATATTTTATCATTAATTTTTATCAGTACAAATTCTCTCATTCCCATCTCATACATGCCTGCCCTCAGTGATGGAAAACCTGTACACAAAATAAAAAAACCTGCACAAAGACCCCAAAAAAATAACCATTCAAAGACCGAAAAGATGTATCAAAAGAGATAATTTGCGTAAAAATATTTTCTATTACAGTGAGCTGCATTATAACTGAGACATGCGGCCTTTGCCTTTTTAAGCAGGTCTTCACTTGTTTTTAAACCCAAACAACAATTTTATTTTACATTGTAAAAATGGTGTGATCGTGTCATCATTTAGTCTACTTCTGCAATCACTGTGTATCTTCTTCAGCATGGAGAAAGACCTCTCACAGTCAGAACTGCTGTGAGACAATGTGAGTAAGCACTTAACTATGACGGCCAGACTGAGAAATTTTGTGTTCGATAAGGCCTTATAAAGGAATTATGAGACACAGTAATAAGGGTAAGGGTTAGGAACCCTAAACCTAATCTTAAAACCAAACTTTAACCTAAAGACGTTGGTGACTTACAAGGATGAAATCACAGAAGACGTCCCAAAGCTCATAATTTGCTATGAAAATATAAACTGACACTAGGGTAATTTATTCTCTACCGAACTTCAAAAATTAGAATTTCCGTTTTAGCCTACTTGGCAGTTTTATATACTCATGTGACTTTCAGTGTCAATCGTCAATAAAACAAACACTGATAGTAACTAATTATTTAATAAAAATACCTCACTGGATGATAGGAATAGCTTAACTTAAAAGAGAAGTAACTCCAAATAAACTTTTCCCAAGGCTGTGATCAGGTTAAACTGACAATTTGCTTACATGATTTTTTTTGGGTCAGTTTAGCAATTTTTATTATTATTAAAATGTACATTTCTTAATCAGATTCAACAATTTTAGTGAAATCAAGTAATATGTAGTGGTATCCACTATTTTTTGCTTATTAGCAGCCATAAATAATAAATTATGCTAAACCTTATGAGAAAAGACAGTGATAAAAGTTATCAAACAATTAAATCTAATTTTATCTAAAAACAATTATTGTAGTAATCATTTTTAAAGAAATAAAATTACTTACCATTATCAAACTAGAATTCAGTACTTAACACATTAACTACCGCAAGCCGCTGTCAGCGGCTCACAAAATAATCACATTTGGACCGCAAGCCGCTCAGAGCGCCAATCTAATTTTAGTAATAAAACGAATGAAAAATGTACTGAAACACTCTCTGATCTGGTTCGAGATTTTAAGTTGCCACCGGAAAACAAATTCTCAAAGCATGGTTGTTGTAGAACACTGGAAAATTGATATTATGTTCATAGTTTTCAGCGTTTTGGGTTAGTTACAAAATCGTGTAAAACTGTTTACCGTGGCAACTAGTGATAGGACTACAAAAAATGCGTGTACATCTCGTCTAATGGCTGAATAGGATAGAAACGTGTTTCAACAATTAACTAATAGATCTAGCGACAAGGACAAGAGTGAAAACAGTGTGCACATTGAAATTGTGATTTTGATAGAGAGGGGGCGCAAGCAGTTATAATTGTGAAAATATTGCAAGTCCTCGGCCATCGGAGGGCCGTTAAATAGCAACAACCTCTATTACAGTTACAACCGGTGTTTATTGTAATAGAACATTCATTTATCTTTAAAATGACGTGTAATTCATAAAAATCTGTAAACAATTTCGAAAACTACAGCTTACTTTGTGCAAACACCTACAGGATGAAAATGGGAAAAAAATTTAATTCGGCCACAGTGTGTTTTTCAATTCGGTAGTTAATGTGTTAATAACAGCTGACTCCAAAAAGAATCTCAGAGACACGTAATCGTTAAAATAAACAGTAACTAAATGTCAGCATTTGTGCAGAATGATGAATGAACGACTCACAGACTCTCGCAAATCACATCAATTAGAAAGAAGGTTACTTGATTTTATTAGTTGATTTTTTATTCACTTGACCTATCATCTCCGCAAAATCTCACGCCGTAAATATCGGCAAAGGTGTGGGGGTGAGAAGATGGATTTATATATATATTTTAATAATTAGGCGAAAAACCAGTACAGAAATTATGTACGACCATCTGACAATCTGCCTAAGGAAAATTCTCCGAGTCTTTTGGCCGAATACCATCAGCAACCAAGAATTACTTATGCGGAGTAACCAGGAGGACATGCACACCATCATAGCTGGCAGACGCTGGAGTTGGGTTGGCCACGTCCTCAGAAGGGACCCTGATACCATTACAAGAACAGCAATGCTACGGACCCCTGAAGGAGAGCGAAAGAGAGGCCGACCAGAAACAACTTGGCGGAGAATGGTGGTGGCCGAGATGCAAAGAATGAACCAGAGTTGGGGCACTGTACGAAGAATGGCCGCCGGCCGAACAAAGTGGAGTCAATTTGTTGCTGCCCTACAAGACGCCACCAGGTGTGATGGCCACTGACTGCTTTGACGGTCGGCGGCTATGGATCAAAGAAGAAGAAAGATACAAATCTGAAAAAAAAAAATAACTTTACAGAATACGGGTAACCCGTACTACTTGGCTTGTATGCCATCTTCAGTATTCTGATATATTTAACATATTAATCTATAGTGTGACCTGGTCGTTAATCAGATACTGGTACCCATTATAAAACTATGTGCAAACTCTGCATATAATGGGCAAAGATAACCTTCTACTAACCAGGAAGTGCCAATGCTCCATTCTGGTGACCTCTGACCTTTAACCTCATGACTCCATAGGCTGTTCCAAGTTTATTAGTCGCCATGCATTGGTAGATGCCAGAGTCTGCAGCACTGACCATGGCAAGGATTAGGCTTCCTGATTCAGAAACAGGCATGAAAATTAACATTAGAAAAGTTCATCATTGCCACTTTGAAGTAAAATTAAACAAAAATTTATCATCCAAGTAGGCTCCTGAGAGGGGTTTTATTTGTTTAACTTAGGGCCTATATATATATATATATATATATATATATATATATATATATATATATATATATATATATATATATATATATATATATATATATATATATATATATATATATATATATATATATATGTATATGTTCCTCTTCTTACACTCTCAGACGTCCACTTGAATGTTTTCAAAGAAAGCAGTAGTCAGTTTAAGGCTATTTGAATCTCCGTAGAGCTTTTCCATGAATGGTACTGGTGTCGGCCATATGCGCTTTCTCTGTTCTGCATATGTTGGAAAACTTTGAAGCAGGTGTTCAGCAGTCATTTTATCAGTGCCACAGTTTCACTGGTCGGTAGTTCCTATCTTTAGCTTGTTGAATAGATGGTATCTCAATCTGTTGTGGACAGTGCGAAGTCTGAAGATTACCACTTGTTCTCTTCTGTTGAGCTGGTAGTATGCATCATTTTGTGTGTGACATGGATGCTCTAATTCCATTTGTTTCTGTATCTGATTCTGATAAAATCTTTGCCTCCTTGAAAGTTACGCTTGCATCAGGCTGAGGTAGATTTCCACCTTCCTTTACCAATCTGTCAGCCTCTTCATTGCTGCTGATGTTACAATGAGACGGGATCTGTTGGATCACAACACTTTTGAATCATTGACAGAGTTTGTGGAGCACTATTCTGAGGTCATCCAGGTCTGTATTATTTTGGCTTTTCAATGTTGCAGTTACTGACTGTGCATTAGTAAAGAAAGCAACTTGTCTCTCTGTGCTTTCCTCTGTGTGCATATATATATATATATATATATATATATCTATATATATATATATATATATATATATATATATATATATATATATATATATATATATATATATATATATTTGAGAACAGGCATTTACAATATATGTCAACTAAAATGTAACCAGAAAAATTTAATATTTCTTGCATAAGCATAAGCTGGAATTCACTGCATATTTTCTCATTTCTTCTTGCAAAAAGAAACATGGAATTCACTGTATAATTTAACATTTCTTCTTGCGGTGACCAAAGATGGAATTCACAGCATAATTTCACATTTCTTCTCTTAGAGACTAAAGATGGACTTCACAATATGATTTTGTATTTCTTCTTGTAAGACCAAAAATGGAATTCACTACATAATGTCACATTTCTTCTCGCAGAGACAAAAAATTAAATTCACTGCATAATTTCACAATATTTTACACCCACCCATGCCTGCACCCAAGACTATATTTTATTACATATATTTTTATATTCAAAACATCCCAACAAAAACAAAGGCTGAAGGAAATATCTGAAGCAGCACACACACACACACAGACAGAGAGATCAGATGAATGAAGGTTTTCGGTTACTGGCCTTAACGCCCAAGGGCGCTAACTGACTGATTAATACGCTCCAATTATCTCCCTTGCAGACAAAATAAATCAAACTATGTTGTCAGCTGTCTAGGAAGTGTACAAAATTCCCTGCTCTAAGAGGATTACTATTGATCTAAACATCCATCAAAGCTGAGGAAGCCACGTTCAGTGTGAACATGATTTAGTATCACAGATAGGAGAAACTGCCCCCCCCCCCCCCCCCGGGCGTGATCTAGTATTTAAATTCAACTGACCAAAGTCTAAATCAGCACCGCCACAAGTGTGCAATGACATCAGCAGACAGAATACATCCTATAATGGGCATACACAATTATATGTTGTGGTAAAATATTACGATCGCAAATGTACAATTTTACAAATAATAAGTTGATTAATCATTATCCACCAATCCATCACAAACAATTGTGGAGCACTGCCTTAGGAATGTAGTCAATTAACAAATATTTACTACACACACCTACTTAAATAATGCACTGTGCCGTGGAGTTTTGAAGGGCATTTAAGTGTCATGGTAAAAAAAAAAAACAGTTGGACAGCACTGGTCTTGATTACTGGAATTAATCATCATCACTACTCTTCAGCTCACCAAGGAGCATAGGCTCATGCCAAGTACTCCTGCCCTGTGTCATCAGCTCAAGATCTTCCCATGTTGTCCTCATCCCTTTCATTCTGTGTCCAGTTGTTTTCTCCATGTGGTTGTCTGTTTCCTTCTATCTCTAACACTCTGGAGACTCCACAACAAGGACTGCCTTGTAAAGCTACCAACAGGTCTCCTCAGTGTGTGTCCAATGTATTCCCAGTGTCATCAAGGATCCCGTTACACGCCCATTGAGGCATATTGGGAATATGGTGTTAGGTCCATATTTTCTTGACCATCGGCACACTAGGGGTGATGTGGTCAGCATCACGCCGGCCGCCTTAATTGGACATAGCAGGATTGAACATAAAAGAGTTATCAACATTAGTAAGAAATAACATTATCACAAATGATTCACTGAGTCATCTTCACCTTCATCCTTATTGGTTAGCTCACGACCATTATGAAACCATTGAAGTTCTGGCTTTGGAAATCCCACCACACTGCAGGCCATTTCCACACGACTTCCATATTCCACAGCAGCTTCTGGCTCCTTGACAACCTGTATGACAGGAGGTGTTAGAATTTCCAGAAACACCTGCCCTTCCTCCCTGTCTTCAGCCCCAGTGCTACATCTGAATGTGCCTGAATCTTCATACTGTGTCGAGTGAATCTTGAGATTTCCTGGAAAGTGCGGGAAGAGAAGTCTGTATTAGTGAACAAATAGAATATAAAAACAGAGAAGAGTAGTTTTTATAGACATACATGCCACACCTCGGAGATGAAAAACCTGTACAAAAAATTCAAAAACCCTGTACAAAGACCCGCAAAACCTGTACCAGAAAAAAAAAAAAACAGAAAAACGTATCAAAAGAGTTAATTCGTGTAAAACATTTTTCAATTACAGCAGCATTATAATTGAGGCATGGGGACTTTTGCGTTTTCAAGCAGGTCTTCACTTTTTAAAAAACTCAAAACAATAAATGTCTTGAGTTTATTTTACACTGTAAAACTGATGTGATTGTGTCATTATTTAGTCTATTTCTACGCTTAATTATCACTAACAGACCAGGAAATCCTATGTTTGATAGGACCTTATAAAAGAATTCTAAGACACAGTAATAAGGGGTGTGTATTAGAAATCCTAAACCAAACCCTAAACCCAAACCTTAATCTTAACCCTAACAATGTTCAAGGATGACATCGAAGAAGACGTTCCACTGTTCTCACAACTAATTTTACTACTTCGTTATTATTATTATTGCAAAGAGAAAAATTGAACTAAACTGTATTATCCTGTTATTTGAAATGGAATGGGGAAGTTTCTAGGGCGGTTTAGAATTAGTTCAATAAATATTTGATGTATTTTTAAAAATAATAAAATCATGTTATCATATAAAATTTAAAAAAAAAATAAAAAGCTTATACGAGTAATTTGCTACGAAAAAAAAAAAACTGGCGCTAGCGTAATTTATTCTCTACCGAACTTCAAAAATGAAAATAGCCGTTTTAGCCTAATTGGCAGTTTTAAATACCCTCATATGACTAGTTTCAGCCGTCAATACGACAACCAGTGATAGTAATTAATTATTTAATAAAATAACTAAGTGGATGATCCAAATAATGAAATATCCACCAAAGGAAAATCAGAATGATTTTAAAGAAAGGAAATTAAAACTTAGAAGAGAAGTAACTCCCAAAAAACTTTTCCAGGGGCTTTGATCGGGTAAGATATACATTTGCCTTGCTTTCGTGATTTTTGTTTTCCAGTTTCATATTTCTTTTTATAATATTATTAAAATGTACATTTCTTACGCAGATTCTACAAGTTTTAGTGAAATCTAGTAATATGCAGTATTATCCATTTTTGTTTGTTGTTGCTTATAAGCAGCCGTAAATAATAAATTATGCTCAATGCGACGTAATCTTTAAAATATTCAGTTACGTGCTGACTGCCGTCAGCTTTAGCGAAAAATGATACATGAACGACACACCACGCGGACCCTCGCAAATCCCGCATCAATTGAAAAATATGCAGCTTGATTTTATTGGTTGATTTTTTAATCACGTGGCCTAACATCTCGTTGAATCTCACGACGCAGATATCGGCTACGGTGTAGCGCAAGACGATTGATTTCTCCATATTTAATAATTGGGCGGAGAAACCCGTACAGAAATTATGTACACATCTGAAAACGCAAAAACCTTGTACAGATTAAGGGTAAACCATAGCGTGTGGCATGTATGCATAGAAAAACATCATTCATTACCAATTCCCTTTGAGCAAAATGATTACTTAATTTAGTTCTCAAATGGGCTAATTTGCTACCAAAAGTTAATTTAAAAAAACAACAGCAAATGTACTACATATATCACCACCATCATCATTTCCCTCTTTGCCGCCTATGGAGCATAGAAACAACACTGCAGCAGGTCCCCAGGAAACCTGCACCAAATCATTTGTGAGCTCTTGCTGCAGTGGGTTCTGTAGCAATTAGTTTTACACGTTGAAGTTAACAGCTCTGTGCACGACCTAATGTGTATAGCCTCTTACATTGTGACCCAGGCAGTATTAGTCCTATTCTGTATTTGTCTCCTGACAGACTGCCAGGAACTACAAGGCATTCTGTCAACAAGCAGTGACGACAGTTAAAAAACTGTTTCTGTGGATGATGTAAAGCAGGAGTTCTCAACCTTTTTTTGCTCATGGTCCCCTTTTGAGCCTCATTTAACTCTGTGACCCTCCCTCATAGTTGTTAGCTGGAAAGAAACACTTTATCATCTTACTGTGGCCCCCTAGAAATATGGCATGATCCCCTGGTGGGCCATATGACGGACGTTGAGGACCACTGATGTAAAGTTCCCATATGCAATAAAAAGTCCTGATTTCAGTTTTACTTTTTTTTTTTTAATGTAGAAAAAATAATTACAATGGTTATTGTGAAGGAAAAGGAACATGAAAAGTAATATAAGCAACGACTCTGTCAATGAAAGTAAGAAACAGAGCTCTTCAGTGTTATATAGAACGTGTGGGGGTGAGTCATGAACAATTAGTAAATAAGTAGGAAAGAACTCTAAGAAACCACAGACATGTGATTTAACAGAAGAATGTTAAAAATACCATGGACAGCTAAAAAAGAGTAATGAGGATGTTCTAATAGAGGTTAATTGGTAAAGGAAAGCTTATAGATAAGACATTCTAGAAGAAGGGAACAAACAGCATGATAATTTTCAAGAGCATGAAGAAGTGTATGATGAATGTGAGCCAAGAAAATTACAAAAATCGGGATGCCTAATTTTAGTGGTACCAAAGAGACTACAAGATGTAGAAACATACATATACCTTGGCAGTAATATAGACAAGTTGGAGGGACAGACAATGATATCAAAATAAGAATACAAAAGGCTAGAGAAGCTTTCATCGCATTGGGAAATATATGGAAATCAGAAGATATCAGGTCCAACATAAAAAAATCAGAATTTTCAACTCAAATGTCAAGTCAGTCTTATTGTGTGGCTCTGAAACATGGAGAACATGGAAAACAACAAATAAAAAGATACATCCTTTCATAAATGGGTGCTTGTGTAGAATAGAAGGATTGAAGTGGTATGACAAAGTTACCAATGTGGAACTGATGACAAGAACCAGACAAGCGTCTGTGGAACAATAGATGAGAAGACGATGATGAAGATGGACAGGACACACATTGAGAAAACCTGTTGACAGCGTTACCAGACAATCCCTGCTCTGGAATCCCCAGGGCAAGAGACGGAGAGGAAGACCAAAGAACACATGGAGAAGAGAACTGGAGACAGACATGAAGGGGACGAAGATGATATGGAGAGACCTGGAGCAGATGGCACGGGACAGGAAGACTTGGCATAAGTTTGTTGAAGGACTATGCTCTTGTGGTTGAAAGAAGACAGTCTATGAAAGATGAAAAGAAAACTTATTTTTGGGGAAGGTATAAAAAAATAAATAATATTTTTCAGTTTGCAGACGTGGATATGAGTGGTATGAATGTGCAAAGGACATGCGTCTGAATTTATGTGGCAGCCACACACAGATCATGAATATGTCAAAGACATTTACTCTGATGTGATCAACAAATTTAATCAATCAGTCGATCAATATCCTTTAGCTACTCAAGGAGCACAGGTCTTCAACAAACACATGCCAAGTGCTCCTGCCAAGTGCTCCTGTCAAGTGCTCCTGTCAAGTGCCATCAGCTCAAGTCTTCATAATTTTGATTTCTTATCTCCAGTTCTCTTCCCCAAGTGCTCTTTCATCAGCCTCCACTTCTCTTATCTTGGGGATTTCAGAACAAGAATAGCCTGCTAATACTATCACCAGGCGATCAAAACTTAATATCAAATAATTACCAAAGCCAAGATACATTTATTCGGACACACTGTCGTTTCAACAAATCAATTAAAACAACAAAAATTACCAAAGTCTACAAGAGTGAAACGTCCCACGGGAAGACTGCCTCCATATTTACTCCAGGTAATATTAACTTCTCTATGCCCATAACTGGGACACTCCAGTGTAACATCCGAACCAATTTCCACCTGAACTCTCCGTCTCATACCTGGCATGATGTGAGCCCTTGGAGCTGCATCTGAAGATAAATATAATATGAATGACCTCACAATGGCACAATAATACTTCATAACAACACAACAAAGAATGCATACTATTATGAACTAGGTCACCATCACCACCACCACCACCATCAACGTTCAATTCCCCATGGAGCATAGGCTTTCAACAAACTTATGCCAAGTCTTCTTGTCCCGTGCCATCCACTCTGTTATGTCTTCTTCATTCTGTTTCCAGTTCTCTGTGTGTTCTTTGGTCTCCCCTACCTCTCCTACCCTGTGTGTTCCAGAACAAGGACTGCCTTGTCATGCTATCAACAGGTTTACTCAATGTGTGTCCTAATGTCCTCTTCATGTCTGTCACCAGCTCTTTCTTCCACGTGTTCTTCAGTCTCTCTTTCCTACAATGGGGATTCCAGAACAAGGACTGCCTTGTCATGCTATCAACAGCTTTCCTCAATGTGTGTCCCAACCATCACCAGTGTCTTCTTCTCATCTCTTGTTCCACTGGCACTTGTCTGGTCTCATCATCAGTTTCACATAAGTGATCTTGTAGTAACACTTCAATCTTTCTATTCTACGCAAATACCCAGTTGTGATAGTCTGTAACTATAACTTTAATGGTTTTCTTTTTTAATTGCTGCACATGTTTCAGAGCCATACAATAGGACTGGCTTGGCATTTGAAGTGAAGATTCTGATTTCTTTATGTTAGACTTCATTTCTTCTTATTTCTATATATTTCCCAATGTAATGAAAGCTCCTCTTGCCATCTGTATTCTTATTTTGATATCACTGTCATCCCTCCAAATGTCGAGGTGTTGTCACGAGCTGGCCTTAAAAGAATGTATACACCGTTTAGACAGCGCAGACTACGCTGGCTTGGCCATGTCCGCAGCATGGAAGATGGTCGCATCACGAAAGATATCTTCTACGGACAACTGGCAGATGGCAAAAGAACAGTTGGGCGACGGCAGCTGAGGTTCAAAGATGTGTGCAACAGAGACATCAGGACACTGCACATAAATCCAGCAACCTGGGAAGATGAAGCTGCCGATCGCATCAAGTGGCATATGCGCTCTACGGCTCCAGTTCAGATTGAGCGAATAGAAGCTCTCATGGCAAGCAGAACATCAGGAAATTAAGCAGCTGAGGGCTGTCACCTCAGGGGCGCATTCCTATGGTCAGTTATGACTGAACGGGCTATTATATTATTGTCCATCCTTTCAATTGTGTCTATATTGCTGACATGTTATAATACTGTGATTGCAGTGTTCAAAATAAGCAGACGTTAACATTTTGAGTTCTGTTTGGTAATCGCGCCACTTCTCGTCCTTGCTGCAGACGGCAGTTCTCGGGACATAGTATCAATGAGTTTACACTGCGAACACCAAATGTACGCTCCCATGCGTATACCGCACAAAGCTTAATTCTCGGCCAGTGCGCCTCTGACAAATACACACAACGTCTTGCTGGAATACGAGAAGAGCTGAATTTATAATAATGAAAATTTTAGAGAAAATAAAACACCGGGGGCGAGGGTGGAAGGAGGGAAGCGACGCATCTATTCATTCATCTCATCAGTCTTCCACTCAGTAGGGTCCTTCACATCCTTCTTCAACCCTCTTCTTTCCCTCTCACCCACCGCTATTATCTGTCTCATACTTCAAAGTTTCTCGCCACTCGTGCTACCAACCAATCTGCGTTACTGCCCCTTTCTCTCCGAGCGCCTACTGGCTTTCATTTGTGTATAACAAAATTGCCAACTAAAATGGGATAAGTGCTGTCGACTGATATAACCGAATATGTGGTCGTACTTGGCTGTTGTCTATAGGAATATTGGAAGCGCCCCCCCCCCCCCCTCCTTTTTTAAGTAATTCTATTCTTTTTCTCTCCAGATCTACTTCAGAAATACTGAACTATCTGAAGATCTACTTTGACAAAATCATATCTGTTTTCAGAATATTCGGAACTTGGAATAAGTACATAACACCTTACTGGAGATCATAATAGAAGGCAGAGCTGAAGGAAAACGTGCAAGAGGAAGACAGCGCCATCAGGAGATGGACAAGAAAGAGTGAACAATCAAGAAATTTTTTTTTTCCTCTAACCAGCGGCACTCGAGCTTTCCAGCTCTTTTGGCCCAATGACATGTCATTGCGAGGCTGGGGGGGGGGGGGGGGGGGGGGGGGAGGTGGTCAGTGGACTTTCCTCTTCGATATGAAGATGGCACCTGATAATGATGATAATAAGTTCAGCCTATAATTAACTTTTGTCTCTGCAGGATTATCTACTATCAACAATATCACCAACAAAGGGGAACGCGACAAAGAAAAGTACCTTAATATTAGACAAACATAAAGGTATGTTTTTCAGGCACTCGTAAGAAATAAAGAAGTAGAACACTTGGACAACAGAAAAACAACAGACGTGAGTGGCTTACCCAGGGTTCGAACCCCGTACCTTCCGTACGACAACTCCGCCTAGCTATCAAGCGAATCACACTGACCCCACGGCCAGCTAGGCATCCCCAAAAAAGGATGCTTTGCTGACTATATATCAGTACGAAACACACAAGATAACACCGGAAGTATACAGTGGGCAACTCAGCCCTTAAATGACGCAATCACTTCTGTTGTTCCTCTATTAACAGTATGTGTCAGTCCAAACAAGACAAAGACCTTGATACTGGGTCCAGTAAATAGTAGAAGACTTAAGGACATTAGTATAGAACAGAGGGTAGGTTTCTGGTATTGTATAAACATAAATAACACATAAGGAAGGGAAACCCGAGGCCTGTAAACAGTAAATTAATATTAGACAAATATAAAGGTATGTTTTTCAGGCACTCGTAAGAAATAAAGAAGTAGAACACTTGGACAACAGAAAAACAACAGACGTGAGTGGCTTACCCAGGGTTCGAACCCCGTACCTTCCGTACGACAACTCTTGTTTGGACTGACACATACTGTTAATAGAAGAAAAGTACCGCTGGCCCTGTAGACTAGAGATGGCTACTGTGTGTATGTGTAGAAACAATGCTTCGAAACAGCATCGAGTCCGAAAGATTCGAAACACAGCCTGCTTGTTGTTTCGACACAGTTTCAGTTCCTGTCTGACTCGCTGTTTTGCAGAGACACACTGTCTCACCTTCCGTGGGCCTTTGTAAAATTTGAATCAACCGTTCGGAACATTAGTATGAAATATCAAACATGTCATATTTTTCAGGGATGTGTTATGATGACTTGATTTTACAAGTGATATTATTTTTGCTGAGAAGTTATAGACACTGGAAATTGTGTCAGTGCTGCAGTTGTCAATGTTTTAGGCACTATGTTAAAGTTGAAAGTGTCCGTGTGTTCGTATAAATGTAATGGACACTTTATTAGCTCTGCTGATATCTGTGTACTCGGTGTGGATTTGAATCATTGTCTACCAAAACTAGCTTACTCTAGTTTGATATCATGTGTTATTATTACTGTTATTATTATTGTTGTTTTTTTATTATTTTCACATATACTGCAGCTATCATCATATCTCCGTTTTATTTCATCATAATGAAGACTTGTGTAAAAATATTGAATTGTGGTCACACGAAATGCCATAGATTTTCACACATGACAGTAGCGCGCAAGTAAAAACAGTTCATTTATAGTGTATAGTAATGTATACTGTCTATTAGAGACTTCTTTCTCCCCGATACGGGCAACAGTACCGTTGTGTCGACACACTGTTTCGACACAGTTTAAATCACTGAGCCGACTGTCTCGAAACAGCGGAGTGTGTCGATTTGCCCACCTCTACTGTAGACACCACGTTTTGAAATGCCGGCGAGAGAGGGTGGTTCGAAATTTTCCCAGCTTTAAAATTCTGGCGTTTTCCCCCCACTTCATCGCCTATAGATCTACCAAATCCTCCCCCGTAGTCTACCTTTTGCCGACCCCTGCTTGAGAGTGAACCGAGATAGGAATAATGTGCATGTTTGTGTGTGTGTGTCTAACCTGTAAAAAGTGATGGAGCTATCTGTATCTGTAATATATAGTCATTTTAAAATAAAGCATTGGTGGGGGTTTGATTTTAATGTAACAACAAGAAGCCAGACGATTAGATGGGATACAAAAGACAGATGAAAGACAAGCAGAAAGACGGGCGTAATGATGGACAGACACAAGGACACACAGAACAATCCATGGAAAGTCATCATTAAAGTTTACTGAAAATTAAGTTCCACGGGAATTGTTTGGGGAAAGGGCGGCGTGTAGAAAGAGGAAGAATCCGCAGTGAGAGAATTAGAAAGAGAATGAGAGAGGGGGCGAGGAAGTGATAAAAGACGGTTTTTTTAAAATAAATAGACTTCTACCATGCGCATCCCAGAATCTTTCGCTCCGATGTCAATGGTCTGGATACACTTTGTCAAGATGGCAGGAACATGTTATTCTCTTCCAACCTACATGGTCGAGCTGATGAACTCACTCATCTTGCACGTGAGCACCAAAGCAGAATTTTCGGCTAGGCTCTATCATCATTATCATCATCATCATTATTAATATCTTTCAGCTCCCTAAGAAGAAGTGACCTTCAACAAACTCATGTCAAGTCTCCCAGACCCGTACCATCAATTTTCCTCATACTTTTCATTTCTGCGCCCCCCGGTTCTCTCTTCTGTGTGTTTTTCTGTATCCCCCTAATCTCTTGCCCAGGGGATTCCAGAAAAAAGAACTGCTTGTAATTCTATCAACAGGTTTCCTCAATGTGTCGTCCTAGTCATCGCATGCGTTTTCTTCTCATTTCTTGTTGCACTGGCGTTAGTCTGGTTCTTGTTATCAGTCATAAATTGGTGACCGTTTTCAGTCATACATTGGTGACCGTTATCAGTCATACACTGATGACCTTGATTGTACCACACTTCAATCCTTATATTCTACGCAAGTACCCATTTATAAGAATACAGATTAGCCTATTCTTATCTTCTTCTTCTTGGATCCATAGCCGCCGACCGTCCAAGCAGTCAGTGGCCATCACGTCTGGTGGCGTCTTGTAGGGCAGCAACAAATTGATTCAACTTTGTTCGGCCGGCGGTCATCCTTCGTACAGTGCCCCAACTCTGGTTCATTCTTTGAATCTCGGCTTCCACAGTTCTCCACCAGGTTGTTTTTGGTCGGCTTCTCTTTCGCTTTCCTTCGGGGGTCCATAGTATAGCTGTTCTTGCAATGGTATCAGGGTCCCTTCTGAGGACATGGCCAACCAAACTCCAGCGTCTGCCAGCTATGATGGTGTGCATGTCCTCCTGGTTGCTCCAAATAAGTAGTTCTTGGTTGCTGATGGTGTTTGGCCAAAAGATTCGGAGAATTTTCCTTAGGCAGATTGTGTGGAAGGAGGACAGCTTCGACATTTCCTTC
This sequence comes from Oreohelix idahoensis, assembly GCA_024509875.1. Taxonomy (NCBI): domain Eukaryota; kingdom Metazoa; phylum Mollusca; class Gastropoda; order Stylommatophora; family Oreohelicidae; genus Oreohelix; species Oreohelix idahoensis. The sequence goes on along the minus strand of JAMPIV010014054.1, from coordinate 50,485 downwards.
TCTGTTACTCTCCAGCACTCCGCACCATAGAGAAGCAGACGTAAAAGGTTGGTGGGGCACGTGTCAAGCTACCCCATCATGAAGACATTTTAAAGCACACAAACTTCAGGTGTTATGAAAAAGCATTTTAGAAAAAATAAAAGGAAAGAGAAAGAATAATCTGATTCACTCTGTGTCGCCTTTAACAAGCATAGTAATGCATATATATATTTTTATTAAAAATATCTCTTAAAATGCTATACTTCCTCCAACCCTAGGGAGTGCTTGTTAATACGATTTGCTTGCCGCCTGTTGACTTCTGGCCGCCTTCTTAACGAGGTGACACCACAGACGGGCCTGTCAGATTCTCTACTAGACTTTTCCGCTAGAGCGAAACTGGCTAATTCGCGGCTGGGGCACAACAGAAAATGACAAAGGACGGAATATTCGGGTCTTGGCCGCCAAAAGTGATTTCAAACTGTCAGATGTTCCTTGAGCCCCAATGTTTATGGTGGACATTTTTTTAAAGAGTTTAAGGCCTACCAATTAGATTCCTGGCCAATACTGGGGTGCTACAGAGCTAAAAGGTCAAGGATCCCGTTACACGCCCATTGAGGCATATTGGGAATATGGTGTTAGGCCCATATTTTCTTGACCATCGGCACACTAGGGGTGATGTGGTCAGCATCACGTGCTACAGAGGGCCACCAGAAAATCGTGGTCTTCATTCAGACACCGGTAAATATAGTCCCAAAGCAGATACTGCCTGCCGTAGGAGAGTAAAGTTTTATAGAGACTTCACTACACTAGGTCCAGCTTCGAGAGGTGGGGTGATCAGTTCTCTTCCTTCCCTAACTCAAGATCACAGTCAGGTAACCATTTACAGCTGGGTAGACTAGAACGTGACGTCAACGTATTTCGAACCTGGGACCTCTGCCGGGACAGGTCAGAGTTCTAACCACTTTGCCAATCGGACGTTCCAGAAAACGGTACAGGCTGATATAAAAACTGAAGTGTGCTGGTGACATCCTGAGAATTATAACGACATTGAAGACCAGAAGAATTAGTGTAGGCAGTAGTTATATTAGCGATGACAATCGGGCCATGGGTAGTTCCCTAAAGAATAGGACGACTATCTTATCAGGTAAGTCCTTGTGCATGTGGCTGGCAACCATGTGTTGTAAAATGAAATGCTACAGAAAATACTGCTGCAAAAGCACATGACTACTTTGATGAAAGGTTCCTGCCAGGCTACTTGCTTCAATGTTGGCTCCATGCTCCATAAGGAGCAGAGCGAGAAAATAAGAAGACACGGCAGTCGAAATCAAAGCACACGAAACATACCGTATATACTCGAATATAAGTCGACCTCTAGACTTGAGGACTTAAATATCGTCCAACATGAAAGACCCGATTATAAGCTGAATGAGTTTTTCGACGATTCCGAATTCCTGCACTGCATTGGAATTTCACTGGCTTTCTGCATTTTTTTTTTTCCGCTTTCAGTTTAACCGTTTCCCGTTTAAACGGTTGAAATCACCCCCCCCCCCCCTCCCTCCGCCCTCCCCCATTAATATGTAAAATACATGTGAGAATAAATGAATTTAGTATAATTTAGTATAAACAATGAGAGAAAGGAAGGACAGAATGTCAGAAGGTCCTGCGTGCTCAATTCTCAACCCTTTGAAAATAAAGTTTGTTCGTTCGTTCGCCCGGGAAGTTCGATTACTGTTTCGGTCGTTGCTAAGTAGCAACGAGATCTCAGTATTTAACGAGACCTAAGTTATAAATAGATTTCCGTTACATTAAAATGCTTCAGTTTTTCTGAATTATCTTTTTTACAGGCGCCCCACATCATGATGTTTGGTGAATTTTTGTTTTAAGCCAAGGCTTTCCAGGCAGTCGAATACTTGCTTTGGGATCTGAGAATTGACTTGTTATTTGACCAGGATTCTAACAGTGTGGCCGAATCAGATGTGGATATTGAATAAGGGCCCGATTTAGACTCTGACAACACTGAATCTAATGAAAGAAGTAATGGTACAGCTGATAGATCAAACGAAAGAGGCTGGTCACCAAGGCGGACTCCCGCTGAAACGTGTGACTTAATTGGAGTTCAAACGTGTATCTTCCATTGGATTTCTCAATGTTTGCTCCTTAATTCCTCTGTCCTCGAAACGTGTATTAATTTAGACGTTTTGATAACAACATTTAATGAAGCAGCAAGTTTATATGTGAAGGATACCAGTGTGCCGCAGTAAAAAATAAATATGAGGGGGGTGGGGGGGGTGGCACAACACTAACGGTTTTATAATTTAGTTTGACTCGAATATAAGTCGGTGGAACGATTTTTTTAAGGTCCAGAAACGGAAACAATTTCTCGACATATACTCGAGTATATACGGTATGCCATAGTTATTAAAGTGCAGCTGGCACTTTGTCTTATTAGGAAAAGAAAAGGACAAGGCGAAGAGAGACTGAAGAAAGAGAAGAGACACGGAGGAGGACGGGGAAGCGGGCCCGAGAGGCAAAATACAAAAATAGCAAGTAGGAGTATACACTGTCTTGTGTAAAACGTGTTAACGAAACAATTATGTTCTTTCACAGCATCTAAGCCCACCCTTATTTACCATGTTCTGTTGTGAAGACTTAGTTTTTGTATGTAGTGGGTGTATGTAGGGCATAATTTATTATTTACGGCTGCTTATAAGCAACAACAAACAAAAATGTATAACACTACATATTACTAGATTTCACTAAAACTTGTAGAATCTGCGTAAGAAATGTACATTTTAATAATATTATAAAAAGAAATATGAAACTGGAAAACAAAAATCACGAAAGCAAGGCAAATGTATATCTTACCCGATCAAAGCCCCTGGAAAAGTGTTTTGGGAGTTACTTCTCTTCTAAGTTTTAATTTCCTTTCTTTAAAATCATTCTGATTTTCCTTTGGTGGGTATTTCATTATTTGGATCATCCAGTTAGTTATTTTATTAAATAATTAATTACTATCACTGGTTGTCGTATTGACGGCTGAAACTAGTCATATGAGGGTATTTAAAACTGCCAATTAGGCTAAAACGGCTATTTTCATTTTTGAAGTTCGGTAGAGAATAAATTACGCTAGCGCCAGTTTATTTTTTCGTAGCAAATTACTCGCATAAGCTTTTTTTTTTTTTTAATTTATATTATAACATGATTTTATTATTTTTAAAATTACATCAAATATTTATTGAACTAATTCTAAACCGCCCTAGAAACTTCCCCATTCCATTTCAAATAACAGGATAATATAGTTTAGTTCAATTTTTCTCTTTGCAATAATAATAATAACGAAGTAGTAAAATTAGTTGTGAGAACAGTGGAACGTCTTATTCGATGCCATCCTTAAACGTTGTTATGGTTAAGATTAAGGTTTGGGTTCAGGGTTAGGTTTAAGATTTCTAACCCACACCCCATATTACTGTGTCTTAGAATTCTTTTATAAGGTCCTATCAAACATAGGATTTCCTGGTCTGTTAGTGATAATTAAGCGTAGAAATAGACTAAATAATGACACAATCACATCAGTTTTACAGTGTAAAATAAACTTAAGACATTTATTGTTTGAGTTTTTAAAAAAAGTGAAGTCCTGCTTGAAAACGCAAAAGTCCCCATGCCTCAATTATAATACTGCTGTAATTGAAAAATGTTTTACACGAATTAACTCTTTTGATACGTTTTTAAGTTTTTTTATTTATTTTTGTTTTGTTTTTGGTACAGGTTTTGCGGGTCTTTGTACAGGGTTTTTGAATTTTTTGTGTAGGTATTTCATCTCCGAGGTGTGGCATGTATGTCTATGAAAACTACTCTTCTCTGTTTTTATTTTCTATTTGTTCACTAATACAGATTTCTCTTCCCGCACTTTCCAGGAAATCTCAAGATTCACTCGACACAGTATGAAGATTCAGGCACATTCAGATGTAGCACTGGAGCTGAAGACAGGGAGGAAGGGCAGGTGTTTCTGGAAATTCTAACACCTCCTGTCATACAGGTTGTCAAGGAGACAGAAGCTGCTGTGGAATATGGAAGTCGTGTGGAAATGGCCTGCAGTGTGGTGGGATTTCCAAAGCCAGAACTTCAATGGTTTCATAATGGTCGTGAGCTAACCAATAAGGATGAAGGTGAAGATGAATCAGTGAATCATTAGGCCGATTTAACTATTTGGTCCATTTTGACCCGGCGATCCATTTTAACCTGGCGCTCACAGGGGGACCCGCACTCGGGTTTCTACCTCTAGCTTCGAGAAAAAAATATAAAAAAAGAACGAAGATTATTTCAAATTAGGTATCAGGAATATGAGCGTCCAACTGACAGATCGCTGGTCTCTCGCGGCAAGGGTGCCGGATTCCGATTCAAGATATCGACACGCTCCAGTCTTCGCAGCTGTAAATGGGTAACTGACTTTGCTCTTTGTGACAGAATTGTCCGTTTTCTCTTTTCCTATCGTTCATGTTTATCGCCGACATTATTGCGCTACGTCTCATTTTCTGTTCTTAATTATTGTCTACACTCCCTACCCTCAATTCTTGTCATGTTAGGACTTTAGCGACCATCTTTTGCTGATTAGGGTAATCAATCACTATCGTTTGAACCCATATTGACACCTGAATCTGTGGAGTGAAATGCTGTAACACATTTACGAGTAGACAGTATCTAGTAGAGACCGGATGAGATAACCATTTCCGGACAAGGGTCGGAGAATAATTATCCATCTTGACAGAGATTACTTGTGATACATTATGTAGTCGTGAGTGTAAACATGATCGATAATAGACGGAAGCTGACATACCATATATGGTGACTTGTAAACAACACATTTATTTTTGTGTTTCTTACGCGGGAATTTTTCGTGAGAGAAGGGGAAATATACGCATCTTCCATGTGATTGGTTTGGCATTTGACTTGTAAAAATACAACAATTCTGACAGGAGCCTTGTCATATAGTAGCTATCTTGATGTGGGCCGAATGTTGCCTTACAATTTAGCGCCTTGTGAGTTTACCGCACTGTGAAATTCAACTCGTCAAGAAGACAGCCAGACAAGCCAGAATATGGAATAGAAATAGGATTCCATTTTAAAGGACCAGACAACGTGGTTGAGCATCTAGTAAATTTACACAACAACAACTCTATCTTTATTAATACGGAAAGCCCGGAATCACAGGAACCTGAACACTAAGTCATAGTGGGAGTCTAATGCTCATGAGGGTATTTAATTCTATTTTTTCATGATACTAGTCGGTGGCACCAACTGGTGGTGCTATCTGTGGAACAACTGAGTGGTATAAGTGGCCTGCAGTTAAAGCTAGACACCTACATCAGACGGGTCTTAACAGACGCTGGACCATCTTCGCAATTACCCCACGGTACTTCGAGGGACGTGTTGCAGTCACCAGACTTGACCTCTATCTATCTCTATCTCCCTTTTCAGTCATTTCTGACTATAGGAGCGTACCCCCGAAACTATGGCTAGGTGGCACGAAGTTGGGCACTTGAATGACACCAGAGCACTTATATGTACTATACCTCGTGTCATTTGATGATGATGCTATACCTCATGTCCTGTTTGAACTAATAAAAGCGCTCTTTCCGCAAGGGTCGGAGCTTAGTAAGCATGTATTTGCTCTAGAATTGCGACAGTTATCCACGTAGGATCGTGTCATCTAAGGAACCTCGACTGATTTAATAAGCCATTCGCGGTGACGAGAGTGAACCAGTCCATAACCGGCAAAGAACAAGCATCGGCTGGAGCAGAAACCAACCAACATCTTACCGGCAGCTAAGTACTCATACAAAGCTGCCAAGCGAACTCTCTATTAAAGAACTTTTCAAATCAGACCATCACCTGTAAGGATATTTTAAAGACTCTATCTTAATTCACCTCACCCTTATTTATTTTACAATTGTTAACGATAATTGACAATTTTGTTATCGGTAAATATACAAATTTATAGTTGATGTAGTCATTTTTAGTGAACTGCACCCGTTTGTCTCAGTCATTTTAAATACCTATAACAGAGCGATTTAAGTAATATTTTAATGAGTTAAATCAGTTGGGGAATCATCAGAAAGAGAAAAATTCTAACTCATAGAAGGTCAGGAAAGAAAAAAGTTTACACGGCCTGGACCCTATCAGCCTTGATTTCTTTAAATTCCTATGATGCTCTCTAGAATTGAAGCACCATTCTTTAATTCACATCTCTGCCTAGAATAATCTTGAGTGAAAGGTAGACACCTTTGAAGACCTTCAGTAGATACTCATAATTTTGGCCACTGTTGGACCATCACTGCCTTGCAAGGGGAGTAAATCCCGTGACTGTTGCGGTCATTTTTGATGGAGTTTCAAACATCGATCTGGTTGTAGGTTTTTCACCCTGGTCAAAGTTTAGTAACTATGTCTTGACTTTGCTGTGCCAGGTTGATTAGGGGTTATCTCCCTTGTTTGTTCATTCATTGTGTTTGACCTTTTGGGTCAAAGGTAAAACAGATCTGGGCTATATGCGATGCGCAGTGGAGAGCGCGAAATTAGACTTCCGTTTTGTTGAGTTGCTATCTGGCTTCTGTGGGACGATGTATGTCCATTGTACTCTGGGGAAGGAAAATCTTCGAAGTGACTGCGTTGGCAGTTTTCCTCCCAGTGATTTTCTGTGCGTCAGGAAGGACGACAGTGTTATTATTGTGTTCTGAGGATTCGTTTCAAGGTAACACCGACTTTGCCATTATTATGTATTCGGTGACAGAATTTGGTAAAGGCTTACCTAGCTGTGAGAACAGTTCACGATTCCTGTAAAGCAGAACTTATATTTGCGCTCAAGGTAGCTATTCAAGACTATTTGTCTTATATGATCAGAAGTCCAGTGATGAAGTTATATATGATGGAAACTGCAGGTTGGCGGTGTATCTACACAAACATTAAAGCATGATTCATGCAACCTGCTTAATGAAGAATGCACAGCTGACGTCATCGTCAGGTCTGTGTAATGGCAACTATTCTACGGCATGTACCGACAAGATTGGCGTGTCATGCCAAGGTGTACGACGGCCCTAGTAATAGGATTACTTGAGTGAAGGGCTCGTCTTTTGTATGACGGAGTTAATAAGGTATCTGACGCGTTCAGTCAGAGATACCAAAAGCGGCATTATGAACAGTACATGAAAAGAACATAACACTATTGACATGCATCCATATATGAATGTTCACCAGCCAGAATGAATGATATGTACCAAGCGATTTCCATTGACATGATGTATATGAACTTGTTTACATTGACTGTTCCTGTGTGATTCTACATGTTAGTCCTGTCAATAAATGTATGAACCATCACAAGTAGTTCCAACCATCATTGACTGTAGTACGTGTGTGAATGGGTGTTTGTACAACTACATATGAGCCTAAACACATTCGCGTCTCTGCACACCCATGTCTCTTCATCCTCATCTGCAACACGCAGAAACAAACCAGCTAAGGAGCAAGAACAATCAGGCAACATTTCTGGTAGGCCAAGTCCGTGGGCTTTACTGCTTCAGTTTTGGTTGATGCTACAGATTGGAACGATCAAGGTTGACAGCGATAAATAACACACATCGATAGTACTATACATTTCCAAGTTTTTGCTACACAGGACGGCAGAATTAGGTCATTGACTGTTGACCCACATAAACAGTGTTGGCATCTAGGCAATATTGCTACGTGGACCACAGCTGCACACAAGTCGATTCGTTTTGTAAACAGTACCGCTGGTTGTTTACACGTTACAGCTGCACACAAGTCAAGTCCTTTTGTAAACAGTACCGCTGGTTGTTTACCGTTTCAGGCAACAGACTTTTCAACATCTGTACATTTAAGTCACATAGTTCGAGGTCAAATTTTTTGTGAACAGTGCCGTGTACGAACTTTTGGTCAAGTCTCAACTATTCATCGAGAAGGTCATAGTGACATTATGTTCCTGGAGACCACTACATGTTATTGTGGATCGAACAATCATTGCGCGCTTGACATTATACTCCAGTGTTGACAAAGAACAAGAGAGTTACTGTATTGTAATTTGTAACTAAAATTTGTTTGCAACACATTATATTACATGCAATGTTATATGTTATTTGTAATATTGTGGTGTATTTTTTCTGTTGTTTTCAGCGGGCTGGTTGGGTAAGGTGACTCCTCTAGATAAATACCACGTAATAGAGGTTATCTATTGAGAGCGTTTTCTGTAGGGACTGCAAATTTCCTTAATTGGGATTTGCTAGCGACAATTGTTGCTATTTACGTTTAGCTGTGACGACATGAGTTAGTGTTGTTTTCGTTATTTTTCCATTCTTTGATTTTCGATTTGTTTTGTTTGTATCTGTTCTTCTCTCCTTCCTTCCGTTTATTTCTTTACACCTTTTTGTTTATAACAGTGTTCCATTTGTCTTGTTTACTTTTCGCAGTCATCTTTACACATTTTTGTAACATTTTCCTTAGTTTCGCTGTATTGTTTATTTGACTTCTGCGAACGTTTTCGGCGGTTGTTCTGTATCCTTGTCTTTGTATTTATTATTGTCATACACAGTCTACATACATATACTTGGTCATGTATTATTATTGTCGTTATTAATATGATACACTATTCATATTGGGAGTATTGATAGAAAATTATTATAAAGAAATAAGGTAACCATACAAGGTCTTTGATTAAGACTTGTCTCTCAAAGAGAGTGAAATAAACTGAACTGAGTATACAAGTCTAACATTTAAGACTTGTCTCCCATTAAAGTGGGATAAGATAATTTAATTAATTTTTCAGATTACTGATCTCATCAGATAGAATGTCTACACTAGACTTCTTCATTGGACAAGGGAAAGTTCTTGGGAAGACAGGTGACAAGTTAGAAGAATTTGCAACTGCTCAATACGCCATAGCATTGAAGTCAGAAGAAAAGAGACAAAAAGAGGAAAATAAATTGAAAGCAGAAGTTGAACAAAAGAAGATAGATGCTGAGAATTTAAGATTGCAGATGCAAGCTGAACAAAAGAAGATAGATGCTGAGAATTTAAGGTTGCAAATGCAAGCTGATGAAAGAAAATTCCAGATGGAAATGGAAAAACAAAAAATGCAAAAAAATGCTGCAGAGGAAAGAAAACTTCAAGCAGAAGAAAGAAAACTTCAAGCAGAAGAAAGAAAACTTCAAGCTGCTGCAGAGGAAAGAAAACTTCAATTTCAGGCTGAGGCTGAAAATAGAAGATTGGATAGGGAAGTCGAGAAACAGAAAATGGAACATGAGGAAAGACTTGCAACTTTGGAATTAGAGAAATTGAAAGTAACAAATATGGGTGCTCATCAAGTAACTTCGGATACAACAAAGGAGAGGTCTAGTAAGATCAAATTGCCTCATTTCAATCCTTTAAAGGACGATATAACTGATTATCTTGATAGATTCGAATTTTTATGTGGTACGCATAAGATAAAAAAGGAAAACTATGTTGAACAACTGATGGAATTTTTTACAGGTGAAACTGTGACTACTCTTATGACAATAGAAGAGCATAATAGAACTAATTATGATGTTGTCAGAGCAGCATTATTAAAAAAAATATCAACTAAAAGAAGAAGATTATCGTCTTCGTTTTAGGACAATGTTGCCAGAAAATGGAGTAGATTTCTCTGATTTTATTACAAAAATACGTCGTACATTTACACGATGGGTTGAGTTGTCTCAAACTGAGAAAACATATGAAGGTCTAATGGACTTATTACTTAGAGACAAAGTTTTGTCATCTGTTAATGATTCTTTCCTTGCATTTCTTCATGAGCGTAAGCCTAAAAACTTAAAAGACATGGAGGAATACTGTTGTCAGTATGCCACCGCGCATCCCCATGCTACAGTTAGCAATTCTAAAGTGAAAGAAGGGTTGCCAGTTGCTTCGGCAGCACCATATGGCCTTAATTTCAATAAGAAATTTCAGGGTGCCCAACAAAACTGGAATAGGAAAGGTAATCAGAATTACACTAATAAGCAGAGTAATCCAACATATGATGGTTCTTCTTCTAAGAACTGGAGACGAGATGGGAGTTCTCGTAATTTTGGTGGTAATAATTTTAGACACTTTCGCAAAGGTTATCACAATAAAAAACTACCCAAGCTTTTCTGCTCGGGATAACCATTCTCGACGTCAAGAATATGACGATGGTGAATATACAAACCGGGATTCAAACCGGAATGATAATTACAATAGACAATATGATAACAATTACAGGGGAAATGATAATCGCGGTAGACCTAGATATAACAAAAGAAAAGCTTTCCAACAGGCAAACTCTGCACAACAAGAGTTTAATGGAGCCTGTAATCAAGTAAATGATAGTGGGAACTCTAATGCTATCACTGGTTGTGCTTTCGATTTTGGGAGAGCAACTGAATGCCCCCAATGCTCAACATTGTTCGAGCCATCGTCTGTATCTACCTTAATTTGTGGTCACCCTCTTCCCGCTCTTCCTGCTACAGTTGCGCATGATGGGAGAGGATCTCTCATCTTGCATAAAGGTCTAGTGAATGATAGGCTAGTCTCAGTGCTTTTTGATTCTGGTTGCACTACTGTCGGGGTTAGGCAGTCTCTGATAGATCCTGTTATACGGGAAAGGTGGTCAAATGTGTTACATTTGGTGGTACCATGGAAAAATATCCTACTGCTATCATTAGCATTGACACTCCTTTCTTTACAGGAGATGTCCACGCGTGTCTTCTTCCTAATCCTATTTTGGATCTTATAATCGGTCGTATTCATGGGGTTAAGGAATGCACCCCGCAACAAATTTCTATGTGGGAGGAACAAAATATCCAAGCGGTCAATGCAGTGGTAACAAGAGCCCAAGCTCTTATCCCTCCAACTTCATCTGATGATAGTAATGGAGTTGATAGCCAAGATGATCACTTGGTGGTTTCGCATGACACGTTTGTTAAACGACAAGAAGAGGATCCTTCTTTGAAGAAATTCTTTCTTCTCGCAAAGAAAGGTGATCCTAATCAGAATACGAATCACAGATCGTATATCACTATGAAGAATGGTATATTGGTACGAATGGTACAACACTCGGACAAGTCTATGCATTCGCAAATTCTTGTGCCTAAGTGTATGAGAGCCTTAATTCTTCAACATGCACACGATTCTCAGTGTGCGGGACATATGGGTTTTTCCAGAACTAAGACTAGAGTCCTTGTGTCTTTCTTTTGGCCATTCGTGAACAAAGACATAAGAATTTATTGCCGGTCTTGCAAAATTTGCCAAGAGGTCAAGTCTAGAGGTCCAAGACATGCTGCACCTATTCAGGCCGCAGATATTCCTATTCGGCCGTTTCAGAAAATGGCAATAGACATTATTGGCCCGTTTAAGATTAAGTCAGCCAGAGGACATCAATTTATCCTTACTTGCGTTGACATGTGCACTCGTTGGCCAGATGCTATTCCTCTTAAAAGCATATCAACTGTCGATATCGCAGATGCTCTTTGGCTCATATTTTCTCGGCTGGGATTTCCCGGAGAAATACTATCAGACCACGGCACTCAATTGATATCGGACACTATGTCTCAGGTGATGGCTACTCTGGACATTAAAAGGTCTCTCAGTAGTATTTATCATCCAATGTTTAATGGATTGGTTGAACGTCTTAATAGGACACTAAAGAACTTACTAGGCAAGATAACGGAGGATCATCCTGATGATTGGGACAGGGTCCTACCTGCAGCTCTCTTTGCTTACAGAGAGGTTCCCAACGAGCATACAGGATTTTCTCCTATTGAACTTGTCTTTGGCGCGCAACCGTGCGGTCCTATGTCCTTGCTACACAATCTGATCACTGCCGATAATATTGACGATGATACACAATCGTCATATGAGTATGTTATTGCTCTTAGGGAGAAAATTATCGAATCATGCAGGTTAGCTACTTCATCATCAGAATTCGCTAAAGAAAAGGCTAGGCGATTCGCTAATAAGAAAAGACGCCTACGTCAACTTTGTCCTGGAGACAAAGCGTTTGTCTTACTTCCCACGAGGGAAAACAGACTTCTCATTTCTTGGAAAGGTCCATACACTATAGTCTCTAAAATTTCGGATGTCGACTATATTGTCGATGTTGATGGAAGGCATAAAACCTTCCATATAAATATGCTTACTGAATTTATTGAACGACCAGACTATTTACAGCCTATTTTCCAGGCGACGGACGATTCTCGAGTCCAACATGGTCATATCTCATCTCTGTCTGTTATACAGGATGAGGAAACTACTTTTTCTGACGTTAACTTACCTCTTCCCGTTGTTCCACTTAATTCTACGGAATCATGGAAAAACGTTACCGTTTCTTCGAACTTGTCTTTTGAGGAGCAACGTCAAATATCCTCTACGCTACAATCATATCAGGATGTCCTTACCGACATTCCTGGACACACAGATGTCATAGAACATGACATCATACTTACTGATCGTAATCCGATCAGAGTAAGACCATACCCAATACCTATTCATTTTCAAGCACAAGTCGAGAAAGAATTGGATGAAATGATTCAATTGAAAATAATTGAACCATCCACTTCAGCTTATTCTTCGTCGATGGTTATTGTTCGAAAGAAAGACAATAACATACGTCTTTGCGTTGATTATCGCAAATTAAATCAAGTTACGAAGTTCGATGCTGAACCTATGCCTTTATTAGATGATCTACTTATTAGACTTTCTAAAGCTAAATTCTTTACTAAACTAGACTTGTCGAAAGGTTATTGGCAAGTCCCACTGATGGAACACGCCAAACCTCTCACTGCTTTTTCAACACCTAGGGGTTTGTTTCAGTGGAATTTTATGCCTTTCGGGCTTATGAACGCCCCAGCAACTTTCGTGCGCATGATGCGACGAATTCTATCGTATCGTACAGATGTCATCGCCTATTTGGACGACATCTGTCTGTTCAGTGATACTTGGGAAGAACACTATTCGGGTTTAAACGAGTTACTATCTACTCTACGCGAGCATAAGTTAACAGCAAAACCCTCTAAAGCCTTTGTTGGGTTTAGTGAAATCTCTTTCCTAGGTCATCGGGTTGGTCTTGGTCTGTTGAAGACAGAGGACCAAAACATTTCGAAGATATTAAATATCTCGGTTCCGAAGACAAAAAAAGCAAGTACGTAGTCTCTTGGGATTAATACAATTCTATGGAAGATTCATTGATAATCTATCCTCCATTATGGCACCACTTTCAACGTTGTTGAAAAAAGGTTCTCCTAATATGGTACGTTGGTCCCAAGAATGTCAATCGTCATTGGATCAGGTTAAGAATTTATTCTCATCTCATCCTATCTTAAGACTTCCAACGATTGATAAGACTTTTGTCCTTCGTAATGATGCCTCTTCCACTGGGATTGGAGCGGCACTAATGCAGGAGTATTCAGGAACTCTGCATCCTGTAATGTATATTTCTAGGAAGCTGAATGCGGCAGAAAGGAATTACTCGGTTTTAGACCGTGAATTGTTGGCCATGGTTTGGTCCATTCTTAAGCTACAAAGATTCCTTCTGGGCGCGCATTTCATTATGGAAACCGACCAAAAAGCTCTTACAGCTATGCAAAGTAAGGATTTGAAGAGCTCGAGATCTACTCGTTATGCTATTGCTCTTCAACCTTTCCATTTTACGGTGCGAGCTATCCGTGGTTCGGATAATGTGATGGCAGACGTATTGTCTAGATGCCCACATGATTCCATTTAAATCTTATGTCCTAGATCTCCTGATACACTTCCAGACTTATGTCTGTTCTTAATATTAAAATATATATTAACACAATTGTGTCACAAGTTGGATGATGTATAATGACTTTAATGAATTTGATTATGTCCATCCATGATATATATCCATTAGATATGCTGATGGTATAGTACTGTAGTTCATCATATTTGTATATTGTTGTAATTATAGTATTTGACAATTTTTGATATCCATGATTGGTATTGCCAGCAACTTAGGTTTCTTTAATGGTACCTCCTGAGTTTGTTTGGCTTAGAGGAAATATTTTCTCTTATGATGGGGGATGATTTTACTCTCTCCAGACGCTTTATTTATGCGTCTATTGTACCTGATATTAGGTTCATTCTTTCATGAGCACATAATTGATGCTTGTGCTATCTTGCTCATGGATATATTTAAAAAAAAAAAATTTTTTTTTTTTTACAGGGGCGGTGCAGTAATATGTTGCGGTCATTTTTGATGGAGTTTCAAACATCGATCTATTGGTTGTAGGTTTTTCACCCTGGTCAAAGTTTAGTAACTATGTCTTGACTTTGCTGTGTCAGGTTGATTAGGGGTTATCTCCCTTGTTTGTTCATTCATTGAGTTTGACCTTTTGGGTCAAAGGTAAAACAGATCTGGGCTATATGCGATGCGCAGTGGAGAGCGCGAAATTAGACTTCCGTTTTGTTGAGTTGCTATCTGGCTTCTGTGGGACGATGTATGTCCATTGTACTCTGGGGAAGGAAAATCTTCGAAGTGACTGCGTTGGCAGTTTTCCTCCCAGTGATTTTCTGTGCGTCAGGAAGGACGACAGTGTTATTATTGTGTTCTGAGGATTCGTTTCAAGGTAACACCGACTTTGCCATTATTATGTATTCGGTGACAGAATTTGGTAAAGGCTTACCTAGCTGTGAGAACAGTTCACGATTCCTGTAAAGCAGAACTTATATTTGCGCTCAAGGTAGCTATTCAAGACTATTTGTCTTATATGATCAGAAGTCCAGTGATGAAGTTATATATGGTGGAAACTGCAGGTTGGCGGTATATCTACACAAACATTAAAGCATGATTCATGCAACCTGCTTAATGAAGAATGCACAGCTGACGTCGTCGTCAGGTCTGTGTAATGGCAACTATTCTACGGCATGTACCGACATGATTGGCGTGTCATGCCAAGGTGTACGACGGCCCTAGTAAAAAGAATTACTTGAGTGAAGGGCTCGTCTTTTGTATGACGGAGTTAATAAGGTATCTGACGCGTTCAGTCAGAGATACCAAAAGCGGCATTATGAACAGTACATGAAAAGAACATAACACTATTGACATGCATCCATATATGAATGTTCACCAGCCAGAATGACTGATATGTACCCAGCGATTTCCATTGACATGATGTACATGAACTTGTTTACATTGACTGTTCCTGTGTGATTCTACATGTTAGTCCTGTTAATAAATGTATGAACCATCACAAGTAGTTCCAACCATCATTGACGGTAGTACGAGTGTGACTGGGTGTTTGTACAACTACATATGAGCCTAAACATATTGGCGTCTCTGCACACCCATGTCTCTTCATCCTCATCTGCAACACGCAGAAACAAACCAGCTAAGGAGCAAGAAAAATCAGGCAACAGTGACACTCTTGAGTTAGGGAAGGAAAATGCAGCGATTAAGGAACTGGTCACACCACCTCTCTAAGCTGGACCTAGTATAGAGAGGTCTCTAACATTTCACTCCCCGTATGGCAGTACCTGGTATAGAGAGGTCTCTAACACTTCACTCCCCATATGGCAGTACCTGGTATAGAGAGGTCTCTAACATTTCACTCCCCATATGGCAGTAACCTGTTTTATGACTACTTCATATCAGGAATATATGATATAACATTGTATTAAAAATAAAACTGCTTATTAGTTACATCTTGAAATTAAAAGTGTTACATCTACTGCTCGTGAGTTAGGGAAGGCAAAGGTAACGAAAAAGGAGACTGGTCACCGCACTTCACAAGACAAAGTTGTACCTAGTATTGTGAAGTCTCTAACACTTCACACCTCTCTTCCCCCATAAGCTGTTTCTGATGTTGTACTACAGTTTAAGTAGCGTGGGCAGATAACGCTCGCGCCTAGCTCCATTATAAAAAAGTTTCCGTACATGCAGTGAAGACCTCTACGCCTGAGAAGAAAAATGGTGACAGCATAAAGGACTGGGGGATAAGTGGAAGAGACGAAGGCAAGCCTCTGGAGGCCAGGGGGTATTTACGGCCTGAACCGTGTCACGACCACGGGGAGATTGTCTAAAAAAAAAAAAAAACGGGGCCCAGTCCATAGAGAATTACACGCTACGATGGTTACAATAATTGCCAATCACAACAATGAAAGACTGAAAGGACGAAATAGAAGGAGTGAAAAATTGTTTAGCTAAAGGTGGTATTGCGAAGAAAATCGTTGCTTCCAAAGCTTCTTTTTTGTATTCAATTTATTTTGGCCTGAGAGAATTTGAAACATCGGGGCCTAAATGAAAAGAAGGGAACGACGGGAAGAAAAGCAATTAAACAGGCGGGTTTGCTGAGGATGGCGTATAGAAAAATAAATTTGAGCAAGACACAAAAAGTTCACCAGGAGTTCTTCAGGGAAGTACCCCTGAGGCGTGAAGTTAATCTTTGTTTATACGTAAAAGTTACGTCTGACGAAAGTTGTTACGGTGTGAGGGGGAGGGGGTGGGAGCAACAATGAGTATTCTAAACATGGCTAGGCGAGACAACAACAAAAAAAAAAACAACAAAAAACAGGTTTTTAAAAGGTGAGAAAGACATTTCGTGACGCCACACCTTTGTATTTCAATACGTTTCTTTTGGAAGGCTTACTAAAGACCCTTGCACAAATCGTCACCAGCATTTACGTTATCACGCCAGTGACAATGCCAATTCACTTGTGCAACTGCTCGAAGCTGTGTTTTGTTTGTGTGTTTGTTTTTCTATTGCCGCTTATTGCTTTTTCCAGGATGATGCTTTCGTGCAACCAATCATATCATCATCAGCTGTCATCTAAACATCGTAGGTCGGCTGCAGTGGATCTCCATCGTCTTCTGCCTCATGTCTGGCAACTGCATTCTGATAGACTCTATCCTGTCTCTTGTCTTGATGGTGCATTCTGATAGACTCTTTCCTGTCTCTTGTCTTGATGGTGCATTCTGATAGACTCTTTCCTGTCTCTTGTCTTGATGGTGCATTCTGATAGACTCTTTCCTGTCTCTTGTCTTGATAGTGCATTCTGATAGACTCTTTCCTGTCTCTTGTCTTGATGGTGCATTCTGATAGACTCTATCCTGTCTCTTGTCTTGATGGTGCATTCTGATAGACTCTATCCTGTCTCTTGTCTTGATGGTGCATTCTGATAGACTCTATCCTGTCTCTTGTCTTGATGGTGCATTCTGATAGACTCTATCATGTCCATCTCGTGATGTTATCTTCCCACTTCTGGAGCTGACTTCCTCTTGCACGCCTGCTTTCAACACTTCCTTCTATTATGGTTTTCATTAAGGTGTAATGTCTTTTTTTTACAGGGCCAAAATATTGTAGCTGTCTAATTTTTATCTTCATTAATTCTCTTTTCATTCCTAGGTTTTCTAGGATCTCTTGATTTGTTTTTTTTTTCTCTTTCCATGAGACGTGCACCGTTCTTCTATATATCCACATCTCAAAGACTTCAATTCTTTCTTCTAAAGCTTGCTCATTGTCCATTTTTCTACACCATACAGTAATGAAGTATATAACATATGATGATCCACATTTTGAATTTGTGAATTTGTTGTTTTGGATATTAGTATTTGTTTCATGTTGTTGAATGTAGCTTTCCTATTTTTATCTAGATTTCTGTTTCACGTGTGCCATCTTCTGTTATTATACGACCAAGATATGAGGAACTCTTGACTTGTTCCAGGATTTTCCCACTTATTTTTAACGTTGACGATAGTCTGCCTTTGCTAATTATCACACTTTTCCTTTGCTCGATGTTAATGTCCAATCCATACTCATGACTTATGCTGTTAACTTGCTTCGCTAGGTCTTTTACATCCTGTTCATTTTCAGCGAACAAAACTGTATCATATGCATCTCTAAAGTAACGTATATATCTTCCCCCGATGTTCAGTCCTGGCATTTGTTGCATCTGTTTGAACATTTT
This sequence comes from Oreohelix idahoensis, assembly GCA_024509875.1. Lineage (NCBI taxonomy): Eukaryota > Metazoa > Mollusca > Gastropoda > Stylommatophora > Oreohelicidae > Oreohelix > Oreohelix idahoensis. The sequence continues at coordinate 32,524 of JAMPIV010014054.1, read as the reverse complement.
TCTGTGTATAAATTATACATGCAAAGGAACAGGTCGCAGCCCTGTTTTATACATTCTCACAAGTTGAACCTGGAAGTGAAATCATCACGAATCATTATAATTATCACCAAAATTCATGATAAAATGCAGAATAATGACGAAAATAAACCGAGGGACAGAAAGCGAGCGAGAGATGGACAGCGAGTGAGAAACAGAAGGAGAATGAGATGCTTACTTGAAAGCGTGGAGTCGACCATCAGAGAGATTGTCCAAGATGAAGTTTTGTTGTGAAGTGAAACCGGGTTCACGGCCACACACCGGAAGTCGCCTTCAGAAACGGAAGTGACGTTACTTAGTACCACATTTCCAGACTGAAGCTGATGAACTGTATCTGGGGATGACACAAAGCAGACGACTAAAGCCACAGCTGGTTTCATTCTTATAACTACTGTCATGTCCATTCACAACTGCAATACATTTCACTTTTAACTCATTTTAAAAAGAAAACACGTTAATCTGAGACGTGAAGGGTTTAGAAGGAAAGTTAATAAATGGATTTGAAGTAATAACTAGTTTTTTGGGGGTTTTTTTAAGTGTCGAGGAAAGATTGGCGATGAAAGAAAGAAAGAAGGTTGGAAGAAAGGAAAGGAAGGAAGGAAGAAAGAAAAAAAGAAAGAAAGAAAGAAGGCAGGAAAGAAAGAAACGTGGCATAGAAAACGACCAATCGAATGCAGGTGGGTAAACCTGACAGCAAATTATTTTATAGCTATACTAGCAACTAATTTTTTTTTTTTTTTTTTAAATGACACGGAAAGAATTTTGTTGCGCTTGTTCTGCTTCATGTCCTGAGGACGGTACCATTTCTCATGTGTTCAGTTTCTTCCTTTCCGTTCGCTTTCACCGTCCGTGAATCTTTGCAGTCAAACCTATCTGGGTGCATTGGCTATAAAGCCACGGAGCAAACCGTCAAAAATGACGGAGGGAGAAGCGGGTAAAGGGTAGACAAAGTGCAATATGACTAATTATTTACCTGCTCTTTTATCACAACGTTTGTGTGTGTGCGTGTGTGTGTGTGTATATATATATATATATATATATATATATATATATATATATATATATATATATATATATATATATATATATATATATATATATATATGTGTGTGTGTGTGTGGTAGAATTTTTGTTACATGCCTTTCATTTATATTAACATATTTGTTACCCCTATCCCCAAACAATGAAGGGGCTTCACAATGAGAGCCTGCTTAAAGTCAGCGCCTGTTTCACCACCACCACCACCACCATCATCATAATTGTCCTTTTTTCCTCCTAATGGAGCATGGAGGAAGCCTACACCAAGCACTCACATGCTTTTGCATCGGCTGTTTCTGTAGCAATTTGTTGAACGTGTTGAGGTTACCAGCCTCATAAGCAACTGCATATTAGTGGCCTAGTACGACATGCCTGAAGGAGCAGGAGTCCTGTTCTTTCTTTGTCTTATCAAAGACCCCGGGAACTACGTGAGGCCAACATCTGCTTAGATACACCTACATTCGTCCATCCTTTATCTCCGCATCCACTCATTTTCTCTCTCTGTCTCGCTCGCTCGCTCCCGCCATACACATCTACTCTAATCTTATCAGCAATTCCCGGGAGAACACAAACCCAAATATCTTATAAAAACAATATTACAAATAAAAAAATAAAAAAATCCGGCTACGCGAAGAAATGAATACGCAGGAAAAGCAAGCCTGGTAATCCTAGAAGGTTTATACTCCAGTCAAAAACGTTTATGCTGGAGTCACATGACAGTGATATACGCCAAACATAATCTGTTCTCATTCTTCGGAAAGCAACACCATCGCAGCAGCAAGCGCGCCTTTTACAGCTCGTGAGGAAATATCATATCATAAGAGCATTAATGGATAGTCAAAGTGTCACACAGGCAGTGGAGATACCGTATACTGACTAACAGACACAGAGGGCAACACAGTGTGTTAAAATTAATAGACGCAGAATAAAGCAGCGCGTTTCAAGCTGTCTCACGAACCACCGAATGCAAGCATGACACACTCACTTGCATGTACTAAAGGGATTTTGGTTAAATACTAAATAAGTTTGCTAGCTTTTTGTAGCACGACCCTTTCAACCATTTACCATATACAAGGAACTATTGGTTATGTCAGAACGCGCTTCATTAAGTGTTATTTGTGTGTGTGTGAGTGTGTATATTCTACGCTCTGTATTGTATTATTCATCTCGACTGTATTTATATTTTTAGTTATAGTTCCAACTGTTGTATTGTTCAGAAGCATGGCTGTGTCTATCTTCTTCTTCTTCCATCCTTAGCCACCAACCGGCAAAGCAGTGTGTGGCCAGTACGCCTAGTGGCATCTTAGGGCAACAACAAATTGATCAATCTATTGCTGTTTCCACCACGCCTAGTGCATGCCCATACCCTCCTTAGTCGCTTTTTACGACATGCGTGGTAGGGTGCAGTGTTACTATTCTTTGCTCCCCTTTCGGGCCCCGGTAACACACGGGTGGCTGTGTCTATACAGGCATGCATTTGACATTGGTTGGAGGTTTATTTATGTTAATGTCTTTTTTTCTTGGGACGCATGCAATAGAATTAGTAGCTAGGTGAACGAGTGGGTCTGCAATTTTTGGGGAACATCTTTATTTTTAAATATTTGCTTTTTGTTTTTGTAATGTTTTATAACTTGTGTACTTCTGGTGGGGTTTTTATGTCTATACGATTTTCTACAATCATTTCTACTTTGTGGTTATTGCAGTATGTTTTGCTTGTGCTGTTCATATTTCTTTCAGTCCACCAGAAAGTGTCTAGTTGTATCTGGTTCTGGGCACTCTTCGCAAATGGGTTCCTCAATTAAATATCCACTTTCCTATAACGATGTTTTCCCTTTGCGTCATTTATATTGCAGTTATACCTGTTCAACCAAACGGTTATATTTGGCGTATTTTGTATTAAATTCTCCTTCGGTGCTTGCCTGTTGCTAGTCCTGCAAAGGACTGGTCCTAAAAAGGGCCGCTTGCTGACTGTCTGGTTCCCTCTCGTTGTTATCTTTTTCGGCGGTATGTGGCTTATGACTTTATTATAGTTGCTAGGAGATCCTCTATAATTTCGATGATTATTTTATCTTTGATTTATTTATTGCTTTCTCTTCCTTGAAAACGTTTTGGAACCGAAGACGCAGCAAAAGAGATGATGCAGTCAGCGACTCATAGCTTGACTGCTTGCGTCAGGGTCAACGAACCATTGCTGACCAACCAAGACCCTACTCCACCTCCAAGTGAGGGTCCTGGAAACAAGCTGCATCACTGCAGTCTGGCCGAGAGAGTAGGGATCGAAGAGGGAAGGCAAACCCGGCCCCAAAAAATGCCGTGCGGAAGTCGGATGTGTCGGGCCGAAAGGCGCAAATATCGCAGCTTCGCTGTAAACAGCGACACAACGCAACCAACGTCTTTTTCAGGACGAACGAGGAAGAAGAAGAAGAAAACTTTTTTATTTGCGATGTCATCGATGATCCTTCTCTCTTGTTAAATTCTTCTGAGGACCTCTTCGTTCTCCTTCTTTAGCTCTGCAAGTCTGGCGATGTCGACTTCTATTTGGTGCTGAATCGATTTCATGTCTTGTATCATAGCCTGGGCACTCCGTGAGGCTCCTTTTGCCTCGTCTCCTATGGTAGTTGGGACTTCGTCGTGCTGCCTGGTTTTCTTCCTATGGTATTTGGGACTTCGTCGTGCTGCCTGGTTTTCTTCCTATGGTATTTGGGACTTCGTTGTGCTGCCAGGTTTTCTTCCTATGGTATTTGGGACTTCGTCGTGCTGCCTGGTTTTCTTCTCGACTTGGAGTTTTTGTTTTATGTCCCGCACCTCTGTTGTACCGGCGTGATGCCGACCACATCACCCCTAGTGTGCCGACGGTCAAGATAATATGGGCCTAACACCATATTCCCAATATGCCTCAATGGGCGTGTAACGGGTTCCTTTACCCTTTTTTTTTTACCTCTGTTGTAAGTTGTATCAGTTGTGTTCTTGTGTGTTGTTCCTGTTTAGCAGTGGCATCTGCAGTCAATCTGTGTTTAGCTTCTCTGGAGGAGATGTGTTTGGATACAGATTCCTCCAGTATGCTTTTGGTCTCCTAGAAAACCAGACAGCCTCGGTACCTTGCCCCTTGGTTTCCGAGACAGTTTGCATAGGTTCTGTCGGCGTTGCGGACTTTCTAGTGGTTTATCCTTTTTCGCCTGAGGAAATTCACTATAAAGGTGAATTTCTGCACAGTACCGGAAAACAGTCTCTTTCCTGTAGGTCTTATTGGTGTGAGAAAATTGCTTAAAATTTGAGCACTGTGACGGTATTGCCTCCCCTGCTTTGCAGTAGTGGTCCAACAGTGGCCAAAACTCAAGAGTATCTAATAGTGGCTTCTAAGGTATCTACCTGCGCACAAGATTACTCTTGGCAGATGTGTAGATAGAGGGTTAATTACCCTTCTACCACAAAGGAGTCTTCACAAGATATTCAGATAAGCGAAAACCATGCTGGCTGTTGCTAAGCACGTTAATTCTGTAATCTGCCGACACATTTTATGAAGAATTTAAGCAATGGTTTATTCCAGCTCGTTAAGCCCCCGCCGCTGAGTTAATCAGTGGAATTATTATTATAATATAGCTCTGTTTAGAGTGTGTGTTTAGTAACTTTGACTGAGACAAACATGTAGTACATTTAAAATGATTGAATCGAAGTTAAATTGGTATACTTACAAATAACAAAATTTAATAATCACTTTAAGTTTAACAGTTTAAAAGAAAGGAATAATAATTAATTACAAAATAAATTTTTTATCACTCGGGTGATGGGTTTTCGATAAGAAGTTCAAGTGGCAGCATATAGGTTAGATTGGCTGCCAATGATGATTCTAATCCTCCTCCTGATGGGTATGTTTTCTGTACACTGCTGTCACTCGTCTCTGGTCAAAGTTCAGGCGCCGCACGTTCCCAGAACGTCAAGGAGTTTTTTTTTTTTTTTTTAACGTACGCCCGCTATTACTCGAGGCGAAATTTCAAGTTAGTATGTCTAACCTGAGACTGATTTTTACGTGAATATCCAATTTCCCAGTACGCTGACAGGTGTCCTCTCGCCATTCAGGCAGATACTCGCCGTCTTCGGAGAGTACCTATTAGAGCTGGGTCGGCTCAGGAGCCGTTCAGGTTATTCCAGTTCCTGGTCGACGAAACTTCTTCAAATGTCTTGCCAGGGCTCGAATTAATCCAGTTCAAATCCCGGTCGACGACACTCTTTCAAATCTCCTCGCCCGAGTCTGAACTTGGATCACCCGATCGCCAGCGCAGTGTGGTAACCATTACGCCAGCGCGGCTCCCACGTCAAGGAGTAGCGGCCAAGCTGGTCCTGCGTCTGTGTATAAGACCCTCTTATGATGGCGTCTCGCACAACGTCAGTCCACTTCTACCTTCACTTGGTTCCAGAGATAATACTTTCTGCTGGTACCACCAATAGGCCAATCTTGGCTACAGACTTGTTGCTCAGATGAATAAAAGAGACGAGTCGGTCTCTTACACGCGTCTGGGGGGGGGCCGGGGGTCTTTAATTTTACAATATATTCCCTCTCTCTCCGTGTGTTTCTTCAGTTTTCGTTAGTCCTGGTTTTCCTTGTTACAATGCTAGAGATTTCCTGGGCTGTTTTTTTCCTTTGGAATCTTCCTCTTCTTCTTTGATCCTTAGCCGCCGACCGTCAAAGCAGTCAGTGGCCATCACGCCTAGTGGCGTCTTGTAGGGCAACAACAAATTGATTCCACTTTGCTCGGCCGGTGGCCATCCTTCGTACAGTGCCCTAACTCTGGTTCATTCTTTGCATCTCAGCCTCCACAGTCCTCCGCCAGGTTGTTTTTGGTCGGCCTCTCTTTCGTTTTCCTTCAGGGGTCCAAAGCACAGCTGTTTTTGTGATGGCATCGGGGTCTCTTCTGAGGACATGGCCAACCCAGCTCCAGCGTCTGCCAGCTATGATGGTGTGCATGTCCTCTTGCTTGCTCCGAGTAAGCAGATCTTGGTTGGTGATGGTATTCGGCCAAAAGATTCGGTGAATTTTTCTTAGGCATGTTGAGTGAAAAGAGGACAATTTCGACATTTCCTTCTCTGTAACTCTCCAGCATTCCGCACCATAGAGAAGCACAGAAAGCACACAGCTCTGATATAATCTTAATTTTGTGCTTGTGCTGTATTGAGAGGACTTCCAGATGTTGTTTAGTCTAAAAAAGGCTGTTATAGCCTTATTCATTCTGATGTTGATGTCTTTGCCTGCCCCGCCGTCTAGTGTTACTATGCATCCTAGGTATGTGAAGGTGTCTGTCTGTACCCGTTGCTGATTCCTTACTGAATATGGGTGTGGTAAAGTGGGATGTTATAAATATTTATAGGGGGACTTAGTGTACTGACTGAGATCAGCTGTGAAGGTATATATATCTAATAAGAGTAGTGTATTATATATAACCTTACTTGCTGCCACATATGTATACCTCAGTCAGAATTATTCTGGAATAGTGTGATGACTACGTTATATGTCTAGGGTATGTGTATGATGAAGTGTAAGTCATAACAACAACAGACAGATAAACAAGTTAATTTATTCCACCACACTTGACAACACAGTGACACTCACATACATAAAACACTCTACAAGGATATCTTAAAGGAGTCACTGATAACTTTTCAAATAACAATATGTATTCATTGCTGTCATGAATGTATATGTGTCCTGATTCAAATACAAAGGGAACCAGGAATCACAATCAATTTTAATTACAAGTTATATGTACAGAATTTCTCAATATGAATCTTGTAGTGACATGTATTTTTAATAGTATCCTATGTGTGTCAGTGGTGTAGTAGTAATATGAGGTAATACTGGTTTTGTTTTGTTCAAGCTCTGTTGGTATTTGTCATCATGACTTCAATAGTTTGTCTTTATTGGAACTAGTATTGGAGATGTTCTCAGTTCCTGATATTAAAACAATTAAATTCCCCTCTTAATTGTATTTTACACTGTCATTTTAAGATGGGGGTACATAATGTTGAGCTCCATGGCCACACTCTCTTATCTTGAGTGATGACTGCAGAAAAAGGCTCCTCTGCTCGATGAGTTCTGGAGCCACCCCACTGGTTGCTATATGGACCAAGGAGTATGCTGTCCGACTCTGGATTCAGCAAAGATCTGACCAGGTGCTGCTCAATAACTTTAAGACCACTGTCCCTGAAAACAAGAAGGATGTACCTTCTACGTCATAACTAATTTATACTCTCTTTCTACACTGAGCACAATACATCACAAACATTGAGTTCAGAGCGTTAGGCCAACTGTCAGCTTCATCTGAAATATTTTATACCAGTATTTCCCTCCCTAATGGTTACTACGCCTCTGCAATTCCAGCATTATTTCTGTCTAATCAATAATCTAGGTGTCAGTGTACTGTTTGGCCATTCCATGCAGTTTTACTTTCCTCCGACACCTTCTGTTCAGGCTGGAGCATTATAGGCTTTACATCATGTTCGCTACTGAACTACACATATATACAGGCATAAATTAACAATTTACATTCAATTTTCATTAAAAGATATTGAATATTTCAAGCTTACCACAATTCATAGAATAATAAACAGTTTCGTTGACTGGCAATGAATATAGCACAACTCCGATCTGCCGATGTCCCAGGCTTTATTTTATAACAAATATACACTGGTGCTCAACGTACTGCTTCTTAGTAGGTTTATTACAAGATGTGGCAATGAACAGACGCTCTGAATCAAGTATATTCGCAGCTCTACCCAATGAAACCACGTCCACACATCTTTTCAAAAAAGTACCCCTTCTATTCGTTTCCCATAACAACACAAGATAGTATTTATAGCCCGACCAATCGTGTTTAGTCTTATATTTGTTGCGCTCCAATCAATTTGGAGTTAACATGGTAGGCTATTTCCATAACGTAAGGTTTTTTCAAACACGTTATAAAAAAAATTTTATGAGCAGAAATGATTTCATGCTGTCAGGCACCCCCACTATTTTATTTTGGTTATAATTTGGTAATTCCTAGACTATTTGCGTAACGTTTTACATATTCTTTGTCAGCAAGCCCTAAGGAACCCAAATATACAAATTTAAAAGAGCTAAGTGGCTGCGTTCAAAATATGCAATTTCTTCTACCTCCTGTTTCGAAGATGTGCTGTCTGGGTACTGTAATGTTTTCAAACGTAAACCCATCTAATGTCATCTTTTCTAATAAGCGTTTTCCAGGTTTTTAAAACCTAACTCTGGGAAGGTTAGTGTTTTTATCACTGTCCGTCTGAAAAAAAGTTAGTGCATGTGGCCTTACACGCGTGATAGTAGTAATTGTGTATCGCGCGACGCGAGTTTAGTGTTGCATGTGTCCTTGCTTTCATTCGCCCCTCTCTCTTTCTATTTGAGTCCATCTGTTCGTTCGTTTTGGTAACGTAGTATAATTAATGTTAGGATTAATTTAGGTCATTACGCAGTGTGCCTCTCAATGTTTTTCTTAGAAATGCAATACCCGTTTTAATGTGTTGTGGAAACGCTTGTATTTATGCAGTGGCTTATATTTAACGTGGAAACGTTACAATTTGCAGACGAAGCATAAAACAAAGGGGATTTCGAGTACTGTCATTGTGACAGCACTGTTATTTTACCATTCTTCTTCCTTTTATTAAATTTATTTGTTAGGCTTTGCATTTACCTTTTAATTTATATATGTGGATTAGAATATTTCACGACAATGGGCTCAGGGTTGCTCACATTGAGCGTCATGACATCTGACTTCTTTAAATTGATGTTCAAGCCCACCTGCTGGCTAAACTTATTAAGTCTATCCGTTTTTTCCTGGATGTGTTGATGTGAATGTGCTAGTAGTGCAATGTCATATGCATATTCCAGATCTTCCAATGTAGAAAATGTAGTCCATCTTATTCCTCTTGGACTGCCCTCTGTTGGTCTGGCGCATCACCCATTCTCATCATCATCTCAGCCCGTAACCCGTCATGGGTCGTAGGGGTGCCATGGTGGAAGCATCAGCAGACAGGGTCCTCCACTGCTCTCTATCCTCAGCAATGCGTACAAGTGTGGAAAAACCGTGTCCTGCCCATTCTTTGATGTTATCAGCCCAGGATTTTCTTTGCCTTCCTCTTCTCCGTTTACCTTCGACTGTCCCCTGAAGGATCGTTTTCGAAAGGGAGTCATGACGAGTTACATGCCCAAACCAGGCAAGCTTTCGATGTTTCACTATTGACAAAAGTGGTTCTTGGTGGCCTGCATAGGTGTTTATCTTCTCTCTAACATAGACATTTGTTTTGTGCTCTTTATAGCAAATGCGCAAAATTCTTCTATAACATCTTTGCTCGAAAGCCTGAATCCTTCGCTCCGTATCTGCAGTGAGTGTCCAGCTCTCACACCCATACAAGAGAATAGATAATACAAGTGATTTGTATAATTTGATCTTCACAGGAAAACTGATGTTACTTTTCCAGATCACATTCAACTTTGTCATGGCAGCTGAGGCCATCTCAAGTCTTGTCTTGATTTCTTTACTTGATCTTCCATCACTACATATAGTGGACCCGAGATATTTAAAGGTGTTAACTTCTTCTAACGTTTGCCCATTTAACGTAATGTTGGTCGGAACATGTTTCTTATGGCTATTCACCAATATCTTGCTTTTTTCTGTATTAATTTCCATCCCATATGTTCTTGTTACTTTCTCCAGTCTAGAGGTAAGGTCTTGAAGTTCTGATTCTGATCCAGCTATCAGATCAATATCATCAGCAAAACGTAGGTTGCACAGAGGTCGGCCTCCAATCGATATGACTGTTAAAAATAGAGTGGTTGATAAGGGGCATCCCTGTCGTACTCCTGTCTTCACCTCAAAGGTTAGGTTGCTCTGCCCAACACTACACGTAAAGTTGGCATAGAGGCTTTTTATGATTGACACTATGCAGCTTGGAATTCCATAAGCCCTCAGTATTTTCCATAAACTGTCCCTATGTATGCTGTCAAAAGCCTTTTCAAAATCAATGAAATTAATGTACAGCTGTCTTTGCCATTCTGAGAACTGCTCTATAATGTTCCTGAGAGTGAATATATGATCTACACATCTTCTGTTCTTTCTAAATCCTGCTTGTTCTTTCCTCAGTTTGTGGTCTACTGCTTTTGAAATTCTCTGTATAATTATCCTGCCTAGTATTTTGCTGGGAACTGAGAGAAGAGTGATTCCTCTCCAATTATTACAGTCTGCAAGATCTCCCTTCTTGGGCAATATGACAATTATTCCTTTGTTCCACTCTGATGGTGTTGTCCCTGTTTTCCAGACTTGTGCAAATAGAGGTTCTAATAGTTTTGCTGCTAGCTCAGAGTCTGTCTTAAATAGCTCTGCATTTAAGTTATCATGGCCAGGAGCTTTTCCGTTCTTTAACCCTTTGATTGCTGTGATGATTTCTTCTTTTTGTGGAATGTCTGTATTTATATCTAGATCGTTTTCAGCCTCAGGAACATTCAATTGTGTCTCTGGTGGTTCCTTGTTCAGAGTTTCTCTGAAGTGCTCTGCCCATCTGGTTTCCTGTCCCTCTGCTGTCGTGTTGAGATTTCTTTGCTTATCTCTTACTAATGTAATATTGTTTGCACCTCGTTTTCCGCTGATGAATTTAGTTATTTTGTATACTGTGCTTTTTTCATTTCTCAGTGCTGCCTCTTCTGCCTGTCTTGCAAGATCGTCTAGGAAATTCCTTTTGTTGGCTCGGGTTTGGCGTTTAACTTCCTTGTCCAGCTGACTGTACTGTTCGCTATATAGTTGCTTTAACCTGGGGGACTTCGCTTCTGTTTTCTTTCTTTTCATTTCCTTTCTCAGTGTTATGGTGTTTAATGTTTCTGGTGTTATACAGTCTTGCTTCTTCCTTTCCTGGAATCCCAAGCATGATTTGCTGCTTTTCTTATATATTGTTGAAATGGTGTTGAATTTCTGGTCTATATCATCAGTCAATGTCTTTTCCTGACTTTTGGCAAATTGATATCGTTTCTTTATGTCAGCCGCAAAAGCTTTTCTGGTAAGGGGGTCCTTCAATTTGCTGATGTCGAACCTTTTCTGTGTAGTTACAGTTGGTCCAGCCCTTCTTAGTTTCCTTTTCAGTTTTGCTACTACTAAATGGTGATCACTTCCCGCATCTGCACCTCTTTTTACCTTCACATCTTGTAATGCATGTCTCCATCTACCGTTAACCATGATGTGGTCTATCTGGTTTCTGTCCCGACCATTTGGTGATTCCCATGTTAATTTGTGAATTTCTTTATGTGGGAAGAGTGTTCCTCCAATGACCAGGTTGTTAATGCTACAGAAACTTATTAGTTTATCCCCATTTTCATTTGCTCTTCCGCTGCCACATTTCCCCATTGTTCTTTCATTATATGTATTGTGTGTACCAACTTTCGCATTGAGGTCTCCCATTACTATAACAAGATCATATCTAGGTGTGTCTTCCATTTCTTTCTGCAGTTGTTGATAGAATTCATCCTTGACCTCCTCATCGCTATCATTCGTTGGTGCGTAGCATTGTATTATTGTAGTGTTGGTGAATCTCCCTCTCAATCTTAATCTTATCAGTCTGTTGTTGATGGGTTTCCATTCCAGTAATGTCCTTTCTATTCCTTTCTGTAGAATAATGGCTACACCTTCATTGTGCTGTCCATCCTCTCTTCCAGAGTAAAGTACTGCTTCACCTGTTGCTGTATTAACTTTTCCTGCCCCTGCCCATGTGCTCTCGCTTATTCCTAGAATGTGTAACCTATAGTTTCTCATTTCTGCCGTGACCTGTTTTAGTTTACCCGTCTCATTCATTGTCCGGACATTCCAAAATCCTATTCTTGTATCATGTTTTGCGGTCAGGACGTCCGTTCTCATGTCAGTGGCTTCCTTTCGGCTTTCACCACTGACAGTCATACGAGCCTCAGACTCCGGATGTCCGTCCCGCAGCAAAGTTTGTTTATTCGTTGTTTTTTCCGTAACTTCAATTTTTTTTACATAGACAGGGGTGTCAGCCCTATGCTAAAACCCCCAACCTGGAGGACCAGGGTGTCTGCTTTCGTCTGACCCCTGCCCGCGCAAACCTGTCCAGCTTGGTAGAACCTTCCAGGAGTAAAACTCCCACTGGCATAGCTCTGGGGGTAATCAGGGTACGCAAGCCGCCATACCTCGACAAAGTATTGACACCGGTCTCTGATAAAAGGTCCAGTCCGATAAAAGGAATTATGAATCTAGTCTTCACTCTGGCGAGGTCTGATGTTGTCTTGGTGAGCATGGAATTCACAGTGGAAAAAAAAACTGCGAAATGGTCAGACTATATTCCCTCTCTTCCCACGCCTTCGTTTGTTATGGAGTTAAATAAACGCTCCAATCATATTCAAACAGGTCGGGTGTGGTACTTTCAAAATATTTCCGACATGGAAAAATTTTGCAAAGGTCACGCCTCCCATATATGGTAATATGATGTCCGATGCCCTTGTGTACAAACTTCCAAACACACCTCTGTCTGTCATAATATTGTGACCATGTTTTTCTGGCGTAATGACTCAGGGATGGTCGCTAGTCACCTGTGATTCGCCAGACAAACAAATCTGGTTCTATTCAGCACTCCTGCCGATCACAAGCTTGGATAAACAAGCACCGTCGATAGAAAAGATGGTCAGACAGATTATGCGATAAAATATTGTCGCTGACCGTCTAATAACCTGGCGTAACTTAACACGTCTTCGTGAAGCGTGAGTGCGACACAATAAGATAAGAATTACTCCCGTAGCAAATACTGCCATTGGAAAGTGACGTGTTAGAGACTTTCCCCCTGCTATGTCCAGCATAAAGAGTAAAACTGAAAGGGAAAAATGAAATGCCAAATAAAAGCGATCAGAGAGAAAAATGAAGAAGAAATTATACTGCCGTAGGGCTGGAGGTGTGAGAGATCACACACAAGGACATGGACAGACATTTCGTCACAAGCACTGCATACCCAAAGGGATGTATTCTTCTATCTTTCGATACCTATCGTCCAGATTTAGTTGCCCTGGTCTTGTCGTACCTTCGATAGTTAGGACAATTAGGTTTGTATCCTTCTTTCCCCATGTTTTCAGTCTTTCAACTTCTGTTGTTTGGACGTCTTTGTTTTCTGTTTACAGGCGGCTGTGGACTTCCTGTGTAGATCAGCTGTTGTCTACCCTTCTTACAACTATCTTCTTGGTTTTTTGTGTGTGTGTAAGTCTCCACAATAACTTTTATCTGGTGGGGCAGCTGGACTTCTTTCGGCCCGGACTCTAGTTCGACCGTCAGTGTGTTTTGTCTTCTTGGTGTTATTGTTGAACAGAATCAACATCATTACACTCCGGGCAGGTTTTCTTAGCGTGCGAAAATTGCTGGCAGTTTGAGCACTGCATAACAGGAGGGATGTACTCTTCTGTTTTTCGACATCTATCGTCTACGTTTAGTTGACTTGGTCTTGAGGTTCCTTCAATAGTTAAGATAACAAGGTTTGTGTCCTTCTTGTCCCATGTCGTCAGTCTTTCAACCTGTGTTATTTTGACATTCTTGTTTTCTGTTTGCAGGCCGCTGTGGACTTCTTGTTTAGACCAATTGTTGTCGACCCCTCTTACAACTACCTTTTTGGTGTTCTTGTAGATCTCCACAGTAACTTTAATCTGGTGGGGCAGCTGGACTTCTTTGTGTTCGGACTCTAGTTTGACCATCAGTTCGTTTGTCTTCTCCGTGTTATTTATAGCTATTTTAACTCCTTTTTCGTGTCTTGTAACTCTAGTTATACTCCTCCTGCCCGTTAATGACTCGAGGATACCGATCACTTTATCGTCGGGTAGGGCCCTGAGCGTGGCCTCACCTCCAGACATCTGAGTGATCTTAATGATCCTCTCCTGTAGTGCCTCGTGCGACACGGCATTTCTTTGCTTGCGAAGTTGGCACGTTCCGACTTCCGTCTCAGTTTGAGCGCGTGGTCTGCGGGACGGATTCACGTTCTGGCTCGTTGTCTGCCTCTGGTCTCGTTTTATCGAAGTTGCCTGGTCACTGCATGATGGATACTCGACTATGACATCTTGTTTTGGCGGTGGTTTTACTTTGTCGGGCTTCAGAGCATTGTTGCCCTCTGTCGTCGAAGTTTTGTGGCCATGTTTTGCAGATGTTGCCTGGTCACTGCACGATGGAGTCACCGCCTCGACATCTTGTTTTAGCGGTGATGTTGCTTTGTCAGGTTTCAGAGCCTGGTTATCCTCTGCCTTCGAAGCTCTGGGTTGCTCATCGGTCGTAGTGTCTGTAGTGGTGTTTGATGGTATTGTATGATGGTGATATTACTAAATGTAATTGTATGAGGCCAGCTGTGAAGGCTCCTGAGATAAAATGTAGTTGTGAATTGTCAGAAGGCCTTTCTTGCTACCACTACGACCTCACACTTAATTTTTTTTAATGAATGTGGCTACGTAAAGTGTCTAGGGTTATGATATGTAGTGTGGTGTAATAGGTTATAGATATACCCACAGATATTTAACAAGACTAATAATATTAATAAATGTTAAAATACACTGAACTAACTCACGTGTGTAAAATTTTTTGATAGAATTATATTACATTTATTTTGTTCTGTATCAATTTTTTAGGTTGACCAGAACTTAAAAGGATTTAGAGATTATGAAAGAAATGCATGGAATATTATATCATAAATGCAATAGTGTACATATATATGTACTATACTAGTTAGTTTTATTAAAATGTTCTAGTAGTCATCTACTTGGGAGGATAGTTAATGTTTGTGCTGTTGGGGTGGCCTCATCACACCTGTCTATATTGACTACACAGTGTCCAGAAAATGGTGGGAATTTTTATGGGGTATTAGTAACTACACAGCGTTGGTGAATGTCCAGCAGACCAGAGGCTCACTCATCTTGTAGTTGTAGCTCTGGTGCTGAAATCAGGTGGTCCCACCTCTCCGTGCTGGCGGGCAATAATGGTGGTCTCTGTCACAAGTACTGCACAGATACACTCGAGTAAAGTCACCAACTGAATAGACACTGCTTTGTTGACAACAGAAACTCACAGCTCTGCAATCAAAGTATGGGCCATGTGTCAAAATCTATTCTCTACCCACGTCTGGACACAACACTGACACAACAACCACATCATACAGACAGGTCAGATCTCTCTGACCAAACAGCACATTTACCATGGTGGTTTTACATCAGATAGATCCTCCCAGACTATAGGTTCTGAAAAATATTTATTAGTTGTCTGCCCTAAAAGAGGATAGGTAATATGTTTCATTATTCCCAACACTTGATCTGTCTTGCCTAACCCTTGCTGGAGTTTATGTATATTGTTGGTCCCTAGACCCTGACTAGGGCGGGGGGTCTAGAGCAAATCCCTACTTGTTTGTAAGGCTAGATTTCGATATGACAGTATCAAATCACTCAAACATGAAACAATATTCAAAATATATAAGGAAATAATTTCAATCTTACCAGATTATGAATAAATAACACAGAATTGCTAGCAAAACTCAGCTGAGCTGCTGGCTATAGTATGGCGTCCCTAAATTTCTTTCACTTCCTTTCATATGGAAATCACCACACTTTAAAATCTGTGTCTATCACTGAACAACTATTGAAGAATGGCCCCACTTTCGCTCTGAGCGCTAATAATATGATTGTCTGTGGCCAATCACTGCCTAGGTTTATTTTAAATTCAAATTTCCTACCCTAAAGTCATTTCAGTCATGCTTCAGTCAAGTATGGATGGTTATCTGTTAGTCTGTCCGTCTCTACTTGTGTTTCTACAAAAATGTACTCGATTTTTGAACCAACCTTTCTCTCCCCTCCAAAATTTTGTCGTTAAAAGTTATATTTAGACACAGCTACCACCCAAAACCCCTCTCTTCCATACTACGTAGATTTTAACACCTGCGTCTCGAGGTCGTGTTTTTTTTGTGCAATTAGCGACACTTTTAGATTCAATACAGTCTGTCGATGATGTGAACAACACTGTCTTTTGTCCTTATCTTCAATATTATCTATCCGTCTGTAAAATTAAGTACATATTAGTTCACTGCTCAGAATGGGCCATCCGGCCAGCTAATTTTTATATTCCTAACATTAATATTAAGAAAAAATTACTTTTTAATTTTTGTAATATTCCAAACATCTGCGTTTTAGCCGCTGAATTCAAATCAAGGGCTTGGTATTGCAAAAGCGTCCAATAAATGACTGCTTTTCTCCGTTTCCCCCCCAATTGCGTCTCCTTAGCCTTTCTAGTCTCACGCAATCTTTCCAGTCATATTTTTTTTCCTTTTTGATCCGCCGTTCCCCTCCTGTCTAGCAAGTCAATTATTATGGAGGATGATGACCCGCGGTCTAGGCGATCATGTACTATTCGCAGCCTACGCATTATGTTTTTATCCTTAAATGTTATCTTTGGAGGTATTTTACCGTTGTATCTCTGTCAATTTCACTACACATCTCCCCACTTGAAAACATGCCTATGGCAAGTTTCAAAACCAGCGATACACATAGGTAAAATTACTCCTCACGTCTGCCACTACTCTAATTTTGATCACAGGGGTGCCGACTGAGGAAATCTGCACCGACATTCAATTTGCCTGGGATATATTGGATACTAAACTGATAAGGTTGAAGCAACAAAGACCACCTCAGCAATCTTGCGTTTTCATGCTTAGCCTGAGACAAGAACACGAGAGGCTGATGGTCCGTCTCCACCACAAAAGTCCTACCATACAGATAGATTTGAAACTTCTTTATTGCCCAGATTAATGCTAAACATTCTTTTTCGCTTGTGGAGTATCCTTGTTCCGCCTTATTCAATTTGCGGCTTGCATAAGCGACTGGTTTAAGTTCCCCATCAGGTGAAGATGATCTTTGCAACAAAGCCCCTCCGACTCCCACATTACTTGCATCGGTTCTTAAGACAAAGTCCTGTGTCAAATCAGGCAGTTTGAGAATAGGCTTGCTAGTGAGTTTTTCCTTTAACTCTTGGAACGCTAGTTCACATTGTGCAGTCCAAATAATTTTATCTGGAAGTCCCTTGCGAGTCAGATCAGTCAGAGGAGCACAAATAGCGTTAAAATTTTTGATGTATTTCTGATAAAATCCGCATAACGACACGAATGATCGCACGTCCTTTTTTGTTTGTGGCCTAGGTGCTCTCTGCAGTTTTTCCAAGTTCTTAGGATCAGGGGTCATATTACCCTGATATACAGTGTGTCCCAAGAATTCCAACTCTTTACATCCAATACAACATTTTGTTGGCCTAGCAGTCAAATTCGCCTCCCGAAGTCTATCAAACAACATCTCCAGAGCTTCAATGTGTTCTTCAAATGTCTCTGTGGCGACGAGAATATCATCCATGAAATTCGTGATACATGGGTTATTCAGGGGATCCAACAATTTTCGCATCATCCTTGAAAACACACTCGGAGCATTTTTCAGTCCGAATGGTAGCATATTGAATTCATAATGTCCATCCGAAGTGCTAAAAGCCAAATAAGGTCTCACTTCAGGCTTCACTGGGATCTGGTAATAGCCTTTACTAAGATCCACCTTTGAAAAGTATTTTGCCTTGTTCAGTCTGGCAAATAACTGTTTTGTGTCTGGTAATGGATCCACTTGTCCTTCTGTGACAGCATTCAGTTTCCTGTAATCTATGCACAGTCTGTGTTCCCCAGACGGTTTCCTCAACAAAACGACACTAGAACTAAAAGATGATTCACTGTGCGAAATAATCCCCTCCTTCAACAAATACTCTATTTCTTCCTTCAATGCCTTCTCCTTCGCGAACGGAATAGAATAGGCTCTCATACAGATTGGGTTTGAGTCTACCAGTCTCATGTCATACTGTAGCAAATTTGTATGGCCTGGTTTATCTGTTAATACATCTGTATGTTCCTCCAGAACCTGTTGAACTCTCTCCCTCTGGTTTTTAGTCAGGTGCTTACTGACTTTTACCTGTGCTGCGGTTTCACAAGGATGTAATGGGTATTCATGTGAGGTGAGTGGTTCTTTTTGCATCTGGGTTGCAATAGCTAAGGTCAATAAGGGGGTGCTTTCCTGGAGTGGTCTGTCCAGATACTTCTTTAACAGGTTTACATGATAAACTTTCTCCTTCCCCTTTTTGTCAATTGTATAGTTTGTTCTAGACACCTTCTCTAGAACCGTATATGGACCTTGCCAACCAATTTGTAATTTATTCTGGCTTCCGGGTAGTAGAAGCAGCACCTTCTCTCCGACTGCCAGTTCCCTGTCCTTTGCCTTCCTATTAAAATATGCTGCATGTTTCTTCCTGGCTTGCTTCAAATTATCATTTGCCAATTTCCATCCAGCTTTCAAACGAGTGGTCAGTTCGTTCACATATTGATACGATGAGGTAACAGTCTCTTCCGCCTTCTCATCTGTCCAGGTCCTTAATAACGCTACATCTGGATCTTTAATTTATCATACTTATTTTTCATGGAACCCATCGGGTCCCGTCCATTAGAAGCTTTATAATGAGGACTTTTCTTCCTAGAATCATCACTCACAAATCGACCACTACCAATTTTTTTCTGGGGTTTGTCTCCCCACTTTAGATTGCTTATGAGAGATCTTCGCTCTCTTTTCTGTTCTTCCAGCTTATATAATCCTGACCGAGGGATTGTCAGATTATTCTGGGTTAAATTTCTTCTTTGTATTTGTCGCATAGTGGCCATGTTAATCCATTCAAGTGACGACTGGGTGTGAAAAGGGGGCTCCCATTCCACTTTGTCTACCCGAGTATAATTAGTTTTCCTTTCAGGCCTAAAGTTGCCCCGTGGCGTTTCTAGGTCCTGCACATATTTTCCCTTTGTGGGTGTTCCCTCATGAAATACGCCACATGCTTCTACAAAGTTTTCAACATCGACATTTACGTCGGGCCAATAGTATTTTCGAGCAATCTTTTGGCAGATGGTACCGACTTTCTCATGGTCACCATCTTTTCCAACATGTAAGCTCCTTATTAAGTTTGCCCTATATATCTTGGGAAGAACTAACTGTCCGTGACCAGTGGATCTAGTTCCTGTCTTCCTGTATAATAGTTTGTTCTTCATGAAATATTCCCCCTTGCTCGGAGGTGTGTGGCATTTGGGCAATTTTTTAAAACATGGCTTGAGTGTCCTATCCTCAGCCTGCGCCTTCCTCATCTCCTCTGGATGAGCATTTATAGGTTCACCTCTTCCTCCTTCTTCTGTGACCTGGTCTGCACTGTCGCCATGATCACAGGTTTCTCGGGATTCCCCAAGAAGACGTATCTACACCCCAATATCAGAGGGTAGATTGGTTCATCTATCACTGCTGCTCTGATTTCTCCTTCCACATAGCGAGTTTTCACCGTTATCCTTGCGATGGGAAGTGTCATGAGTGGTATGTCCTTAGTCGCCCCTTGTATTTCCACTGTTTCTGTGGTATACTGACTTGGGTCCACTAGGCTAGACTTCACAACTGAATCATAATCCAAACCTGTATCATAAAGGCACCTTATGGTGACCCCATTACAAATAACATCCTCACAAAATGGGGGGTGATAAGGTTCCTGTTGTCCCTTAGGATTAACCTTTAATCTTTGCGTCCCCGACTTCATTGCAGCAATGTTTGAAGGTTTCCTTCTACAAAATTCGGTGTTATGGTTATCCTTCTTGCACCATTTACACCATCTTTTTCCTTGGTTCAACGGTTTTCTTTCATTGAACTCTTGGTCATTGAACTGTGAGTTTCTGTCGCGATAGTCATTTCTTGGCCGCTCAAAGTTTGTCCTACCTTTATTTCCCTGCTCTCTATTATCAAATTTATTAAATTGCTGTGGAGCTTTAAAATTGTCTATGTGCTTCTTCTTAGCACCACTTACCTCTGCCTGGGCTGCCTGATACCTCTCAGCAACATTTAAAATTTCCCCAACTTCTCTGCACCTTGTTCCATGAGAAATTTTCTCATGTCTGGAGCCATGGACTCTCTCAATTGCTCAATCATGATCATTTCTTTAAGATCTTGGGTCTTCCCCAGAGCCGTCCATTTCTCCAAATAGGTTTCTAGTCTAGCCGAGAATTGGTGGTATGTCTCCCCAGACAACAGTTTGGCATTTCTAAATTTCTTACGATAAAATTCACCATTCTTCTCGTACCTTAATAACAAAGCCTGCTTTAACATGTCATAATTGTCTTGGTCTTCCCCGTTCATTTTGGCAAATACTTCATAAGAAGTACCTCTCAATCCCTGTGATAGCTTTAAGCTCCACCTCTCTCTCTCTAACCCATATGTAGTAGCTAATAACTCAAAACGTCCTAGGTACCCCTCTATGTCATCGTCTTTTTCAACAAAATGGTCTAAATGAAACCCCATAGCTGAGTTTGAGGCTCCCAGACTGGGCGTAGCATCTGAGGCAAAAGGGCTGGCACCATTTTCAGGAGCCTGGCCTTGTAATTCCAGCTCCCTTAGTCGTAATTCGTGCTCCCTTTGCAACCTTCTATCTTCTGCCTCCCTTTCGGCAGTCAACCTTTTTTCTTCTGCCTCCCTTTGCTGTCGTTTTTCTTCTGCCTCCCTTTGCTGTCGTTTTTCTTCTGCCTCCCTTTGCTGTCGTTTTTCTTCTGCCTCAATCTGCAGCCTCTTAATTTCTCTATCATCCTCAATTTGTAACCTCTTCTCTTCAGCTAACCTTTCAGCCTCTAATTTTCTTTCAGCCTCTTTTTCTAATCTCCTTTCTTCCCGTTCAATATATTTATCACATTCAGCCGTTACATTATGAATTAAAATTTGACCATCCATTCCCATCTCCTTCGCGGTGAGCACAGCAGCTGATCTAAATTTTGCCAGCTCCGCCATACTTTTTAGACAATATAATAATATACAAGATAAATCTCTAACCAGTAAATACACTAAGTACTTCTTATGACTATAGTCTAACTAATTCTAACTAACCAGTTAACTAATTAATTATTACTGGCTGTGAAGATTCACCAACTTTTATCTGCAGGGACACTTTTAATTTTAAAGGAAATTTTACAATTTATTTCCCTACTTTTATTTCTCCCACCAGGAGATCCTACTATTACTGTTGGGCTAATTATCCCTGGACAAGACCCCAATATATGTAGTGGTGTTTGATGGTATTGTATGATGGTGATATTACTAAATTTAATTGTATGAGGCCAGCTGTGAAGGCTCCTGAGATAAAATGTAGTTGTGAATTGTCAGAAGGCCTTTCTTGCTACCACTACGACCTCACACTTAATTTTTTTTTAATGAATGTGGCTACGTAAAGTGTCTAGGGTTATGATATGTAGTGTGGTGTAATAGGTTATAGATATACCCACAGATATTTAACAAGACTAATAATATTAATAAATGTTAAAATACACTGAACTAACTCACGTGTGTAAAATTTTTTGATAGAATTATATTACATTTATTTTGTTCTGTATCAATTTTTTAGGTTGACCAGAACTTAAAAGGATTTAAAGATTATGAAAGAAATGCATGGAATATTATATCATAAATGCAATAGTGTACATATATATGTACTATACTAGTTAGTTTTATTAAAATGTTCTAGTAGTCATCTACTTGGGAGGATAGTTAATGTTTGTGCTGTTGGGGTGGCCTCATCACACCTGTCTATATTGACTACACAGTGTCCAGAAAATGGTGGGAATTTTTATGGGGTATTAGTAACTACACAGCGTTGGTGAATTTCCAGCAGACCAGAGGCTCACTCATCTTGTAGTTGTAGCTCTGGTGCTGAAATCAGGTGGTCCCACCTCTCCGTGCTGGCGGGCAATAATGGTGGTCTCTGTCACAAGTACTGCACAGATACACTCGAGTAAAGTCACCAACTGAATAGACACTGCTTTGTTGACAACAGAAACTCACAGCTCTGCAATCAAAGTATGGGCCATGTGTCAAAATCTATTCTCTACCCACGTCTGGACACAACACTGACACAACAACCACATCATACAGACAGGTCAGATCTCTCTGACCAAACAGCACATTTACCATGGTGGTTTTACATCAGATAGATCCTCCCAGACTATAGGTTCTGAAAAATATTTATTAGTTGTCTGCCCTAAAAGAGGATAGGTAATATGTTTCATTATTCCCAACACTTGATCTGTCTTGCCTAACCCTTGCTGGAGTTTATGTATATTGTTGGTCCCTAGACCCTGACTAGGGCGGGGGGTCTAGAGCAAATCCCTACTTGTTTGTAAGGCTAGATTTCGATATGGCAGTATCAAATCACTCAAACATGAAACAATATTCAAAATATATAAGGAAATAATTTCAATCTTACCAGATTATGAATAAATAACACAGAATTGCTAGCAAAACTCAGCTGAGCTGCTGGCTATAGTATGGCGTCCCTAAATTTCTTTCACTTCCTTTCATATGGAAATCACCACACTTTAAAATCTGTGTCTATCACTGAACAACTATTGAAGAATGGCCCCACTTTCGCTCTGAGCGCTAATAATATGATTGTCTGTGGCCAATCACTGCCTAGGTTTATTTTAAATTCAAATTTCCTACCCTAAAGTCATTTCAGTCATGCTTCAGTCAAGTATGGATGGTTATCTGTTAGTCTGTCCGTCTCTACTTGTGTTTCTACAAAAATGTACTCGATTTTTGAACCAACCTTTCTCTCCCCTCCAAAATTTTGTCGTTAAAAGTTATATTTAGACACAGCTACCACCCAAAACCCCTCTCTTCCATACTACGTAGATTTGAACACCTGCGTCTCGAGGTCGTGTTTTTTTGTGCAATTAGCGACACTTTTAGATTCAATACAGTCTGTCGATGATGTGAACAACACTGTCTTTTGTCATTATCTTCAATATTATCTATCCGTCTGTAAAATTAAGTACATATTAGTTCACTGCTCAGAATGGGCCATCCGGCCAGCTAATTTTTATATTCCTAAACATTAATATTAAGAAAAAATTACTTTTTAATTTTTGTAATATTCCAAACATCTGCGTTTTAGCCGCTGAATTCAAATCAAGGGCTTGGTATTGCAAAAGCGTCCAATAAATGACTGTGGCGTAACATATCTATGGTCCCTTCTGTCGAGTTGCTTACTTTTTATGTCAACTTGGGAAACGTGACTTTTCTCCGTTTCCCCCCCAATTGCGTCTCCTTAGCCTTTCTAGTCTCACGCAATCTTTCCAGTCATATTTTTTTCCTTTTTGATCCGCCGTTCCCCTCCTGTCTAGCAAGTCAATTATTATGGAGGATGATGACCCACGGTCTAGGCGATCATGTACTATTCGCAGCCTACGCATTATGTTTTTATCCTTAAATGTTATCTTTGGAGGTATTTTACCGTTGTATCTCTGTCAATTTCACTACAGTGTCAATGGTTGCGTTTTTCGGCTTCTGAGAAGGACCGGTATCAACGCGATTAATTGGGGCAGTCGTGCTCTCCGGCTGACTGTCTTTGTTCTTTGCAGATTCATGTTTGCTGGCAAGTGTTGGCGGACTTCTAAAGATTTTCCTCTTTTTTGCTTGTGGCTTGGTACGAATCATTTTAGTATATTGCTATCGTGCGAAGATAGTGCCAATCTGTCGATGGAGCGAGATGCTTGAGATGAAAAGATGGTGAAGAGATCGTGGACCAAGAATTCGTTCGTTCGTTCTTTTGTCTGCTATGTTGCTGTTATACCCTGTTCAACCTGAAAGTTGGTTATAATTGGGGTATATTGTGTGTTAGGTTCTTCGGTGCTAGTCGTCTGTTAGTCCTGAAAAGGACTGGTCCTAAAAAGGACCACTAGCTGACTGTCTGGATACTTCTTCGTTGCTTGTCTGTTTATGGTGTCGTGGCGTTCTCATGGTGTTCATTTCCTGCCTTACGGGTTACAAACGGTTATATTGGGGTATATAGGGTGTTAACGTCTTCGCTGGTATCGGGTTCCTAGTCCTGGAGATGATTGGTCCTGAAAATGACCACTAGCTGCTTGTTCGGTCCCTACTCGTTGTTGTCTGTTTCGGCATGTGTTGTTCTATGGCTGTCGCTATTATATTTGGTAGGTAACCCATTATGGTTTCGATGATTATTTTGTGTTCCGCTGTTTGTCTTCTTTCTTGATTGCTTTTTAGTTCCTCTACGATTTCGGTTTTTATTTTGTCTTTAGTTTCTTTGTTTTGTTCTCTACTTTTTGTAAGGATATCCTCAACGATCCTTCTCTCTGTTTCAATTCTTTTGAGGATTTCTTCGTTCTCTGCCTTTAGTTCTGCGAGTTTGGCGATGTCGACTTCTATCTCGTGTTTGATGGATTTCATTTCCTGTAACATTGCCTGGGCGCTCTGTAAGGCTCCTATTGTTTCGTCTCTTAAGGCATCTGAGTCTTCATTGTGTTGCTTGTTCGTCTCGACTTTGAGTTGTTGTTTTAAGTCTCGCACCTCTGTGGTTATTTTTACCAGCTGGGCTCTTGTGTGCTGTTCCTGTTTAACAGTGCCGCCTGAAGTCCCTCGGTTTCTTGCTTCTCTGAAGGAGATGTTTTTTGTTATCGATTCCTTCAGTATGGCCTTAGTCTCATAGAAGGTCGGACATCCACAGTATCTTGCCCCGTGGTTCCCGAGACAGTTTGCACAGGTTCTGTTGGAGTTGCGTACTTTATAGTTGGTATCTTTTTTCGCCTCAGGACATTCGTTGTATGCGTGACTTCCCGCACAGTACCGACAAACTGTCTCTCTCCTGCAAGTTTTCTTGGTATGTGGAAATTGCTGGCAGTCTGAGCACTGCATAACAGGAGAGATGTATTCTTCTGTTTTTCGGCATCTGTCGTCTAGGTTTAGTTGACTTGGTATTGAAGTACCTTCAATAGTTAGGATAACTAAGTTTGTGTCCTTCTTGTCCCACGTCTTCAGTCTTTCCACCTGTGTTATTTTGATATTCCTGTTTTCTGCTTGCAGGCGGCTGTGGACTTCTTGTGTCGATCGATTGTTGTCGACCCCTCTTACAACTATCTTTTTGGTCTTCTTGAAGATCTCCATAATAACTTTCATCTGGTGGGGTAGCTGGATTTCTTTGTGTCCGGACTCTAGTTCGATCATCAGTTCTGTTGTTTTCTCCGTGTTATTTAGTGATATTATAACATCTTTTTCGTGCCTTGCCACTCTATTAATGCTCCTCTTGTCCGTTATTGCCTCCAGGATACCGATCACTTTATCGTCGGGTAGGGCCCTGAGTGTGGCCTCACTTCCCGACATCTGAGTGATCTTTATGGTTCTCTCCTGTAGTGTCTCGTGAGAAACAGCATTTCTCTGCTTGCGAAGCTGGTACTTTCCGACATCTGTCTCAGTTTGAGTGCGTGGTCTGTTGGACGGATTCACATTCTGTCTCGCCTGCATCTGGTCTAGTTCCACCGAAGTTGTCTGGTCACTGCATGATGGAGACTCGACTATGATATCTTGTTTTGATGGTGGATTTATTTTGTCGGACTTCATGGTATTGTTACCCTCTGTTGATGAAGCACATCAGCTCTTTCGTACCGTCATCAGAACGTCGATCAAGACAGCACTATAACCAGCGTCCTTTTCAGGACGTACACAGCGCTCACCCATTGGATCATTATACGATAGCAATATACTAAAATGACTCGTACCAAGACACAAGCGAAAAAGAGGAAAGTCTATCGAAGCCCTCAAACACTTGTCAGCAGCAGCAAACAAGAACCTGCAAAGAACAAAAAGAGTCAGCCGGGGAGCAAGATTACTCCAACTACTAGCGTCGGGGCCGGTCCCTCTCAGAAGCCGAACAACGCGGCCAGTGACACGACCGATGAGCAACCCAAAGCGTCGAAGGCAGAGGACAACCAGACTCCGAAGCCGGGCAAAGCAACACCACCGATAAAATATGATTTCGAGGCGGCGGCTCCATTGTGTAGTTTTTTTTATTTTTCCTCGCATGAGGTCGCATATTTTTTTCCTCGCATGAGGTCGCATTGTCCCCGCCTCAAACCCGACCCTGGTCAAGACCACATGTCCCAACACAAGAAGACCCAATGACAACATGTGTCACCTAGTGATCTTCTGTGTTCTCACACAAAGGACCTAATGACACATGAATGTCACTGTACCGGTCCCTGTGTCTAGACTTTTTTTTTTTCTCGCTTGAGGTCGCATATTTTTTCCTCGCATGAGGTCGCATTTACCCACCCAAACCCGGCCCTGGTCAAGACCACATGTCCCAACACACGAAGACCCAATGACACCATGTGTCATTGTAGTGGTTTCTATGTTCTCACACAAAGGACCTCATGACAAATGTCACTACTGGTCCCTGCGTCTAGACACATGATCCTAGCCTTTTTTTTCCTCGCATGAGGGTGCATATTTTTTCCTCGCATTAGGTTGCATATTTTTTCCTCGCATGAGGTTGCATTTGCACCCGCCCAAACCCGGCCCCAGTCAAGACCACATGTCCCAACACTAGAAGACCCAATAACAAAATGTGTCACCTAGTGATCTTCTGTGTTCTCACACAAAGGACCTAATGACACATAAATGTCACTGTACCGGTCCCTGTGTCTAGACACATGATCCTAGCCAAAGGCCGGATATTAGGGCGTTGGGTCTTCACAGCATTATTAGTGCTGGAGTTCCATTGTGTAGTGTTTTTTTTTTGTTTTTTTTCCCTCGCTTGAGGTCGCATATTTTTTCCTCGCATGAGGTCGCATTAGTACCAGCCCATTTTTTTTTTTAAATTTCCTCGCACGAGGTTGCATATTTTTTCCTCGCATGAGGTTGCATTAGCCCCTGCCCATACCCGGCTCTGGTCAAGGCCACATGTCCCAACACTAGAAGACCCAATGACAAACTGTGTCACTGTAGTGATCCTCTGTGTTCTCACACAAGAGACCTAATGACACATGAATGTCACTGTACCGGTCCCTGTGTCTAGACACATGATCCTAGCCAAAGGCCGGATCTTAGGGCGTTGGGTCTTCACAGCATTATTAGTGCTGGAGTTCCATTGTGTAGTGTTTTTTTCCCCCTCGCTTGAGGTCGCATATTTTTTCCTCGCATGAGGTCGCATTAGTACCCGCCCAAACCCGGCCCTGGTCAAGACCACATGTCCCAACACAAGAAGACCCAATGACAAACTGTGTCACTGTAGTGATCTTCTGTGTTCTCACACAAGAGACCTAATGACACATGAATGTCACTGTACCGGTCCCTGTGTCTAGACACATGATCCTAGCCAAAGGCCGGATATTAGGGCGTTGGGTCTTCACAGCATTATTTTTTTTTCCTCGCTTGAGGTCGCATATTTTTTCCTCGCATGAGGTCGCATTAGTACCCGCCCAATTTTTTTTTTTAAATTTCCTCGCACGAGGTTGCATATTTTTTCCTCGCATGAGGTTGCATTAGCCCCTGCCCATACCCGGCTCTGGTCAAGACCACATATCCCAACACAAGAAGACCCAATGACAAACTGTGTCACTGTAGTGATCCTCTGTGTTCTCACACAAGAGACCTAATGACACATGAATGTCACTGTACCGGTCCCTGTGTCTAGACACATGATCCTAGCCAAAGGCCGGATATTAGGGCGTTGGGTCTTCACAGCATTATTAGTGCTGGAGTTCCATTGTGTAGTGTTTTTTTTTTTCCCCTCGCTTGAGGTCGCATATTTTTTCCTCGCATGAGGTCGCATTAGTACCCGCCCAAACCCGGCCCTGGTCAAGACCACATGTCCCAACACAAGAAGACCCAATGACAAACTGTGTCACTGTAGTGATCTTCTGTGTTCTCACACAAGAGACCTAATGACACATGAATGTCACTGTACCGGTCCCTGTGTCTAGACACATGATCCTAAACAAAGGCCGGATATTAGAGCGTTGGGTCTTCACAGCATTATTAGTGCTGGAGTTCCATTGTGTAGTGACCAAACATTTACAAATCAAGGACCAAGAATTGTTGTTGTTGTTGTTGTTTTCGTCTACTATGTTGCTGTAATACCCTGTTCAACCTGAAAGTTGGTTATAATTGGGGTATATTGTGTGTTAGGTTCTTCGGTGCTAGTTGTCTGTTAGTCCTGAAAAGGACTGGTCCTGAAAAGGACCGCTAGCTGGTTGACTGGTTTCCTCTTCGTTGCTTGTCGGTCGTGGTGTGTTCATATCCTGCCTTCCTATCTGTCTTGTGTCGTTTTGTTAGTTTTTGCTTTCCTCGTTTCTGTTTCTCTTGTCTTCCTGCTTTCCTGTATCTGTAATAGTGCTTCTTTTATTATTGCTGGTAGAAGTTTTTCAAGTGTTTCTTCGATGACTTCCTCGTTTGATTGGTCGTTCGTTTTACTATCTTTTGTGTTTGATGTTATTTCTTTAATGGTCATTCTTTCTGTCTCTATTCTCTTTAGTACCTCTTCATTTCCGTCTTTCAGTTCTATCAGCTTCCTGACATCTTCTTCTACCTGCTGCTGAATTCTTTTCATGTCTTGGTGTATTATTTCCATGTCGTTTATGAATTGTTGTTGTTTCGCGCTTTCCGAGCTGTCATAGATTTCTTCACAACTGTCAGATGAGGTTCTGTGTTTGTGTGGCTGGCGGTTTTCTCTCTCCTTTCGCAGTTGTTGTTTCAAATCCCTCACTTCAGTCGTGAGCCGTCTGACTTGTTCCGTTAGGCTGTCTTGGCGCCTATTACATAGAGTACTTGCCTTCAGTGTGTTTTTTGCCTCTTGGTACGATACCCCCTTTCCAATGGCAACTGTGATTATTTGCCTTGTTTGTTGGTATTCGGGACACCCGCGGTATCGTGCTCCATGCTTTCCGAGGCAGTTGGTACATTTTCTATTGTTGTTTGGCGCTTTGTAGTCGCTGTCTTGTTTTGCCTTAGGGCAGTCTTTGTACTCGTGGCTGCCCGCACAGTATCTACCCGGATGCCAGAGCAGTCATCAGCGCTTTAGTCTTTTCTGTATCATTCAGGGCAAGTGTCACTCCCTGTTGATGCCTTCTGATACTTATTATGCCTCTTTTGCCTACTACTTTCTCCAGGACATTGACTACTTTGTCGTCCGGGAGTGCCCTGAGTGTGGCTTCTCCTCCGGACAATTGCGTAATTTTTATTTTGCGCTCTTGATCCTGTTCTTTGTGAATGCTTTTTCGTAGTTCGCCTGGGCGGCATCGCCCATCTGACACCACTGGCTGTGTATCTGTCTTTGGGCTCGGTACCCTGTCCTCTTCTGTCTGCTCGTGATTCTGCTTCTCTTGATCACCGCGGGAGACTTGGCTGTTTTCTGTTGAATTGCGGCGTATCTCGATGTCTGACACTGGAGCCACCTCAGATATTGCTTCTTTCAATGTTGGAATGAGACTAAGGAACTCTTCTCCGTCTTCACGCATTTTGTATAGTGCGTCCATAACGGTCTCTGCGATAGCTTCTAGGTCTAATTCGTCTGGTTCCGTTGATATTGTCCCCACATCAGCAGCTGGCTGTGAGGTGACGTCTTGTTGTTCTGCTCTTTGGACTACCCCTTGTACTGGTCTGTGTTGAAGAGTGGTCTCTTCCATCTCCTTCATAGTGTTAGAAGGTGGGTCGGCTGTTTTTTCCGGCTGGCTGTTTTTGCTTTTGTTCAGTGCTGATGGGCTGGTGTAGACCTTCCTCTTTTTCGAGTGTGGTTTATTTCGAGCCATTTTGACTATTGCGATCGCTGTGTACGTCCTGAAAAGGACGCTGGATATAGTGCGGTTTGCTACGAGACGATGAAACGGTCTTGTGAAGGATGTCCTGAGAAAAAGTGGACCAAGAATTCTGTAGCTAGTCCCATTATAATGCTACTAGAGGGCTCTTTGGTTGCAAAGGCTGTCTAAATATTTTTAAATACAAGCAAACTCATGGATTGTAAGGTATGAATCACTTGCACCATGTTTCCTTTTTAATTGCATCTAAAAACAGGCACATGCATAAATATGATATTTTAAAATACTATGTGCAAACAGCATTAGTTAAATATCACATAAAAACATGTTTAATAGTGCTTTTTGCAGTCCGGTTGTTTCCCTTAGATACCGAAGAGGGAAAAAATATTACATCCCTTGAAAAGAAGTAAGCAAATATTAAAATTCACTGTCAAAACTTTACAAATATTCTTCTTCATCTTCCTAGTTCGTCCTAAAAAGGACGTTGGTTGCGTTGTGTCCGTTTACAGCGAAGCTGCGGTATTTGCGCATTTCGGCCGACATATCCGACTTCCGCACGGCATTTTTTCGGACCGGGTTTGCCTTCCCTCTTCGATCCCTACGCCTCAGCCAGACTGCAGTGATACAGCCTGTTTCCAGGACCATCACGTGGAGGTGGAGTAGGGTCTTGGTCTGCTCTGGTTCGCTGACCCTGACGCAGGCAGTCAAGCTATGGGTCGCTTACTGCATTCCTCAAGAAAGGCGGATAAAACAAAAAAACAAACAAAAGATGTTCTCTGCAGCGGTGACCCCCATGGCCCATAAGGAGCGAAAGAGAAGAAATGATGACGAGGTAATTATTAGTGCCACAAGAAGAGGACGTCGCCGACGACGCATAGGACACACACTGAAGAAAACCTGTTGATAGCATGACAAGCCAGTTCTCGTTCTAGAATCCCAGGTCAAGAGAGGTTGAGACAGATCGAAAACAAAAAAATACGGAGAACAGAAACCAAGACAGAAATGACAGGGATAAAGACAACATGTACAGACCTTCAGTGGATGTCACATGACAGGATGACTTGAATTATGCCCATGCTCCTTGCAGAGCGGTTGAGTAGTGATTGTTGTTATTGATCCAGCGGCGCGTTTGTGCTCTCTCTCTCTCCTTCGGCCCAATGCCAAGTGGTGGTGGTATCTGCAGGTGCTCACCGGTTATTATTCTGCTCCATATAAGGGGTACCATGCATCTGGCCTCGGGGGAGGGAGCATTTTCCTTACATGCTAGGCACTCAAAGTGGTGGTCAACAGTTTCAGAGGGGGAGGAGTAACGCTGTTGTTGTTGTTTAGCTAGAACTGCTGAGCTTCTCGGTCTTTTGCAGCCAATACCACATTGAAGACTCTTTGGTCTGAATACGGTATCTCCACTGTATGTGACATTTTGACTTTCCATTATGATATGATATTTCCTCACGAGCTGTAAAAGGCGCGCTAGCTGCTGTGATGGTGTTGGTTTTCGAAGAATGACAACAGATTATGTTTGGCGTATATCACTGTCATGTGACTCTACCATAAACGTTTTTGACTATAAACTGTAGATCTAGGTTTTTCCTGTGGCCTTTCTACCATTCCGAAACGTGCTGAGTTAAGTCATGAGCTCCAGTTTCTCCAGCTTGGCTTGCATTTAAAGGATCATTACAACTGGTCCCAAGCTGGAATGAAGAAGTACGTGGCATACTGTGCCATCTGTAGCGAAATCTGTGAGGTAATCGCTTATTTCAGTAAGATTTTAGTCTAATAATAATAAATACACCAGCCCTCAGGTGTCTGACTATTTTCATCTTCAACGCCAGTAGAGCGCTGCCTTTGGTGCAGTGGAAATGCTTAAAAAATGACCCGCCGTAAAAATCTAACACGCTTTAGTTTCGGTTTCGAAACGTACAATAAACATTTTAACATCTCCGATCTGCTGCACGAAACGGAGAAAGCTTATAATTAACGAATTGCCAGAACTGTGTGACCAAACTGGCTCCTACAAAATGCGTGCAGACGTCGGATTGTGTCGGAGCCGAAAGGTGTGCAGATATCACAGTCTTAGGTAACAGACACACAGCCCCCACCGCCTTTTCAGGACGAGCGAAGAGAAGGAAGAAGAAGTGATAATACTCTAGGTTTAAACCGCTTTGGACGGACAGATGGTTGTTCTTGCCGTTAACACATAACGATTATTGGGGACGTAGTTTCAAAAAGAGGCATTGTAGTAAATTCAATTCTATTTGATGGTATAAGAGTATAGGGGTGTAAGGGGGGGGAGAATAGGAAAAATGTAAACTTAAAAACTAAAACATCTTTTTTTCTATTTGGCATAACTAACGCAGACACATGGTGCAATGGGACTAAGACGGGCACACTAGTTGGTTTGGGAAGTTTGGTTGTTGTTTCTTTCAAACTAAAATTCAAAAAGATTGTAGTAGTGCCTGATTTCATTGGTCGGCTATAATAGATATTGGCAAAGAGGCCTTGTGGTTATCCGTGAGACCATTTGACTAGAAAAATTTTATACAAAACAAACTACGGTGAAGAGCAGATGTGATATTGTACAAATTAATACTAAATTCACTATTTGGAGGCAGGGCAAAACTGAGGCCATTTCTTTGCCAGTCAACGTTATTTGTGACAGATTTCTTTGAATTTAGTGGGAAGAGGCTTTATTGACTTTAATGCTTGATAAAACTGAAACGTTAAGATACTGCTCTGGGAAAAGTGAAGG
>JAMPIV010014053.1:132500-415764 GCA_024509875.1 Oreohelix idahoensis | reverse complement strand
AGAGAATTTTGGGAGAAAGAATATTATGTTATTTTTTTTTTAGGAATATGATAGTTTGAATTTTAAAAGATGATGAGGAAAGGGTTTGTGGAGGGTAACGTCGACATGAGTGCCTTTAGAGTCAGTGATTGGACTCATGTTAGTATTGTACCCTGGCACCTAACCAGTTATTACATGGAGTTGGAGAATACATGATATGAACAACCAGATTTAGCAAGTTTAACTTCCCATAGATTTTCATATGGGGGGTGGGGTGTTATGGAGGATTGGGTTATGTAGTGATAGTGGGAGTCCATATGACCCTGTATTGGAGTATGAGTAGGTTATTTGCAGGTTAAGCACCTGGAATCAGGTGGGGTTAAATTAGACCAGTCACAGTGGAGTAAAGATTTGGGGGTGATCCTAGAGTAAACATTCACCAGATATATGAGGATAGGCAGAAGCAATATGGGAAGATTGGTGGTTGGTAGGGGTAGTTTTTCAAACGTTAATTTTATGCATGTTGTGTGGGGTTAAGGATAATGTGGTATAAGTGAAAGAACGATTGGGTTTTGTAGAAAAGCTGTGTACAGGAATCCATTGCCAGTGTTTAGGGTTGTAAAGCCCTATATGATGTTGTTGTATGAGCTATATGTTTAGATGGATGTTATACCCTGATGTAGATATTTATTGGGAATGTGGATTTGTTTGTGGGATTATTATGGGAAGTTACCTAGTGGAGGAGTATTTGTGCCAGTTACAGAAGATATTGGAAAGTATTAAGGTGGGTTGCCCAGAATGTCATTAAGGGATTTCCAACACTGGGATTAGCAACTGCAACTGTTGTTAATATTTAGATGATGGTAAGACTGCTTGAGATTAACGTATGTGTGCAGTGATATAGATACCTCTGGACCCTATTTTGGAGAGAAACAGTTTAAGTATGTATTCTGGTTGTGAGTTGCTCTAATGGGTATGTTGAAGTTTTTTAAAAATTTTATCAGGTGAGTATTGAATGTGTTATGTTATATGATGGTGTTTACTAGTAATATTCAGCTATAAATGTTTATATATTTACCAAATTTTTTGACTGTTTTTATAGGTATGTCAGTGGAAGGATTTAAATTGATTGAGGAAGAATCAGGATCTTCCAAGCCATGATCACATTCAGACTGTATTCCCTTTAATATTTTAGTGAACGGCAGTGGTTTATGAAAGTTCAATGTTTACCTAGTAAAACCTAGGAAGCTGCACATGAGAATACCTGATAAATGATCTCTACTTAACCCGTTTGTAAAAATTTGATCCGGAAGTAAACATGGATGTTTATTGGACATTTAGTGTTATGATCCGTAAATCGTGTTTTTAGTAGGATCGTGCCCCTCAAGATTTTAAGTAGAAAAAGTTTATAATGAGATAAATGGACAGTTTTTTTTTTAGGTTAAGCAAAGAACTGTACCTCATATACCAGTGGTTTTATTATTGATATCATCGATTTTAATTAAACTGGCTGAAGATTAGATGTTTATGAGATGTGTGGAAAGCTTTAAGAAAGATTTGTTTGGAGGTTAACAATGACCGATTAGAAAAGATTGTTGAGCTGATTGGTTTATTATTTTTGATAATATATATGTTCCCGCATATTGCATTTTATAAATGTTAAATAAGGATGGCAGGTGCCCCCTACACAGTATCTAGTAACCTAGCAATCTTCGATATGCTAAATACAAATAAAAATACAAGATAAGAAATATGCAATATTATTCAATGCGAATGACAACATAGCGAGATATCAGAGATCATATGCTATAAAAGAAGTGCTCATTGCTATATTTTCCATGGGCCACTAGCTATTCCGAATGGATGACAAACAAAATTTTTAAAGTCATTATACATACCCCTTAATGACAATCCAGGTTCAAGACTCCTAACTAGGTAGAAGTCAGTGAATCAAACTTAATAAAAAAAATGAGTGAATGATACACGAAGATCAATGTAAGTAAACATACAAATAGTTAAGCGTTAAACCGGGGCAGACCAACTGTTGACTTATATCTTAATAACTCACCCAAGCACCGTAAGTAAATGGGAATAGTTTGAGCATTCCTTTCGCCAAAGAACAACTTATAAGATTGATAAAATCTATCTGCAGGAAAATGCTATAATTCTATCCCATTGGTTGAAACTCGTCATGCACAGTGTGGTTGATAAGAAAAATCCCCTGAAGTAATCACAAGTATTTTTAGACTGTTTTTAGTATTACATGGGTATAAGTTATAATGAATTGTCTAATTATTAAAGTTGGCAGCAGGTAGATTTTTTTTGATATTATATAGGTCAACTCTACTGTTACTCCATTAAACAAAGATGGTATAGAGTAAAAAACAGTAATGTACAACTAAGGAGATGAAAGAAATTGTTGTAAATGATTTTAGAGTCCGCAAGCCTGAGATCAACCCAGCTAGGATTGTATCAGCACTATATCTTGGCACCATAATACTAGAATTAGTGACTAATGTGGACTTATAGAAAATGCCCTGTGTTTTCGGAAGGATGATAGAATTTATTGCTCCCTATAAATAGATACTATTAAGCGATGACCAATGATAAGGGATGATAAACATTTAGCTACGATAGAGTGAGAACATTCTAACGAGATACTGGAAATGTTATTAATAACACAATAGGTGCAGTATATACCGCCCGCTTTACTGTATTTTCAAAAATGATATGACAAAAAGAGGAATTCTTAATACACAGTATATCATGTACACAAAACCCTAGACAAAAAGATAGTATAATAAATGTTATTAATTTATGATGACCCATTCTGCTTCACTATGAAAATTAATCTTTGTCAGGTTGAAGAGTATCTGAATAATACTGCACATATATGAAGAACCGTTAACAGGGATAAGGCGTATATAAGAAGCCTAACAAAATATTAGAAGTCATTAGGGGTAGAATTATATAGGTGGGATGTGAAAAATTATATTCTGATCACAATGAATGACTGGTAAATTCCTTGGGTAAAACGAAAAATGCTTAGTCTGACAAATTTTATTATTAGGGTTGTACATGGTGATATGGATAAGCTGTACAGTATTATTACCCCCCTTGTTCAGATTAACGTAGAAATGTAATTCTAAGAAATAGACATTGAACGTCTTCTGTTTTTGTGTACCTAAACAGAATATTTACAATTATTATAGATAACTGGGTTGGTCATAACGTAGTATTAGACAGTTTGACCAACAAAATACACCAGAGATAGAAGATTTTCATTAAGCCGAACTACTTAGCTTAGAGTTGTGCAGTATTATTATGACTAGTAGAGCTCATCAGGAAGTATTCTAAACAAAAATATGATATTACATTGTATTACTGAATAACAGATGTATCTACAGTATGCAATTGACTTCTGTACAGAGTTAGTTGAGAGAATTCGATAAAAAACGCTTGATTAAAAGATAACATTAGATGGTTTACGTATTGCAGCACGTAAGGCATTATTTTAAAATTGCATAAATTCGAAACTAGTGTGAAAAGCATGCAGAGGTTTGGAACGCCAGTTCTGTTAGCGGATAGAAATAGAAGGTAGACTTGTAATTGTTTAGTAAAGAATAGATATTCTAGATGTAATTAGTAAGTAACTATATTCCATAATATAGCAGTGCGTTCAATATAGATATTCCAGTAATTGTTAATTTTAATTATATAAGATTAGGATGTTTTTGATTTGAATGTTAGATAGAATTACATGGTTAGGATATGTTGTGGTCTGACTAGGTGGGTTTGTTAAGATTTTTTTAATAGGTTTCTATTTAAGAAATACCTGCCAGGTTATAGTCCATAGTGGGTGATTTCGCATAATGTATAGGTACTAGTATGGTATTTAGCATCACACACCCCAGATTTACATACAGTATGTTTAACTCATACATGGGTTCATGTATTTTGGTGTGGGTTTATGAGAAAGGGTAGGTGTTGGGGTCTTTATCGTTTTGATTTTGTTGTATATGTCGGTCTCATTGTTTCAGGGTTCATTTGGTTGTATGTACAATCCTTATGGTTATACCTGTGGTATTGTTTATTGGGGGGTTCATTTATGTCATTGAAGTTGGTAACGTTTCTAAATGATAAAGGGAGGATTATGTCATTTCTCCTAATTATCGGTGATGGATGCGGGTTTCTCTGGAGAATTGTTCTATAGCTGTCTTTTCCAATAAAAAAAAAAAAAAAAAAATTTTAATTCCTGGATAATGGATAGTGATGAAAAAACTATAAAAATACACTAGATATATACGATCATACAAATTTATGGGAACGCTCGGGATTGGGGTAAAACTAAATGTACATACCTTTGTTCAACTGTTTTTCCCAAAGTTGAGGTTGCTTGTCGTCGGCGGTTGTCCACTTACTTTTTTAATATCTTTAAGATCAGAAACCGAGAAATTATACATAAATTGTAAGAAGCTTGCGCAGTTATATTTAGATACAGGCCTTATAGAACAGGATGATACAACTCAAGCCGTATCATTAGTTACTAAAAAAGAATCGGTAGACGAATCTAACAAACGCGTCGGTTAAAATCGAAGGTAGATCGTCTCTCAGATTACACAGATGAATAGTTATTTGTGGATATTAAAAGTTATTTTTCTGCGATACTATGGGAAGATCACTATAAGTCTATCAGAATTGGAACTATCTTAAAATTAATCATTATCAATCCGCCAACTCAAACACTGCTGTGATTTTAAACGAAAACTTGAACAATGACTTTCGACAGGTTTGATATTAAACAATGTGTAGTCTCAAAGCTTAGAGTATGGTTTGGGCCTTTAGCTTAATGCTTTCCCCTCGTAGTTATCAAGAAAAGAATTATGGTGTAGATTGATGGAGAATGCCCAAATCCGAGTTTTGGTAAAAAAAATTAGTTTTCTGGGATAGACAGGAAGAACCGCTCATAATATTTAAAAAAAAATTAGAAGATTTGTTGGGAGTTTATCTAGGTCATGAACTGATAATACTTGTACAATGCAAATGAGGACCCTAGGATATGGATAAAGCAAGTTCGAATGGTTTGTGTTTGGTCTATTCAAACAGTATTAAATAGTTCTTCATTAACAATTTAATGGACAAAGCTTTCATTCCGAATCTGATCCCACTTATGCATTTTAGGAAAGATCGTAAGAAAGCTAAGAAAAAACAATTAGAAAAAAAGAATTGATCCGAGTTTAGAAAAATTTAAAATTTACAATGAGTCCCCCAGACATACTCATGGAATGGCCAAGGCAGTATTTTGCACTAGAGGGTTTAAAATTTGTGATGGTAGAAAGAAATGTTTTCATCACCACCCCACCTTATTTATGAGGTAGTATTGCAGTATACCTAGACGGATATAGGTATTTTGGGATTCTGTTAGTTAAGTGACGTTTTGAGGAGGTCAACCACTGAGGTGATATATGTAGTGGCCATATAATATAGAAATAGTTGGTAATGTAGAATTGAATTTGATTCAAAAGATTCATAGTACTGTTAATTTACTTGCCAGTGCGATGATTGTAAAGTATATGGACTGTAATTTTGAACTGGTGCAGAAAGGAATTACCTTACTAAGGCGACTCGATGTTAGAACGCTAGGGTTTTTGTATGGGAGTGTAGGGATGTAGGGGGGGGGTGTGGGGGAAAAGGGAGGTACATTTGGTTTGGTATGGACCAATTTCACGGCTACCATTGATTGGTAGATGGGGGCATTTAAGGGTATCGATGATCTCCTTGGTACAGGAGGATGCGGAGTTAGATGCATAGAGGAAGTGGAAAGACAGGTTACAGTTGATTCATACTGAACGAGCATTAGGTAAGGATTGGAGTTACGTAAAATCAGATGGGCTAGTGAGATGCGTTGTAAACACTTATGTTAGTATGGAGACAGTGTGATGAGATTGGTTATACGACGAGGATACTGGATGATTACACGTAGACTATTACAAGAATATTAGTCTAAGCATTATTTATTTTGTGCAGTGACAGTTGAGATTGTTCACAAACCGTTATTTTGTTCCTGTAAGTAAAGTAGACTATTAGTAATGCTTATGTTATTGAAAATGCTGGTATGAATGTGTTGGGAGGAGTGGGATTTTCTTGTCCAGATGGAGAGATTGCGAGGTGAATGTACGTGGTTAGAAGATGAAGGTGAAGTTGATGTATAGACTTTAACTGTTGAAAAAACAAGTTGATCTTGATGTTATTTGTTGTAGTCGCAGTAGTTTATTACTAGTCTGACTTCGTTACGATGTAACTAGATTAACGTGTGGAGTGTTTGTTTGAATGTTAATAATAAAATTTAGATGGAGGCCAGGGTAGGAGAGTGCGACTTAGGGGAGTGTCTGTGATTTTCAATGAATTTTAGAGTTCAGACTTACTCGCCTGTTCTTTTATTGTATGAGGATTTTTTTTGGGAATGGTTATGGGTTGATTTTTTTTTTTGGATTGGGTGTTTTTTAGTTATTCGGATGTCTGAGGATGGATACATTTGATTATGGTTTGTTTCCTTGTATGGAAGTTAGTTTCTTTGAAGGTTTATACATATTAATTAATGTATATGTTGTTAATTTTAGTGAGTGTGAATTTTTTTTATGTAGTTGAGGAGTTATTAGGTTTTTATAGATGTTTAGTGGAGGAATTGGTAGTTTATAGGATAAAATGTAGTATTTGAGTGGGGAGGTGATAATG
Organism: Oreohelix idahoensis; assembly: GCA_024509875.1. NCBI lineage: Eukaryota > Metazoa > Mollusca > Gastropoda > Stylommatophora > Oreohelicidae > Oreohelix > Oreohelix idahoensis. The sequence goes on along the minus strand of JAMPIV010014053.1, from coordinate 409,050 downwards.
GGTTTATAATTTGATAATTGTATGAAATGTATTGTGTTATATGATAAGCCCAATTATGAAGAATGTATGGAACTATTGTGAGGTTTAGTGTAGGATATGGGAGTGAAAATATTGTATAATTGTATTTGTGAGGTCATTAAGTTTTAGTGGATTTTCTATGTCTGTGATGTGTTTATAGGTTAATATTGATGAATATATATGTTATTTTCTGGTTTGATTGTATAGGTGGTAAGAATTATTGATTATATAAGTTGAATGAAGGTTTGTATGTTTTTTGTAGAATATGTATAGGGTGAAAGGGGTATGGGATTATATGGGAGATGATTGGTTAGTGGGATGAATTGAATTTGAGGATTATTTGAGGAGATATGGATTATTGGAGTGTTATGTAGTTAAATTTGTTGAGTTTTGTAGTGTGGAGGGTTTTAGTTGATTGTTTTATTAATTTTATATATGAGATTTTTAGGAGATAGTAATGGTGATTGATAAGTATTGAGGATGTGGTTTGTAGGGTTAATATGGGGATATGGGTTGGTATGTGGTGTTTAGTTGTGGATAAAGTTATGTTTTGATGATTGTTGGATTTAGTATTAAGGAATTGTTTAAGTTTATAATTGGGTTATTATAATGAATGATGTGTGTGGTATTATGGTAGTATTATTTGGTAGGGTGTTTTATATTTATGGGTGATGATGGGTAGGGATTAGGGTGTATGAGATTTGATATGGTAGGATATATTTAAGTTGATTTTTTTAGGTTAGGGGTATTGTTGATTAGTATGGTTGTTGTGGGAGTTGGGTATGTTTTGGGGGGTATTATATTTTTGACTCTTAAATGGATAGAAAGTTAAGTGTTATGAAGGATTTTGGACATGTTTGTTTGTTAAAGTATTAGTATGAAATTAAAGACAGTATGTTGATTTGAGGGTGGGTTTAGTTTGATAGGTATGATTGGTATTGTAGAAATGTTGGTATGGAGATTTGAATGTTTTTTTTAATTTTAGTGAGTATATAAGATGTGGAATTTAGTATCTGGAGGTTTTCACAGATTTAGTTGGTGACTGGAGTGGGAAGTGAGGTTAAATTTGATGTTTTATTTTGTGGTATTTTATTATTTGGTTAGATTTGGGTGGTTGGGAAAATTGGATATATTTATTTGATGGAGGGGTTATTGGTTTGGGGGAAGAGGGGATAGTACATTGGGAAGTTTGGATGGGAGTGGGGTAGTAATGTTATTAGGTGTTTGTTTGATAGGTGGAATAGGAAGATGTTTGATATTTGGTTTAGATGAGATTTATTTATTGGGTGGGGGATGGTTGTTGGATTGGGGTGAAAATTATATATTAATGTGTGTGTTTGGGGATTTAGATAGTTGTAATGTGGGTTGAATGGGTCTAGAATTTAGAATTAGTTGTGGTGGGTTGGGGTATAATGAGAGGTATTGAGGGGAAATGATGGTGGTTGGGGTAATTAGTTAATAATTTGGGTTGTTTGGATTAAAAGAAGATTAAAGGGATATGGAGAGGAAAGGATGAGGAATGTTTTTGTGTATTATGTTAATGGTATAGTATGAATTTAAATGAAGGGTGTTTGAATTTTTATGTAGGGAGAAGTTTGGATGATTAAGAATTAGTTAAATTTGTAGGAAGAAAAGGTTTGTATTTAAGAATGATAGTTTAATAATGTGTGTAAAAAAGTGATTTTTTTGATGAGTTAAGAGTTTTGGATATTAATGAGGAATAAGGTTTATTTGATGTAATGAAAAAGGATTTGTTAGGTTCTGGTAGTTGGTTGTTGGAGGAAAGGAGATTAGTTATGAAGATTTAGGGTGAGAAAAGTGTAGGGGACTGTTAGAGGATATCTAAACTAAGGGATTAGTTACACATGGATAATGAGGATATCTTGTTTAAGGGGATAATTTTGTGTAGGAATTAGAAGGGTATGTTTTAATCTTGGGATTGAAAAGATTAGTTTATGAAGGTAATATTGAACAACAATTATGTTGGGGATAAAGACTGTGAGGATTTATGAATGTTTTTTGTGTTTAAAGAGTTTTTTGAGGTTTTAGTTAGAATGGGTTTGTTGGGAAGTTAGGGGTTGTATGGGGTGGGTTTGGTGTTGTGTTGAGAAATTTATTTGAGTTGAAGTTTTGATTTGTTTGTATAGGGTTGATGAGGGAGGATTTTGGGAAGGGGGTTTGGAAGATGGGTTTGGTGGATTTGGGTGAAATTTGGTAATTTTTGTATTTTATGAAGAAAAGGATTGTTAGTTATAGAGGGATTGGTTGTTTAAAAATAGGGTATTTTTGTTTTTTTTTGGTTAATGAAAGATGTTTAGTTTTGGATTTGAGTAAAATGGTTTGAAGGGGAGAGGAAGATTTTTGTAGAGTATTAAAGAAGTTTGTTTTTTTTGAATTGTTGGTGATTATTTGTTATTTTAATTTGGTATGTTTAAGGGAGATGGGAGTGTTGATTGTTTGAATAGGGGTTGTTGGTGTTTTGAATTGGATGTGGAATTATTTGAATGTTTGTAGTATTAGTGGGGATTGAGTGGTATGGGGTTTATGGGATAACGATGTTTGTTGATATTTGAAGGGAAGAATAAGATGGGGATTGGATGTTTTTGATTTGATTATGATAAAGCCACGGTTTTGTGAGTAAAGTTTTTTAATTGGGGGTTGTTTGTGTTTTATAGTTAGGTTGGTAGGTTGGGTAATGTGTTATGTGGGGAAGGTATTTATGGGTTATAAGGGATAAGGTTGTTGGTTGGAAAGTTTTTGTAGTGTTTTAAGAGGAGGGTATAGGAGAAATATTTTACCCATGGAAGGGAAGGGTATTTGTTTTGATATTGGTTTATAATATGAGTTATTTTGGGATAGGGTTTATAAAATGGTTGGGATGGAAAAGGATTAAGATTGGTTGTTGGTGTTGGAGTTAGGTTGGGGAAAAGAATTTGTTATTGTTATTTGGTGTTATGTTGGATTGGATTTAGTGGGTAGTGTTTTGGTGGGGGGGGGTTTTGTAAGGATTTTATGGGGAAATGGGGATTTATTGGGAAGTTATGGTGGTATTTGGGGGAAAATTTGGTAGAGATTTTTGTTATTAGAAAAGGTTATTTTAGTAACTGTATTATTAATTATTTTTTTGGGGGATTGGGATTTGTATAGTTAAATAGAATTAAGGGTATTTTTTTGGGGATTTTTTTATAATTTTTAGAGGTTTGTTTATTGAGAATAATGTTAGTTTATTTAGATAGATGTTTTGTATTATGTGATGGAATGGTTTATATGGGAGTATTGTTAGTTTGGGAAGTATTGTAAATTATTTGGGAGGTATGTTGATTTTTTGGGTATGGAAATGTGGAATGAATTTAAAATATGTTAGGGTAAGTTTATTTGTTTATGGTGGGGAGTAAATGGTGATTTGAAAAACAAATTGGGTAGTATAAATTTGAATTTTCAGGCGAGATGGTGTGTAGGGTATATATGATTTTTCAGGGTAAGATGGGGACCATTTAATTTAGAGTTGGTGCAATGGTTTTATACCATAAGATGGAAATTAGATGAATTATTAGAATTGAGGAAATTTGGATTTTGGTTGTGGGTATAATGCTAAGGGTTTTTTAAGGTTAGGAGGGTAGGATTAATTGATTATTTTAAGGGTTTGTAATGTGGTTATTAAAAAGGAGTTTGTTAGATTATTGATTGGGGTCCATGGTTAAATGAGAAAGTTTTATAGGTAGATTTAGTTGGATTGCATGTATTAAGGCGTTTATATGAGTTGTGTTGGAGGGTTGGTGAAGGGGTGATATATTGTAGTGAATGTGGTAGATTGGATTTTTAAATGTAGATTGGAAATTAGGATTTATGGGGTGTTGATGGGTTATTATTTAAGGTGTTTTAATTTTGTGATGAAGATATGATATATGGTTAGAGGGATGTGATGATCATGTAGTTTAATTACGTTGGATGGGGAATCTTATGATATGGATAATGGGTTTATAATTGAAGTTAAATAAGTTTGAAATGATTGAAATAGTAATATTGGAGGTTGAATTTTGGGATTGGTAGTTACTTAAGGAGGGATTTTAAACGATGTTGGAGTTACAGGGATTTTTTGGGGTAGATGGGGTGAGTGGTGGTTAGCATTTTTTTAGAGTTTAGGATGGAATGACGTTTATTTAGTATTTTAAATTAATTAGTGGTAAGTCCCATTTGATATTGATTTGGATATTTAGGTATATTAGTTATTTGTATTTTATAAAGTATTTGGGTGATTGGGGTTAGGATTTATTAATAGGGTAGATGTTTAAATGTTTGGGTATTTTATTTAACGGATTTAAGAAATTGAGATTTTTTATTGAATTGGTTTTTAAGGGTATTATGAATTGTAAAGTGGTAGTAAAGATTTCTTATGGATATGGATATGTTTAGTTTCTCATTTAGGAATGGATTAATTATAATCGGTTTTCTGAGATGGATGTTTATGGAAACTAAGGTTTTTGAGAGTTTAGTAATTGATTTGTCTTGAAAGGCCATTTGGGAATTAATTGTATTTAATGAAAGAATTTTATGCCACTCTCTATGTGATGTTAGTTGAAATGGTATATTCATTTGTTTTAAGCCCACTACGTGGTTTATTCCCAGGTAGATGTAATGTTGTATATTTTTGGATGGTGTTGGAAGGTTAACTAGTAGGATATCTCATGATCCATCAGGCATTCTGCGATTTGTGCACAGCATTTGTTTTGGAGTGGAATTATTTTTATTATGGTGGGATTGATAAAGAGTGTTTGTATTTTAGATAGGGTTTTGCAAATTGGAAGATTTGTTTTGTTAAGAGTTGGAAGTGGTTGTGTAAACTTAGGTAATGAAGTTGTGGATGTAAATTAACTTTATTTGGTTTTTGAACACCCATTAAGATATTTTTAGTGAGTTATTGACATATAACAATGACGAATGATAAGAGAGTTTGTGATGGGTAATTGTATAGGGGATTATAATGTTTTGTGTATAAGGTGGGGGGGGGGTTCATTGGTTATGGAACAGGAAAGCTTTTGGGTTTATGGTTTTATGTTTAATGATTTATATTAGATAAGGGTTTTGGGTTTGTTTGTAGGTGGTGTATTGGAGTTGGAAAGTCATTATGTTTTGTAATGGGTGGAGGAAGGAAATGTGTAGGTGGAGTTGTTTAATTTTGGAAGTGTAGGGGTAGAATTCATGTTAAGTGTTGGTGATAGCATGTGTAAATGTTGGTGGGAGGGGGTTTTTACAGGTTAATTTGTGTTAATTGGGGGTAGGGAGTTTGGTTATGTAAGTTTGGGCAATTTTTTAATGTGAGGAGTTGATTATGAGTTTTTGATGGGTTTGGATATTTTTTAGATATTAATAGAATTTGGAAGGAAGTTTAGTAGTTGTGTAAAAAGAATGGCAACACCCGTTTTGATAGCATGGCAATTATTACAAAGTTGTAGTTTTGAGATAAATAATTTATAAACATTAAAGTGTAATATTGAAGATGGGTAATAATGAATTAGAATTGTGTGAGTTTATTTGTTAGTGTTGATGGGATAGATAATATTTGATCCCCGAGAAAAAAGTAGAGGAGTGTAGTTTTTAGGCATAGAAAGTGTTACGGAAAATTGAGTGAGGATGTGCCAAAGAAGTTGGTGGGTATTTAAAGTATGACACATTTGGTGTTTTTTTAAGATTTTGAGTGGTAAATTTTGGAGGAGACCCCTTTAATAAATGGTTTGTATATTCAATGGTTAATTACCTGTTAGCCAACCAAACTAGCAACATTTAGTAAAATTTTAGATGATATTTTTTGATGTTAAGGAAGAAAGGATTAGGATGGGGGCGAGAGCCAAAACCTCTTGGACAATGAGGAGGTTGAATGTTAATTTGATTTGTTAGACTTAATGTCTTTTTTAATTTGGAATTATAGTGATAAGTTTGAGGTATATTGGGTTTTATAGGTTAAGTTATTAAGTATGGAGTGTAAGAATAATGGTTTTTTTATGTATATTTTAGCTTGAGTAATGATGACTGGTTAGAATTTGGTGGGGTGTATTGGGTAAATTAGTATTTTAAAAGTAGTAGCTAATTTATACTAGGTAAATAACTACATGTTAGTAGTTAAGTTTTTGTTAAATTAGTTAATGGTAATGTAGTTGGTGTAGCAAGATGTCCCTTTAGTAGTAATAACTTATGTATTAAAGTGAGTCCTTAAAAAGTAGTTTTGATGTAATGTTGTAATAGGGAGGAATTAGTACCTAAGGTGATAACCAGTTTCAGGATTGATGTTTTAGTGTGTAATATTAAGTAAGTGAGATAAAAGTAATAATGATGTTTGATAGTAGTAATAACTCTTATAAGTTAATGATAGTAGTAGTTAAAAGTAATAGTAGTAGCTGATGTATAGTAGTTTGGATAACTTAGTAAGTAAGTAGTGTAAAAGTAGTAGCTGATGTAATAGTAGTAATAACTCTAGTAGTAAATAAGTAATAGTAGTAGTTAGGTAAAGGATAGCTGATGATAATAGTAGTAATAACTCTTAGTAGTAAGTAGTGTAGTAAAATGTAGTAGTTGTGTGTATAGTTATAATAACTTATTTGTAAAGTTTGAAGTAAGTAATAGTAGTTAATAGTTTTTAATTTAAAGTAGGTAGCTGATGTTATCTTGTAGTAATAACTCTAGTAAGTAAGTGAGTTGATTGATGATGTTAAAAGTAGTAGTTGATGTAATAGTTGTATAACTCTAGTAGTAAGTGAGTAAAAGTAGTAGCTGAAAAAGTATAGTAGTAAGATAACTCTAGTAGTAAGTAAGTATATAGTAGTTAATGTAATAGTAGTAGCTGATGTAATAGTAGTAATTGAACTGGTAGTGGGGTGTTATTGTAGTAATAAGTGAAAAGTAAGTAGTAGTTGTGTATAAAATAGTAATAACTCTAGTAGTAATGGTAGAATAGTAGTTGATGTAATAGTAGTAATAACTCTAGTAGTAACTGAGTAAAAGTAGCAGTGATGTAATAGTAGTAATAACTCTAGTGTAGTAAGTGAGTAAAAGTAGTAGTTGATGTAATAGTAGTAATAACTCTAGTAGTAAGTGAGTAAAAGTAGTAGCTGATGTAATAGTAGTAATAACTCTAGTAGTAAGTGAGTAAAAGTAGTAGTTGATGTAATAGTAGTAATAACTCTAGTAGTAAGTGAGTAAAAGTAGTAGCTGATGTAATAGTAGTAATAACTCTAGTAGTAAGTGAGTAAAAGTAGTAGTTGATGTAATAGTAGTAATAACTCTAGTAGTAAGTGAGTAAAAGTAGTAGCTGATGTAATAGTAGTAATAACTCTAGTAGTAAGTAAGTAATAGTAGTAGTTAATGTAATAGTAGTAGCTGATGTAATAGTAGTAATAACTCTAGTAGTAAGTGAGTAAAAGTAGTAGCTGATGTAATAGTAGTAATAACTCTAGTAGTAAGTAAGTAATAGTAGTAGTTATAAGTAGTAGTAGCTGATGTAACCGTAGTAGTAATAACTAAAATAGTATTAGTGTTATTAAAAGTAGTAGTTGAAAATAGTAGTAATAACTCTAGTAGTAAGTGAGTAAAAGTAGTAGCTGATGTAATAGTAGTAATAACTCTAGTAGTAAGTAAGTAATAGTAGTAGTTAATGTAATAGTAGTAGCTGATGTAATAGTAGTAATAACTCTAGTAGTAAGTGAGTAAAAGTAGTAGTTCAGTTAAGTAGTAATAGTAAAATAGTATGTAATAGTAGTAGTAACTAAGTAGTAGTAAGTGAGTAAAAGTAGTAATTGATGTAAGTAGTATATAAGTTGATGATAACCTAATAGTAGTAAGTGAGTAAAAGTAGTAGTTGATGTAATAGTAGTAATAACTCTAGTAGTAAGTGAGTAAAAGTAGTAGCTGATGTAATAGTAGTAATAACTCTAGTAGTAAGTGAGTAAAAGTAGTAGTTGATGTAATAGTAGTAATAACTCTAGTAGTAAGTGAGTAAAAGTAGTAGCTGATGTAATAGTAGTAATAACTCTAGTAGTAAGTGAGTAAAAGTAGTAGTTGATGTAATAGTAGTAATAACTCTAGTAGTAAGTGAGTAAAAGTAGTAGCTGATGTAATAGTAGTAATAACTCTAGTAGTAAGTAAGTAATAGTAGTAGTTAATGTAATAGTAGTAGCTGATGTAATAGTAGTAATAACTCTAGTAGTAAGTGAGTAAAAGTAGTAGTTGATGTAATAGTAGTAATAACTCTAGTAGTAAGTGAGTAAAAGTAGTAGTTGATGTAATAGTAGTAATAACTCTAGCAGTAAGTGAGAAATAGTAGTAGCTGATGTAATAGTAGTAATAACTCTAGTAGTAAGTGAGAAATAGTAGTAGCTGATGTAATAGTAGTAATAACTCTAGCAGTAAGTGAGAAATAGTAGTAGCTGATGTAATAGTAGTAATAACTCTAGTAGTAAGTAAGTAATAGTAGTAGTTAATGTAATAGTAGTAGCTGATGTAATAGTAGTAATAACTCTAGTAGTAAGTGAGTAAAAGTAGTAGTTGATGTAATAGTAGTAATAACTCTAGTAGTAAGTAAGTAATAGTAGTAGTTAATGTAATAGTAGTAGCTGATGTAATAGTAGTAATAATTCTAGTAGTAAGTGAGTAATAGTAGTAGTTGATGTAATAGTAGTAATAATTCTAGTAGTAAGTGAGAAATAGTAGTAGCTGATGCAATAGTAGTAATAACTCTAGCAATAAGTAAGTAAAAGTAGTGGCTGATGCAATAGTAGTAATAACTCTAGTAGTAAGTAATTGTAGTAGTTGATGTAATAGTAGTAATAACTCTAGTAGTAAGTAAGTAATAGTAGTAGTTGATGTAATAGTAGTAATAACTCTAGTAGTAAGTAAGTAATAGTAGTAGTTGATGTAATAGTAGTAATAACTCTAGTAGTAAGTAAAAGTAGTAGTTGATGTAATAGTAGTAATAACTCTAGTAGTAAGTAAGTAATAGTAGTAGTTGATGTAATAGTAGTAATAACTCTAGTAGTAAGTAAGTAATAGTAGTAGTTGATGTAATAGTAGTAATAACTCTAGTAGTAAGTAAGTAATAGTAGTAGTTGATGTAATAGTAGTAATAACTCTAGTAGTAAGTAAAAGTAGTAGTTGATGTAATAGTAGTAATAACTCTAGTAGTAAGTAATAGTAGTAGTAGTTGATGTAATAATAGTAATAACTCTAGTAGTAAGTAAGTAATAGTAGTAGTTGATGTAATAGTAGTAATAACTCTAGTAGTAAGTAAGTAATAGTAGTAGTTGATGTAATAGTAGTAATAACTCTAGTAGTAAGTAAGTAATAGTAGTAGTTGATGTAATAGTAGTAATAACTCTAGTAGTAAGTAATAGTAGTAGTTGATGTAATAGTAGTAATAACTCTAGTAGTAAGTAAGTAATAGTAGTAGTTGATGTAATAGTAGTAATAACTCTAGTAGTAAGTAAAAGTAGTAGCTGATGTAATAGTAGTAATAACTCTAGTAGTAAGTAAGTAATAGTAGTAGTTGATGTAATAATAGTAATAACTCCAGTAGTAAGTAAAAGTAGTAGCTGATGTAATAGTAGTAATAACTCTAGTAGTAAGTAAGTAATAGTAGTAGTTGATGTAATAATAGTAATAACTCTAGTATTAACTGAGTAAAAGTAGTTGTTACTGTACTAGTAGTTAATGTAATAGTAGTAGTTGCTACAGTGGAAGTAGCTCCTTACAGAATGCGTGACGGTGTAGCCTTTGCAGACCTCGTAGAGGTTCGACCAGTCTTAATGTTCCTTGGTTTTTCGTTTGATATAATCGTTTATAATTCTACGCTCGCTGGTTTTTTTTGTGTTTTGCTTTTTGCGTGTTGCTATTATAATCAAATGTATCAAAGCTAGCGGTCACTCCTGCTTCATGTATGCGTTTCTCGTATGACTTACTTCACATTTTTCACCCTTATTATATTATTTCATAGTTTTATCACATATTGTTTTATTTCATATTTTCATCTCGTTTTCACTTATTTCATGTTTTTATCTTTTCTTGTTTGTTTCATATTTTTATCTCCTATTGTGTTTTTCTATTCCCATCTTTTCTTGCATTATTTCATCTTTATATCTTCTCTTTTTGTTATTTCATGTTTTTATCTTTTTTGTGTTAGTTTCATATTTTGTATCCCATTGTGTATCACTTTCATATTTTTAATCTCTTAATGTGCTATTTCTGTTTTTTTTAAAATCATTTTAATGTAGAAAAATATCCCGTTCAACCTCTGATCGGTTATAATTAGGATATATATTGTTTTCAGTTCCAAATAAGATGAATTACTGCCGATATGAGAAAGTGGCATCACACATGTCAAATCATTGTAAATAAGGCAAATCATAATTAGCAATTATGCTTGTATGTTAAAAAAAAAAAAAATCCAAACAAACAAAAACGAGATAAAACATAACAAAACCAAACAAAAACATCACACAAAAATAATATTAAGGGGGAGGGGGTGTAAAGGCCTGGTGTTTCCAGTTATATAATTGACTTTAACAGATATTTAATTGACTTTCACTAACCAAAAGTCATATGTATTGTAAGAACATCACCAGACCTTCACCTCCCCTATTACTATATATTAACTTTTGTTCTTGTTAAATAATGTTTGACTATATTGTACAGTTCCCTAGGTCTGTCTATTCTCAACATCTCTTCTATATTTATATGTACATTTGATTCCTGCAAATAATCTAATATTTGGATTATCATTTTTTATATATCTTGGTAATGTTGATCACATTTTTCTGGTAGCGCTTTTCAAAGTCCGTGATTTTCAATTCCCGTTATAGGTTAATGTCAATGTTTGTCTCTCCTAGCACAGTAAATGCATGAAGATGGTACTGATAATTCTACGTTTTTCTTCAACACTTCTTCTTCGTACACTCTCAGACGTCCACTTGAATGTTTTCAAAGAAAGCAGTAGTCAGTGTCACATAATTGGGTTCGCAGATACTAGAGTTAACATTCGAGATGTAAACATAACAACGTTTCTTATTGGAGCCTGGTCTAATAGTAAACAACAACGTGCGCGGGACGAAAGTTGCAATATAACTTGACACTTTTGAAGTTTATAACACTGTAAAAATTCATCTGGTCAAGAAAACAACTAGACCTGCCAGAGTTAAGAATAGAATCAGAAATAATTTATCGGACCGGATTTGTTTGGGCCTCTTGAGGACTTAAAAGCCTAGGAAAACTCTACCATTAATATCAAGGAAAACCGCAATCTGATGAATGTGAAACACGGAGAAAACTTGGGAACTTATTGATAAAGTAACAGCAACAGAACATGTGTAAGAGGAATCTTGAACAAGTTGCCGTAACTCTATCTCTGAGCCAGAAGTCTGTGATTCCAAAGTCAATTTGGGGTAAGTTGTATATCTAGAATTCTATGTTTTGCATTATTAACACGTGAAATAATATGTATATATTGACATGTGAATATTAATATGTGAAAATTGCTACGTGGATGTCCAAGTCATTTGAGGCTGGCAACCTCGGCATATAGAAAGATGATTTCATGAACCACCACTGCAAGGGCTGGTGAGTGCTTTATGCGAGTTTCTTATAGAGAACTAAAAGCACAGGTAGTCCCAAGTTCCACGTGGAGCAGAGAGAGAATGATGTACATACTTATTATATTGCCAGCAATAACCCGTCAAAATTGACAGGTTTTTAATTGCAGACATCTTATCATTTTGATTCATAATAATAAGTCTGCAATACTTTAAATTAAAATTTTGTCTTGAAAAAACAATCAAAAACTTACATTTTAAGGTTACTTTTAAGAAAATGATGAGTTAAATCCGTTTCTCGTATGAAACTGGACAGAAGAGTATCTTGATTGTCTGTTGATTTAACCTACATCTCCGCACCTTCCTGTCTCCAGTTCATGTACTGTTTATCAGTTGTGTTGTTGGCTTCTTTCCATAATCAAACTGTTCTTGCACACCATCATTTGCGCACTTTTCTATTTTCGGGAGAGTACATATAAGGGAAACAATACAATTACTGTCTAACTTTCAACCACAGTTGCACCCCTTAGCTGTGGTTGAAAGTTAATGTACTCTCTCGAAAAGTGCGCAAATGACGGTGTGCATGATGTAACCGACCGACCAACCGACGTACTTACGGCGGGAATTGTGGTATTTGATTAACATTTTCAACCAGTGTAGATGTAAATGTAAACATATTCACTCTAAAAGTAATGAAAGTTTTCAACCTTTTCAACCAATGTAAAAGTAAATATAAATCTATTCAACTTAAATGTAAAGAAAGTTTTCGCTCAATGGGATTAAGATTAATTCTCATCAAGGGTAAAGTTCTGAGGTAGATGGGATGGTGACATGCAAATAGGGGGGGGGGGGGACATGATTGTGTGTGTCAGGAAAACGCAAGAGGGTATTTGTTCTCTTCTTTTGTGACACTAGTCGGTGGTACCAACTGAGGGTGCTATCTCTAGAACAAGTGAGGGTATAAGTGGCCTGAAGTCGACGCTAGACACCATCATCAGACGGGCCTTAGAGACGCAGGACCAGCTTGGTAGTTACTTCCTGACACTTCTTGGGACGTGCTGCAACTTTCAAACTTGACCAGTGACGAATATGATCCAGTCATCTATCTTCAAAGACCCAAACATCAGCTGGAGCAGAACCTCATTGGCAGCAAAGCAGAAACATAAAATCTGCCAAGTGAACTTTTAACCAATACTCTGTAACATCACTCAATGATGATTATTGTTTGTTAAAGAATTATTCAATTTTTTAAACTGTTAAGTACAATTGATTACTAAATTTGTTATTTGTGTATATATATATATATATATATATATATATATATATATATATATATATATAGATATATATATATATATATATATATATATATATATATATATATATATATATATATATATATATACAAATCTAAAGTTGATTTAATCATTTTGAATGTACTACGTCCGTATGTCTCAGACAATTTTTTAAATACACTTAAACAGAGCTATACAACAATAATAAGAGGAATTTCGCTGAAGTAACTCAGCTGGAGGCTTGAACGAGCTAACCAATTATAAGATAACCCTATCCTTCACAAAAGTTGACGGCAGATACTAGAGTTAACATTTGCTCAGCCTCATGCAGCATTATTCTCACTTTTCTGAATATCTTGTGAATATTACCTTGAGGTAGAAGCATCATTATCCTTCTATCTACAACTCTGCCAAGAGTAATCTTGTGCGACGGTAGACACCTTTGAAGACCCACGTTAGTTACTCTTGAGTTTTGGCCACTGGTGGACCACTACTGCAGAACTAATGAGAGGCAACCAGTGACAATTACCAGTATTACTTGATAGGGGTCTAGCTTGTAATGTTTGTGTTAATCTGTTCTTTTGCTTAATTTTTTTTGGTGTAATTAAATGTGAAATATTTGTGAAGTGTTAGCTTTTACAAATAATAAAAAAATTTATTTTCCTCTTGTCATCGAGCCAATGAAATTTCTACGTTTACCGGAGAATTCGGTTGTTTTACCAACTTGTGGCAATGAAATACAAGACATATGCGTGTATCAAGACGGTGAATCGCTGGACAACATTCCAAATAACAGAAATTACACAAGAGTGCCTGAGACAGACTAATTCAGATGAGAAGACGGAACAGTGTAAATCTTATCTAAGATCTATTATGTTTCATTTCCAAATCAAATCACATTTGTCTATATCAAATTACATATACCTATATCACATTACAAGAACCTGTATCACATTACATATAATTACATCATAACATCTTTCTCGACGTTTTATAAGTAAACAAAGAATATTTATGGCAGTGAAGTCAGTTCTACGAATTAACACTACATTAAAAACCCTGGATGTGTCAGGGAAACCTTTTGTCAGCCACAAACATGACACACAGACGATAAATATAAAAAGATTATGAGCGGATGACAAATGACGCGACAGACAAGAGGCCAAACAATAAAACTACTATAACAAGGACAAAGTCCGAACAAAACAAGACTAGAGTAAACAATATAGAGAACGAAATTAACGAGCAAATATAAACCAATATAAATGATTGGGCTGATAGAGAAGTCAACAGAGATGAGCGAACGTCGGTAGGAAAATGGCGGAATTAAACCAAGATATTTTGTTATTGTTGATTAGAATCTACGTCACTGCACTCCGGGCAAACCAATAGGTGCTCAGTCTCCCTCAGCAAATGTCGTAGGGTATGAATGCTAATTGTTTCTGGTACGCGCTGGATGTATACACGCCAGATGCTGGTCTTGCGTGTGATGCCAAATTCCAGCAATATTCGCTTTGATAATTCACCGATTGTAGTGTCATTCTCTAATAGCTTATCATTAATTGCCCTCAGTATCTCTCCCGTATCCATATTCCAAAGCACTTTATATGGGTGTTCTTGAAGCTAGTCTGTCAGCTCTTTCATTACTGCGTACCCCTGCATGACCAGGACAGTAGATCCACACCAGTTCTTGAAGATTCGAGGCTTCTGTTGAGTTTTTCCATTCATGCCGGAGCCATCCTCTTTGGACCTTCCGAAGCATGGATTGTCAGTCTGATACAATAACTTCATTTGTTAATGAAGTCTCAGACAGCCACCTTAAGACTGCAGTAGCTGCCTCTACGTCCATTCTCATGCTGGAGGTTGTTATCTTGTAAGCCCCGCTATGTTCAGCAACGATTCTGCCCTTTACTCTAACAGACAAGCCTCAACCTGATTTCTCACCACAGAATACAGACCCATCAGTGTACACAATGGCATCATCATTCCCAATCATGATAATTTATCAGCTGATCAGTATTCAGCTCTGCCCTCCCATTGGCCCAAATTCTGTACTCTCACCAAGGCTGATTATGACTTGCTGGTAGTTACTCCAGTTCTCACCTGACTTATTCCACTATTTTGCCTTGAATATATTTCCAACTGTGGTCAACTGTCTAATAGTTGTCTCTGCCACTGCCATCCATGACATCCCTTGTTTTATTCCTGCTCCTTTGGTGTCAGTTATGTTGCAATGCAGTAACATGATATACAAGCAGGAAGTGAAGAGGCGACATGAAGATACAAAATAAAAAACGGGAAAACCAACGAAATGTGAACTAAGAAATTAAAAAACCAAAACGCTGCGGAATAAGAAATAAGGAGAAGTACAAAATGACAAGTAAGAGGAGAAGGTAGATAAGGATGAGGACTAGCCACATGAAGATGATTTAGAAGAGCAACAACTAAAGGAAAAATAATAAGGAGAAAGACATGAAAAAGGAAGAATGAGAAAAACATAGATGATAAGGAAAAAGACATGAAAGGAGAGTTTCTCTATATCTATATGTCATACGTTGTCAATGAAAATTACTCATATCAATGCCATCTTTATTTGCAATTCTATAATCCACATTGTACTATTCTTAACTAGTTCAAGAAAAGTTGAATCACGCCATAAGGAACTAATTACGAGTGTAACTGTGGGGCCGACAACACGACTGCTGAACGTTTGCTGTAAAAGTACCCAACAGATGATGAACAGAGAAAGCACGTGGCAGTCACCGGTACCAATCCTGGAATAACTCTACGGAGATACCAACAACCTCCATAAGACTACTGACAACCTCCATAAGACTACTGACAACCTCCATAAGACTACTGACAACCTCCATAAGACTACTGACAACCTCCATAAGACTACTGACAACCTCCATAAGACTACTGACAACCTCCATAAGACTACTGACAACCTCCATAAGACTACTGACAACCTCCATAAGACTACTGACAACCTCCAGAAGACTACTGACAACCTCCATAAGACTATTGCTTTCTTTGAATGCATAAGTTCACGTCTGAAAGTGTAGGAAGAAGACGAAGAATTAGAAGTAGCAGAGAAAGAAGAAGCAAAAGAAGAAGAAGATAGGAATTAAAAGAATCTCATCGAGCGGTAGGTTAATGAAGCTTTCAAAACTTAATCTTTCGATTTATAAAATACTGACTTACTACAATAGTAGGCTATCTGACAAGTGGAACTTGCAAACGCGCCCCTCTCCCACCCCAACAGGCTTCAGCACCGTCTGACTTTTATCCCTGTAGCTGGAGCTCGACGGTTTAAATCACTTTATACCATCTACTGACTTCCATTATTCCAACTCAAATTCCAAACCTACAAGACCTACCAGACTAAAGTACTTGGCACCGTTTCAAAGACCGCGTGTTTTTTGCTGACCCAAAACAAAACCAGTTAATCTAGCAAATGGTACGGCCATGAATATTTGATAACACGCGGAGTTATCGCCCCGCTCCTAGTAGACGAGTCATACAGAAAAATATCGATTCCGATCTGTTCTTGTCCGATAATTTTAATATGATATCAGCTGTAAATATTCGAATATTATGTTGAAACAAGGAATTATTGCAGATTTTCGTATCTGTAAGTACTCAAACACTGCCATTTCTAAAGCAACGAACAGTCGTGGTATTAGTAAGACATGTATCCAAGCTAGGAACTAGCAATAGTGACAGTAAAATTGTGGTTCTAACAATGACTGTAAATAATTGTGACGTTAAAACATCAGTCTATGTTTTTTTTTTTTAAATAGCACTTTTTGTCACAACAGTTATTAAAGAATTGTTGAAGTATCGTATCTGATATAATAAGTATTCGACTTTAAACCTGTGCTCTCTTCAAGGGTGCTAAAAGAATTGTGGCTCGATTCCATTAAAAATTATATCGCCCATTTCCTATCTTCTATCATTGTGGATCGATCCCACCAATAATTATATCGCCCATTTCCTATCGTCTATCAAGAAGTTCAGTGATCGTAGATAAGAGAGAGTAGTCGATTTGCTAATTATGTGAATCATCGATATCCACTGGTTTGACTATGTCCGCCCTAACTCCTCGTTGAGCAAGATTGAGGTTAGACAGTCCGACACACACACACACACACACACACACACACACACACACACACACACACACACACACACACACACACACACACTCACACTCACACACACACACACTCACACACACTCACACAGAGACATACACACAAACAGACAGACAGACATACTGATAGATAGATAGATAGATAGATAGATAGATAGATAGATAGATAGATAGATAGATAGATAGATAGATAGATAGATAGATAGATAGATAGATAGATAGATAGATAGATAGCTAGATAGATGGATAGATAGATAGATAGATAGATAGATAGATAGATAGATAGATAGATAGATAGATAGATAGATAGATAGATAGATAGATAGATAGATAGATAGATAGATAGATGGATAGATGGATGGATGGATGGATGGATGGATGGATAGATAGATAGATAGATAGATAGATAGATAGATAGATAGATAGATAGATAGATAGATAGATAGATAGATAGATAGATCGATAGATAGATAGATAGATAGATAGATAGATAGATAGATAGATAGATAGATAGATAGATAGATAGATAGATAGATAGATAGATAGATAGATAGATAGATAGATAGATAGATAGATAGATCCCATTGATTGTCTATACCAGCGGTGGCCAAACTACGGCCCGCGGGTCAGATCCGGCCCGCCAACCAGTTTTGACCGGCCCGCCAACCTGTTTTGGCCGGCCTCCTATTGTTGATTGAAGCCACACTCTCCACAATGAAATAACACAGAAATGAATGTTTGAAATAAATAATTACATGTCATATTACAAATTACAAAACAAATTAAAACAACAGATTCATTATATATTTTTTTACAGTAATTTCAGTCAGAAGACTGGTATACATGTCTTGGCAGATGTGCAGTACAGTAGTTTGCCGTTGCTTTCTGTACGTGGTTCATTATATATGTAAAACTAAATCTCAGAACGTTATTTCTTAAGGATTTTATAGGTCTGGCCCTCTGGTGTTACCCTTTACCATAATCTGGCCCTCGGCCAACCTTAGCTTGGCCTCCACTGGTCTATACAATGAATGACGTCGGGCTTAACTGGCCGTCTATTTGCTATATGGTACTGTCGCATCTTTGTGGCCGTCTGTTTTAAGGAACGCATACATGAACGTGGTCGGGAAGCAGACATCATGAGGTAACAGTTGCTACCACTACTACTACTACTTAGTCGTTCCCCTTCTACCGTGAGGTGTAGAGGTTTGGAAGAGAGAGCGCCAGACTATCCTATCGGCTGTCTTCCTCCTGGCCTGGTTCCATTCTAGTCCTCGGCCCTTCAAAGATTGTCTAATGTTGTCCTCCCAGCGGACTCTGGGTCGTCCTGGGGGTCTGGATCCCTGGCTCTTTGTTTCCCATACTTGTCTTGGTAGTCGATCTTCTCCCATTCTGCAGACATGGCCAAACCATCTTAGTTGGCACTGTTCTACTTGGGTCTGCAGGGGGTGGGATTTTAGGCCTTGACGTATCGTCTGGTTGCGGACCATGTCTCTTCTTGTTACTTCAACCACCTTCCTCAGATACCTCATTTCTGAGGTTTGGATCTGGCTTTTGTGGGTTGTAGTCATTGCCCATGACTCGCATCCATATGTCAAGACTGGGACATAGGTGGAGCGGTATACAGCCATCTTCGTTTTCTTAAAAACTTCTCTCTTGCTGAAGAATCCTCGATTTATGGCCTGAAAAAGTCTCCCAGCTGCTGCTTTTCGAGTGGTCAACTCTTCTTTGATGCCTCCCTTTCGGTCTATAATAGCTCCGAGGTATTTAAAGTGGTCTATTTGCTCCAGGACCTGTTCTCCCAGCTTAATCTGATGTCTTCTTTCTTTTAGTGATATCACCATGGATTTTGTTTTATAGCTGTAAAAATTACCACAAAAATATTGTGAGGTGATTTTTAAAGTTATTGTTCTTGTAGAGGTAAAGTAGACGTCGGTTAGAGATTACGGTTAGTGAATGGGGTTTGGAACCTCATCACGTGGAACAGATTGCTACATAAGCCACCACTGTAAAAGTACAATT
The DNA here is from genome assembly GCA_024509875.1 of Oreohelix idahoensis. Taxonomy (NCBI): domain Eukaryota; kingdom Metazoa; phylum Mollusca; class Gastropoda; order Stylommatophora; family Oreohelicidae; genus Oreohelix; species Oreohelix idahoensis. The sequence continues at coordinate 389,986 of JAMPIV010014053.1, read as the reverse complement.
TATGCTTAGGCACAAATTAACATATATAACACATAAGGAAGGGAAACCCGAGGACAAATTAACATAATAACACATAAGGAAGGGAAACCGGAGGCCTGTAAACAGTAAATTAATATGAGACAAACATAAAGGTATGTTATCAGGCACTCGTAGGAAATAAAGAAGTAGAACACTAGACAACAGAAAAACTACAGACATGAGTGGCTTACCCAGGATTTTAACCCTGGACCTTCCGTGCGACAACCCCGCCTAGCTATGCTAAGCATGGTAAACTTCCGGTGTTATGTATTGTGGTTCGCACTAATGACCTGTCATCGAAACATCATTTTTGGTGATGCGTAGATGGCAGGGAGGATAGTGTGATTCGCTTGCATAGCTAGGCAGGGTTGTCGCACGGAAGGTCCAGGGTTCAAATCCTGGGTAAACCACTCATGTCTGTTGTTTTTCTGTTGTCTAGTGTTCTACTTCTTTATTTGCTACGAGTGCCTGATAACATACCTTTATGTTTGTCTCATATTAATTTACAAATTAACATACGTTTACGTAGATCACCACTGTAAGAGAACTTAAATGCGTACGCACCTGACACACTGCTAAACAAGCAACACAGTAGAACACTTAGGTACAATCTAATGAATTGCTTCATAGACCACTTCTGAGTGATCACATAAACTGCGTAAACACAGGCTTCTTACTATGGAACCAAAAACAATGGTTGCCGCAATGCTGTCTCTGACACTTCTCTTCTTCCCCGCCCCTCCCCCCAAGTGATTTATTTCTGTGTTAGTACCAGACCATACAAGAGACGCCAATGCAGAACTTGTCCCTACACTCTAGAGACAACTCTCGAACATTCTATTCAACCTCCCTGGATCTTCCACATGCGTGACCTGCAATATAGTCTATGACATTTTATGCTAATGATGTAGAATGTGTTACACTGGGGATCTTGGTCATAGCCAGGGAGACAGCTCACTCTGCCTCCTAATAAATATTGCAACTAATAATGTCAAGCCAATGGCATGTTACTAGCGATGACAAAAACGAAAAAAAAGAAAAAAAAAAAACACGGCGCCACTGTTCTGGTCATCTGTTACAACAATCGGTATAATTATTCTGTTCAGTTGAGTTTTGAAGATCGTTAAATACTTGAGGTAACAATCTTCATTCAAATTGTATAAATGTTAAACATAATTTCACATAAAATGGTTTGTTGACACTCTTTATCAAATTATCTTCTTTAAAAGCTTCCTCAAGTGTTTACCCTTGACCGGCGCCCTTTATCTCTACATTCACGGCTACCTGATGCAGCTCCGCCTCTGTTGTGTAACCTGTTACTATCTGTATTTTATTTATTAATTCCTTCCACTTTTTCTTCATCTTGTTTCTTCTGCTGCTTCCTGTTCACATTGAGAATCCTGGGCATTATTATTTTGGATTTATACTCTCCCCTTTTCTGTTGTTATTTAAATGCGTTAAACCCCGCTTTTCATTCCCCGCTCTGCTCTCATCTAAGTCTAAATAGTCATCTATTCCCCGCTCTGCTCTCATCTAAGTCTAAATAGGTATCTATTCCCCGCTCTGCTCTCTTCTAAATAATCATATATTCCCCGCTCTGCTCTCATCTAAGTCTAAATAGTCATATATTCCCCGCTCTGCTCTCATCTAAGTCTACATAGTCATCTAATCTCCGCTCTGCTCTCATCTAAGTCTACATAGTCATCTATCCCCCGCTCTGCTCTCATCTAAGTCTAAATAGTCATATACTCCCCGCTCTGCTCCCATGTAAGTCTAAATAGTCATCTATTCCCAGCTCTGCTCTCATCTAAGTCTACATAGTCATCTATTCCCCGCTCTCCTCTCATCTAAGTCTAAATAGTCATCTATTCCCCGCTCTGCTCTCATCTAAGTCTAAAAAATCATCTATTACCAGCTGTCGTGAAACGAAGTGTAACCCACTACTTTGTTAATCACTATGTCGAGATACAGATTTGCTTCAACCAATCAACTTGCACCGTTCGCCAGTCTCTGAGACAGAATAAATTATACTGTTCACGCAGTTCACGCAAGATGGCGGCTAAAAACTGAATAAAATTAGGCTGTATGAGACCAGGTACAAAACCGGAGGAAACCAATCATTTTGCTCCGCCAGGAACCAACCGAAAGCTTTCCTCAAGTATTTACCTGACTATATAATCGGGCGGATTTTATGCTAACCACGCAATCCCGAACTTGACGCCAGAGATACCGACTGACTGAAGGGGAAGAAGCTGTCACTTTGATTTATAACTTACCTGAGGGCATCGACCTGCAACCTACTTCACTAAGTCGCGTCAAAACCTGGCCAGTTTAAAATCTTAGGAGGGTAAATATATTTACGATAACCGTTGGTATTTGTTGTGTGTCATTATACTACCTATCAGGTTACTGATTGTATCTTGGGGGAATTAAGTGAATAGACGAAGACTAATAGGACTCATACTTAAATCTATTGTCTCCTATATTCAGTCTATTGTCTCTGATAATTCCAAACTGCAAATATAACCATAACAGTCCTTGTTAGGACTCAATCTATTGTCAGTCTATAACTTCAGTCTATTGTCTCTGATAACTCCAAACTGCAATATAACCAAAACAGTCCTTGTCAGGACTCATTCTATTGTCGCATCTAACTCCAATCTATTGTCTCCTATAACTCCAACCTGATATATCACCAAACAGTCCTCGTCTCATATACTCCTATCATAAGAACATAACAATATTGTTAGGATATATGTTACCAGCTATTGTCAGAGAGGGCGTGGTATAGTATAGGGGGAAGGACATTGTTGTATCACACCTAGGTGTACATATTATTGGATTTATTCATGTATTGATTTATATTATGGGATGTATTCATGTATTAAATGTATTCATGTATTGAATCTATATTATTGAATGTATCCATGTATTAGTTTATCAGAAAGAATGCTTTGCAAGTAGACACCTGTCTTGTCTCGCTATTGCTAATTCATACTGAGCCATGCTGTCATTCATCCTACATGCATACATCTGAGACACGCTCATTTCACTCACACTAGAAATAGGTGGGCTTGAGGACAGAAATTAGCCCCTATTTTTGCTTTGTTACAGGTTTATTTGTGTCCTAAAAAGCCTGAGGTCGTATGTTCGAGTCAATCCCGCTGCCTGGAACTCCGCAGGAGCATAGAGGTTGACCAGACTCTACATCTTTGGTCCCCCTCAGTCTTGGGTGGGCTAAAGTAACGAGCCTCAGCAGGAGTGTGTGAACCAAACAAAGCAGAACAGACTTAAGAGAGATGAGTACACATTAGTACCATTTCTGTCGGCATTGTGAGCATAGAAACTGTCAGTGATGAGAAAGTGAAATTAGCATAGCAAGAGACAAAAATAACAACATAGCTGATAAGTGTTATATCCTTAATTAACAGCACAGCTGATATAATTTTTGTTTCTATAATTGGAAAACTTGTTGTAATATTTATTTACGATTATTTATATATATATATATATATATATATATATATATATATATATAATATATATATATATATATATATATATATATATATATATATATATTTGTAAATCATATGTAAACTTACAAATTCATTACATTTCATTTTTCGACATTCACCCTTCAGCACAAGAGTAGATAGTGTATATACTAAATAAATAAGAAGGAAATTGTATTTGAAAGACTTGTCAATTTTATCTTAGTTAAGTAAAATCTGTTTCCTTGTTTATTAATATCACAGTTAGTTACACAGCGGAGGTGGCGCTTTATGTCGGTCTCCTCTCTACTATTGTTTCGAGATCAGAACATTCACAGCCGTAACTAATTTGTGATACCAGTAGTCCTCTCAGACACTGGGACTTCACCATTTTCTGCAGGAATTCTATTTCTGTAATTGTCAGTACTATACTGATCCAAGAGCCAAACAAAACCTCTCGCCACACTGGGGGCTCGTTCCTGGGATATTTCTCTATATCTTGAGCCATACTTAGTCTATTCATCTATCTACATTCTATCTTGTGCCACCCATAGATAACATAAGAAACAAATTTTTGAAAAAAAAAAAAAAAAAAAAATTCTATAATAGGATTTTTTTTTTATTGTTTTCTTAGGAGGAGTACCATTTAGTACTCAGTAAATAGTTGATGCTCACAAAGTTGCACGGAAATTTTTTGTTCATTTAAATTAATTAAGTTTAATTACAATAATTGGGTTATAGTAAATATACATACCCTATCTAAGTAACGCCATGGCTGACTTAGTGAAGTTCAGGACTGCGATCATGCAGATGGGTAAGGAATTAAATATGACAGGTGATGCTCTTACTCAGTATGTCACAACAGAAGTGGACAAACACATGGATAGGGAAGAAAGAAAGTTGCAATTAGAGGCTGAAGAAAGGCGGTTGCAAGCAGAAGCCAAAAGACTGGAAGCGGAAAGAGAAGTCAAAAGACTGGAAGCTGAGAGAGAAGACAAAAGACTGGAAGCTGAGAGAGAAGACAAAAGACTGGAAGCTCAGAGAGAAGACAAAAGACTGGAAGCTGAAAGAGAAACTAAAAGGTTAGAAGCAGAGAGAGACCATCAGTTGAGATTAAAAGAGCTTGAAATTCAGGCAAATACTGGCAATAATGGTGGTAGCTCACCTCACTCTGAGAGTAGCTCCAGCCAAAGCACCTCAAGTGGGGCCATGAATTTTCATCTGGACCCATTTGTTGAGAAAGAAGATGCCATCGAGTCGTACCTGGATAGATACGAAAGACTAGCCACTACCTATGGCTTAGTGAAAGAAAAATGGAGTCTTAAACTATCTCAGGGATTGAGAGGTGTGGCCTACGATGTGTATTTGAAGCTCTCGAGAGATGACCAGGAAGATTATGACATCCTGAAGCAGGCACTGCTTGTGAGATATGAAAATAACTCAGAATCATATAGAAAGAAATTCCGAACAGCTAAACTTCTTCCAGGAGAAAACTATCACCAATTCTCTGCTAGATTGGAAACCTATTTGGAAAAATGGAGTAGTTTAGGGAAGTGTCAGGATCTGAAAGAAATGATAATGATGGAGCAAGTGAAAGAGTCCATGCCTCAAGAAATGAGGAAGTTTATCATGGAACAAGGAGCAGAGAGATTGGAAGATATTGTAACTGTTGCTGAGAGATATCAAGCAGCTCAGGCAGAATTATTAGGAAATAAGAAGAAGCAGGGTGAAAACTTCAAATCATCACAAAACTATACCAAATATGAACAAAAGGACTATACCACAAGGAATAAACAAAGATTTGACCAAAAGGACAAAAACCCTCTAAGATCGGATAAGACACCTTACCGGAAGGAAGGAAAGTGGTGTAAAACTTGTCTAATGAGTAACCACAATACTGCGGACTGCAGAAGGAAGAACCCTCCTTATTACGCTGCATGTCTCACAACAGGGAACAAGGGAAGGAAGGAACTGGCAGTTAGTCAGATTGACCTCCATCATCCCCCTGTCTGTGAGGAAGTGACATGTAATGGCACTAAAATTCAGTGCTTATATGATTCAGGTTTGGAATTCGACTCAGTCGTGAGTGCAACCCTAGTGCACCCTGACCAACTTACCACAGAAACAGTGGACATACAAGGGGCAATGCAGGGAACCGGCACCATGACACATCCCATAGCAAGGATCAACGTGAGAACTCGCTATGTAGAAGGAGTGATAAGAGCAGCAGTAAGTGATGATCCTATATACCCGCTGGTAATAGGATGTAAATATGTCTTTTTGGGTGACCCAATAAAACCTGTTGTCATGGCAGCAAACCATACCAGGTCGAGCACCAAAAAGGAGGAGGGAGATCCAACAAACATTCATCGTACAAAGATGAAAAAGGCTCAAACAGCAGACAGCACATTGAAGCCTTGTTTTGGCAAATTGCCAAAGGCCCATAACCCTCCAGAGAAAGGAGACTACTATATGGAAAATGGCCTACTCTACAGACAAGCTGGAAAAGGACCTAAAGGGCATGGACAGCTGGTAGTGCCAAAATTCTATAGGGAGGAAATTATGGAGCAAGAGCATGCTACATCAGGCAGTGGCCACAGAGGAAAATGGGCCACTGGTCAAAATATAGCATTGCGATATTACTGGCCAGGAATAATTGAAGACATAAGTCGGTATATGAAATCCTGTTCAGAATGTAACTAGGTAACCTCATTCAGAAGCGTAGACCAGTTACAGGACCTAGGGAAGCATTGTTGCGGACGTAGGCCCACAAAGAAGATACACAAGAGAAAACAACAGGTAGAAGCAGTGATAACGAGAAACGAAATCACAACAAGTCTACTGTTACACCAGTAACCATGGCAACTCTCCGTATTGTACAGAGAGGGGACGAGAGACATCCCACCCCGACTAGATATTTGTCGGAACACCATGGCCTGGATCATTTGGAAAATTTGGTTAGTCAGCAACCAGTATTAAAAAAGCTGCAGAAACAAACCCGAACCAAAGGAGGTAGGAACCAGGGCTGTACCAAACAGTTGAGGGAGACAGGCCCCACTTCGGTATACTGCCCCTTACAATAGAAATAGGTGTGGGTCCGGCAACGTTGTTGTATTGCCGTCCCCATACACAGTCCACTGGAAGCATTGCTGCGGACATGGACTGAACAATAGCAAGCACAAACACTCAAGGATGAGATTGACTATCTCTTAAAAGAGAATTATTTCAAAGTCTGAATCTCCCTATAGCTCAAGTGTGGTGCTATTAAGGAAGCCTAGTGGTGAACACAGGTTATGTATTGACTACCGGAAGCTAAATGCTATCACAGAATCTCAGGTAGACCCATTACCTGACACCAACCAGCTGTTCTCTACACTGAGTAAGGCTAGGTATTTATCGAAGGTAGATCTAAGCAAGGGATACTACCAAATACCAGTGAAACCAGAAGTTAGGAAAATGCTGGCATTCAGTACATCAGACGGACACTACGAGTTTAATGTACTACCCTTTGGGCTGAAAAATGCTCCCAAGAATGATGAGGAAATTGTTGGAACCTCTACAAAATCCCCATATCACTAACTTTATGGATGACATTCTTGTTGCTACAAACACATTTGAAGAGCATATAGTAGCGCTCTCCATGTTGTTTGACAGACTGAGAGAAACTGGATTGACTGCACGTCCAACCAAGTGCTATATCGGTTGTAAGGAGTTGGAATTCTTAGGTCACACTATTTCTACAGGTCATATGTCTCCTGGCCCAAAGAATATAGAGAAGTTAAAGAAGGCACCCAGACCTCAAGCGAAGAAAGATGTGAGATCATTCGTGTCTTTATGTGGGTTCTATCAGAAGTACATACCCCACTTTAACTCTCTCTGTGTGCACCATTAACCAACTTAACGAAGAAAGGACAGCCTGACAAAATCCAATGGAATGCTGATTGTGAAAAAGCTTACACAGAGCTAAAAGCAAAACTCACCAGCAAACCAATCCTTACACTACCCGATATCACACAGGAATTTGTATTAAGAACGGACGCTAGCAGTATAGGTATTGGTGCAACTCTCTTGCAGAAATCAAAAGCCCAGCCGGAGGAACTTTTACCAGTCGCCTACGCCAGTAGGAAGCTGAAGGCAGCTGAGTTGAATTACTCGACCATAGAGAAGGAATGTTTAGCTCTAATTTGGTCCATCAACAAATTTTCACCTTATCTGTATGGGACACACTTCATTGTCCAAAGCGATCACCAACCTTTAACATTCTTGGCTGCATCTAAAAAGCTAAATTCGAGATTGTTAAGGTGGAGTCTGCTTCTTGCGCCTTATTCCTTTACCGTGAATTACATTCCGGGAAGAGACAATGTAGGAGCTGATTTTTTAAGTCGAGACCCTTGTACTCTGGAAGGACAGACGCAAAAGGATTAACCACAGCAGGGGTTTACACGTCAGCTATGACAAGTCACAGCTAGGAAAGGAGGGGGCTATGTCGTGAAACGAAGTGTAACCCACTACTTTGTTAATCACTATGTCGAGATACAGATTTGTTTCAACCAATCAACTTGCACCGTTCACCAGTCTCTGAGACAGAATAAATTATACTGTTCACGCAGTTCACGCAAGATGGCGGCTAAAAACTGAATAAAATTAGGCGGTACAAAACCGGAGGAAACCAATCATTTTGCTCCGCCAGGAACCAACCGAAAGCTTTCCTCAAGTATTTACCTGACTATATAATCGGGCGGATTTTATGCTAACCACGCAATCCCGAACTTGACGCCAGAGATACCGACTGACTGAAGGGGAAGAAGCTGTCACTTTGATTTATAACTTACCTGAGGGCATTGACCTGCAACCTACTTCACTAAGTCGCGTCAAAACCTGGCCAGTTTAAAATCTTAGGAGGGTAAATATATTTACGATAACCGTTGGTATTTGTTGTGTGTCATTATACTACCTATCAGGTTACTGATTGTATCTTGGGGGAATTAAGTGAATAGACGAAGACTAATAGGACTCATACTTAAATCTATTGTCTCCTATATTCAGTCTATTGTCTCTGATAATTCCAAACTGCAAATATAACCATAACAGTCCTTGTTAGGACTCAATCTATTGTCAGTCTATAACTTCAGTCTATTGTCTCTGATAACTCCAAACTGCAATATAACCAAAACAGTCCTTGTCAGGACTCATTCTATTGTCGCATCTAACTCCAATCTATTGTCTCCTATAACTCCAACCTGATATATCACCAAACAGTCCTCGTCTCATATACTCCTATCATAAGAACATAACAATATTGTTAGGATATATGTTACCAGCTATTGTCAGAGAGGGCGTGGTATAGTATAGGGGGAAGGACATTGTTGTATCACACCTAGGTGTACATATTATTGGATTTATTCATGTATTGATTTATATTATGGGATGTATTCATGTATTAAATGTATTCATATATTGAATCTATATTATTGAATGTATCCATGTATTAGTTTATCAGAAAGTATGCTTTGCAAGTAGACACCTGTCTTGTCTCGCTATTGCTAATTCATACTGAGCCAAGCTGTCATTCATCCTACATGCATACATCTGAGACACGCTCATTTCACTCACACTAGAAATAGGTGGGCTTGAGGACAGAAATTAGCCCCTATTTTTGCTTTGTTACAGGTTTATTTGTGTCCTAAAAACCTGAGGTCGTATGTTCGAGTCAATCCCGCTGCCTGGACCTCCGCAGGAGCATAGAGGTTGACCAGACTCTACATCTTTGGTCCCCCTCAGTCTTGGGTGGGCTAAAGGAACGATACTCTGCCGGTGGTGTGAACCAAACAAAGAAGAACAGACTTAAGAGAGATGAGTACACATTAGTACCATTTCTGTCGGCATTGTGAGCATAGAAACTGTCAGTGATGAGAAAGTGAAATTAGCATAGCAAGAGACAAAAATAACAAGATAGCTGATAAGTGTTATATCCTTAATTAACAGCACAGCTGATATAATTTTTGTTCCTATAATTGGAAAACTTGTTGTAATATATATATATATATATATATATATATATATATATATATATATATATATATATAAAAATTTATAAATATATATATATATATATATATATATATATATAGATATATATATATATATATATATATATATATATATATATATATATATATATATATATATATTTGTAAATCATATGTAAACTTACAAATTCATTACATTTCATTTTTCGACATTCACCCTTCAGCACAAGAGTAGATAGTGTATATACTAAATAAATAAGAAGGAAATTGTATTTGAACGACTTGTCAATTTTATCTTAGTTAAGTAAAATCTGTTTCCTTGTTTATTAATATCACAGTTAGTTACACAGCGGAGGTGGTGCTTTATGTCGGTCTCCTCTCTACTATTGTTTCGAGATCAGAACATTCACAGCCGTAACTAATTTGTGATACCAGTAGTCCTCTCAGACACTGGGACTTCACCATTTTCTGCAGGAATTCTATTTCTGTAATTGTCAGTACTATACTGATCCAAGAGCCAAACAAAACCTCTCGCCACACCCGCTCTGCTCTCATCTAAGTCTAAATAATCATCTATTCCCCTCTCTGCTCTCATCTGTCTAAATAGTCATATACTCCCCGCTCTGCTCTCATGTAAGTCTAAATAGTCATCTATTCCCCGCTCTGCTCTCATCTAAGTCTACATAGTCATCTATTCCCCGCTCTCCTCTCATCTAAGTCTAAATAGTCATCTATTCCCCGCTCTGCTCTCATCTAAGTCTAAATAACCATCTATTACCCGCTCTGCTCTCATCTAAGTCTAAATATGTATCTATTCCCCGCTCTGCTCTCTTCTAAATAATCATCTATTCCCCGCTCTGCTCTCATCTAAGTCTAAATAGTCATATATTCCCCGCTCTGCTCTCATCTAAGTCTACATAGTCATCTAATCCCCGCTCTGCTCTCATCTAAGTCTACATAGTCATCTATCCCCCGCTCTGCTCTCATCTAAGTCTAAATAGTCATATACTCCCCGCTCTGCTCCCATGTAAGTCTAAATAGTCATCTATTCCCAGCTCTGCTCTCATCTAAGTCTACATAGCCATCTATTCCCCGCTCTCCTCTCATCTAAGTCTAAATAGTCATCTATTCCCCGCTCTGCTCTAATCTAAGTCTAAATAATCATCTATTACCCGCTCTGCTCTCATCTAAGTCTAAATAATCATCTATTCCCCTCTCTGCTTTCATCTGTCTAAATAGTCATATACTCCCCGCTCTGCTCTCATGTAAGTCTAAATAGTCATCTATTCCCCGCTCTGCTCTCATCTAAGTCTACATAGTCATCTATTCCCCACTCTCCTCTTATCTAAGTCTAAATAGTCATCTATTCCCCGCTCTGCTCTCATCTAAGTCTAAATAACCATCTATTACCCGCTCTGCTCTCATCTAAGTCTAAATAGGTATCTATTTCCCGCTCTGCTCTCTTCTAAATAATCATCTATTCCCCGCTCTGCTCTCATCTAAGTCTAAATAGTCATATATTCCCCGCTCTGCTCTCATCTAAGTCTACATAGTCATCTAATCCCCGCTCTGCTCTCATCTATGTCTACATAGTCATCTATCCCCCGCTCTGCTCTCATCTAAGTCTAAATAGTCATATACTCCCCGCTCTGCTCTCATCTAAGTCTAAATAGTCATCTATTCCCCGCTCTCCTCTCATCTAAGTCTAGTCATCTATTCCCCGCTCTGCTCTCATCTAAGTCTAAATAACCATCTATTACCCGCTCTGCTCTCATCTAAGTCTAAATAACCATCTATTCCCCGCTCTGCTCTGTCTAAATAGTTATCTATTCCCCGCTCTGCTCTCATCTAAGTCTAAATAGGTATCTATTCCCCGCTCTGCTCTCTTCTAAATAATCATCTATTCCCCGCTCTGCTCTCATCTAAGTCTAAATAGTCATATATTCCCCGCTCTGCTCTCATCTAAGTCTACATAGTCATCTAATCCCCGCTCTGCTCTCATCTAAGTCTACATAGTCATCTATCCCCCGCTCTGCTCTCATCTAAGTCTAAATAGTCATATACTCTCCGCTCTGCTCCCATGTAAGTCTAAATAGTCATCTATTCCCCGCTCTGCTCTCATCTAAGTCTACATAGTCATCTATTCCCCGCTCTCCTCTCATCTAAGTCTAAATAGTCATCTATTCTTCGCATTGCTCTCATCTGAGTCTAAATAACCATCTATTACCCGCTCTGCTCTCATCTAAGTCTAAATAATCATCTATTCCCCTCTCTGCTCTCATCTGTCTAAATAGTCATATACTCCCCGCTCTGCTCTCATGTAAGTCTAAATAGTCATCTATTCCCCGCTCTGCTCTCATCTAAGTAAACATAGTCATCTATTCCCCGCTCTGCTCTCATCTAAGTCTAAATAACCATCTATTACCCGCTCTGCTCTCATCTAAGTCTAAATAATCATCTATTCCCCTCTCTGCTCTCATCTAAGTCTAAATAGTCATCTATTCCCCGCTCTGCTCTCATCTAAGTCTAAATAATCATCTATTCCGCGCTCTGCTCTCATTTAAGTCTAAATAATCATCTATTCCCCGCTCTGCTCTCATCTAAATCTAAATAGTCATCTATTCCCCGCTCTGCTCTCATCTATGTCTAAATAGTCATCTATTCCCCGCTCTGCTCTCATCTAAGTCTAAATAATCATCTATTTCCCGCTCTGCTCTTATTTAAGTCTAAATAGTCATCTATTCCCCGCTCTGCTCTCATCTAAATCTAAATAGTCATCTATTCCCCAGCTGACGATCAGACAAAGATCTCGTCTTTGTTTTTTTTTAAATCTTTTGTTATATCGGCACCAGTGTAATATGTTGTGTCTGACACAGCCAAGAATATTATTTTACTATGCTTGCTTGACTTAATCCAACCATTATTGCCGTAAAACGTTGTGGGCCAGCGCTTACTTGACTTTATCCAACCATTATTGCCGTAAAACGTTGTGCGCCAGCGCTTACTTGACTTTATCCAACCATTATTGCCGTAAAACGTTGTGGGCCAGCGCTTACTTGACTTTATCCAACCATTATTGCCGTAAAACGTTGTGGGCCAGCGCTTACTTGACTTTATCCAACCATTATTGCCGTAAAACGTTGTGGGCCAGCGCTTACTTGACTTTATCCAACCATTATTGCCGTAAAACGTTGTGGGCCAGCGCTTACTTGACTTTATCCAACCATTATTGCCGTAAAACGTTGTGGGCTAGCTGATGTTTACTGTTCTAGAGCCAAGTGTGTTGCATTGAGCTTGTGTTGTTGTAGGACGTTTGTGATGTTGTATATCCACCTGCCATTAGGTCTTCCCTGTGCTCTGAAACCAAACTTTCTACAGTTGTAAGCGCGTCGTGTTAATGTATTGGGCTCTATTTTGAAGCGATGATCAAACCACTTAATTTTCTCCGCTCTATATACATGATACTGGTTGCAGTTCCTGAAAATTTGTTGATGTTATTATTTCTCATTCTGTCTTTCCTGGTAAACATTAATGGCTTTTCTTAAACATCCCCCGTCTCACAGGATGTGGATTTGCTTCTTCTGCATGTTAGTCAGGCACCGTGTTTGACATTGATAACAAACAGTTGGTAAGAATATATTATTTATCATATGTCGTTCTTTTTTCCATACCGATATTCTGAAGCTTGAATAGCGCGGACAGGAGATAAGTAACTACACGGACTTTTTATGTGTAATATTTATGTGTGTAATATTTATGTGTGTAATATTTATGTGTGTAATATTTATGTGTGTAATATTTATGTGTGTAATATTTATGTGTGTAATATTAGTGTATGGACTTTTTGACATCGGTGTTTTAATTATTTCTTTTAGAATATTGTACTCATATATTGCTCATACAGTTCGTGTATCTAGCTTGAGACAGTGGAAAGTTAACACTATTTGTCTCTATACATGACAGTTCTGGTAAATGAAACGTAGTGAGAACGATGAAGATATAAGTGTGAAGGAAACACCATGAAATGATAATAATAAGTTTATCACAGTGTATGATCCAGGCAAAGAGCATGTATATATATATATAAGCAATCAGTTTCAATTTCTGTCAGCCTTCGATGTGCGGAGGCGACAGTTAATCTGATCTGTTAATAAAATATGCACTATGTATATGCTACTCTGCTTAATGGAATCATTACTTTTTGTGCGGTTAATAACAGCTTTATGCTTTCTTTTTAACATTATTAACAGTAGCTCGTGATAATTGAGTATCTACTGTTCTTTATAAACTTGTATGTAACAATTCACAGTATGTAACCTCCCACAAGTGTAATGAAACAAAAATAAATTTGAAATAGGTGGAATAAAGCAAAATTCAGCCTTCCAAAATGTTCGAAATAAAACGTTTTTACCCCTTTTGATTATTAACAAAAGTAGACGCAGTTAATAAACGAACCCAGCAAACAAAGCAAACGTGATTTAATATGAAAGCTCATATTTTATTTAGCGAAGTATAAAACGAGTCAAAAACTGTATCCACGACCAAATTTGATCTTATACTATTGGAGATCGACTTGCTTATTGTATTACAGTTAAGAATTAACGCAAGCTTTCCCCATAACTTTGGCGTAATAAACTCACCTCAAAATAAACAACAACAAAATTCACTCTGAAATTTAGCGGAATAAAACTTGTAGTTTATACTCACCCACGCGAGATGTCTACAATTAGGCAATGTATAGGAGACAGACACAGAGGGCGCTGCTGATTCTAGGACATGCTTAAACTCACTGGCGGGGTCCCATATACTCACGCCAACGTATTGCTAGTGGGCGAGAATAGACGAGAGTTTAAAAAATGTAGAGCAGAGCGGGGTGCAAATAGACAGAAAATGGTTGCAGGAGAGCAGGATTTTTCACGACAGACCTTGGTATTTTCTGTTTCCTTTGGGCATTTTTCGTGGGAGGTAATGGAGTTATATGGAGACGGGCATATGTAGGCAGTCCTGGCATAATTATTGATCTGAGCGAACTCTGCAGCTTGCCAGTTGGTGCATTTTTTTTTAAAAGATTGTTCTAGAAAATATAGAATAAACGGTTGCAAATCTTTGTGAAAGTTGGCAGTGGCAAACTAGGAAAATAAAAAAATAAAAAATACACACACACACAGAACTAAAAAAACACATATACACAAGTGTGTTCACGCATTTGAAAGAATTTTAAACTTGCACACGGTGCCACTAGCCGCAGAGATATGGTAGACTGAAGGATTTTAGGTATCCAAGGAAATTATTTCACAACACAGTAAAATAAGCTAAGGAATTATGAGCACAGATATATATATATATATATATATATATATATATATATATAATATATATATATATATATATATACACACACACACATACATAGTGCAGTCCACTTAAACGTAACTCGCTTTAGCCAGTTTTTGGTTAAGTAGAAGCAATTTTGCAGGTCCTGGCCAAAAGTCTTCTTTAGCTTTATTAAAAAGTCCTGTTAAGTCGAACTTTGATAAGTCGAATTTTCGAATAAGTCGTGGCCATTGTTCGGTCCCAACTCAAATTAGGACCACTTTAAGTGAAATTTTTGTCTTCGCGCCTTATCAGAAGATCAAGTTACAATTATAGATTTATGTGGGCGCACGAATGTTTTTTGCTGCGAATCAAGTGTGTAAGGAAGACGACCAAGAACGACTTGTAATAACCCGCTCAGATCAAAGGAACGTGGGAAAGCCCTGTGTTACGGGCAAATACTGCATCTCGTAATAACGACTTCTTATACCACATTCGTTTCTACTCTTGCTATTAACTTTAATGTATTAAACGCTTGGGGAGTACACAAAGTGCTAAGTCAGAAGTCAATTTAAATGAAGTGAAATTAATTTACCTAATTAGACAGGTCAGCGTTAATACTTTTATCACTTAAGTCGTTTAGCTACCTTTGATAGAGAAGGCCATTGTTGACACAAGGTGGTCTCGACGATCGAAGGAAAGAAAGCCAGATTGTCTATCTAAGAAATTCGTCTGGGAAATGTACGCAAACACAGGTGATATTATGTAATCGCTTCCGATGGCCCATCTCTGTATCAATAGCACAGATAACCCGTATGGGGAGATTATGGTGGGAAAGCTATTAGCCAGGAAATAAGTTCACCGATGTGTTTGTAAGTTTGCTTAAGTGCAATCGGAAGTATTACTGTCTTATTTGTAAGAGGTCACGAGTTCACATTTTTTAAAAATTGATATTTTTAAAACACGCGGGGGATAACACCCCGACCCACATAATTCTAAAGAGACAGGATTTGTCTAAATCGAGAGCCTGAAATAAACTTTAGTTCTCATTGGAATGATGGCCGGAAATACCAATCCGGGACTTGGACTGAGAAATGGAAAAATAATCTAGCGAATTCGGAGACATCAATCAGACTGCATTTTCAACAAACGTCAAGTAACAACTCCCAGTAGCCAGAGAGAAGGATCGGACTAAGAATTCTAAAATTAAAAGTAACAGATCGAAGTATTTGGGCGTCTTTATAACTTAAAAGAGAAGCCGCTATTTGAAATACAAAGACTGGAAACTTAAGGAATCAGAAAGCACATGTCATAAGAGGGATTCTGACACTACCCCAGACCGAGTGTTCGAAGCATCAAATCAAAGTTGCTGTGTCCATTCTACTGTGCCAGGAAATTTTATAGGTCATTTGGGGTAAGTTGTGAACATATATTTTACAAAGTGAATGTGACATGTTACTTGCTAAGTGGCTATACAAGTCATACTAGGCTGGCAACCTTAACAAATGAAAATAGTATATTCATAAACCACTACAGCAAGCGCTGGTGATTGCTTCTTGTTAGTTGTACAGAAAACCGACAGAAGAGGTGACCCCAGGCTCCGAAGGGAGCAGTGAGATGATTACCTCACATGTGCCTAGGGTGTATAGTATCATTTAGTGAGATGTGTGTATTTTTATAATGTTAGTTCTGGCAAATCATTGCACTCGCGCTGTCCAGACACATTTTCCCCATTTAAGTGTCCAGAAGAATAATGTGATTTCTAATCATATTCCGTGAGCTATGCTGAATATACTCAGGGAGAATAATTATTCAGAGAGGCTAATATTGGTTGGCGGACAGCGAGACAATGCGCCTGTTAATCTGCAGCCTACAAATGTACATAGCAGATGCATTTGTCCTTTTATTTTTTTCCTACAGTTTGTAGTACTAGACTACATTACTGTTCGTGGTACGAAGTTACACTTACAAGAGACCAGTCTGAAGTAAGAGTTTTCGCCACTGTCTTGTGATTCAAGCTGGGTTTGACACCAACTACCTACGCTGGACAAGTTGTGAAGACACTCACCTTGACATTAGGAGTGAAGTTCATCTAGACCCTAGAGAAGAGTTCTCATCACAAAATAGTTACAGCCATATAGCCAACAATACTTATAACACTAATTTCGATGGGATTAAACCAGCTGGGGGCTTGAACAAGCCACACCATTGCTTAAAACATCATAAAAGGTGCCGGATCAGATATAAGTTAATAGTGCTCTGCCCTATGCAGCATTGTTCTTGACTTCTGAATTATCTTGTGGATATTCCCTTGAGATAGAAACATCATTATCCTTCTATCGACAACTCTGCCAAGTGTAATCTTGTGTGAAGGTAGACAACTTTGAAGACTCATTTTAGATACTCTCGAGTTTTGGCCACTGGTGGACCACTACTGCAGAGGAAAGGGGAAGCAAATCACGTGATAAAATATCTTTTTGAGGCTAGCATTATGTTCTTCTTCTTCTTTCGTTGGTTTGAACTATATTGTCTATATCTGCAATGTTGTTTCTTTTATAAACTTCACTGTCTTTTGTAGTTCATACATAGATTCGTATAGTTTTGCTTCCAGTGTTGTTTCTCTGGGCCAGTGAGTTTGCCTCAATATATCATCTTCGGGACAGTCTTGAAACATGTGCTCTCCAGTCTGGGGTGCCTGTCCACATGTACACATGGCTGAATTGCCAATCTTGAATTTTGTATCCATGTGGCTGCGGAGTCGGTTGTGCCCTGTTCTGAGGCGCAGAATGACAATTTGTTCTGATCTGTTCATAGCTTGGTAGTCGTACTGTGTTGGTGGCTTTCTGATTGATTTGATCATCTTTTTCTTCTGATGGTACGTAACTGGTACATCCGGTTGTTCGTCTGCAGCACCTTCTTTAGCCAGTCCGTCTGCTCTCTCGTTTCCTGGTATTCCACAATGAGACGGTATCCACTGCATGGCGACCTTGCGCTGGTTGCACACTTCAGACAGTAAGGCTTGTATACCTGGTAATTTTCTGGACTGAAGTGCTTGGAGTGCTGATCTTGCATCTGTCAGGAATACTACAGGCTGTGGACCGAGATTGGTGTTCAACAGTTTCTCAGTTGCCACCTTGATTGCCTGGACTTCTGCATCATAGTTGTTACAGAATTTCCCCGTTGGTACCCTGACCGTGTCCCTAGTGTTGTTTGGGTATTCTATGTACACTCCTGCTCCTCCATTCTTTACTGCATTCTGTGCTGACCCATCCGTGTATACTCGGACCCAGAGGTCCTGTGGGTATTCATCATCCAGGAAACTGAGAGTGACTGTCCTACGTTGCACGCTGTTCTGTTCATCCTTGTCGAGTATTCCTTTCACTTTTGTCTGGATGTATACTGGTAGTCCAGTCTCCTCTCTCTAAGGGGTTTGTTCTGGCACAGACTTTAGGGGGGAGGGGGGCTGTCAACTTCAGGCAAGTCTAAGGTTTGTCTACGAAATCATTTGACCTGGTGGATAAAACTGCTTCTTTTCAATCGCCCCATTGCTAGGTTTTGGAATCTGTCCTTCATTGGATGGCTCGGCATACAGAGGAACTTTTCTGCCTGTGTTAGCACTTTCGTGTCTCTGCATTCTCTCAGTGTTTGTATCCTTCCCAATTTCTCCATCTCCACTATAGGCGTTGATTTCCTTGCCCCCGTGATGACCCTAAGCGCCTGGTTTTACACGTTATCTAGCTCTTGTAATGTAGTGTTTGATGCTGGACACCACGCAGCTGACCCATATTCCAGGTGTGGTCGTATGCCCTGCTGGTAAACTTTACTAAGTATTTTCCCGCTGGCTCCCCATGTGGTTCGTCTCAGTTTTCTCAGGATGGCTAACTTCCTCCTGGCCTTTGTTGCTGCCTTGTTGATGTGCTGCTTCTATGTCAGCCTATCATCGAATGTAACTCCGAGATAGGTGGGTTGTTTATCTTCTCTCAGGAGCTCTTCGTTTATCTTGATGACACCAGTTTTTTTGTTTTGGAGAGAGGGTGAAGAGCGTAGTGCTGCACTTATCTGTATTGATGCTGACACACCATCTATTTGCCCATGTGGTTAAGGCATCTATAGCTCTTTGTAGCAGTTTGGTGGCCACTGTTGCATGCTCATCTGTGCACCATATTACCAGTCCATGAGCGTACATTGCCACTTTCATTCCATGTGGTAGTTCAGCAACCAGGTCGTTGATGAAGACTAGGAAAAGTTTGGGGGACAGAACCCCTCCATGAGGGACGCCATGACGCAGTATAATTTTCTTACTCTTGAGGCCATCTAGTTGTACTCGGGCTCTTCTGTTATGCAAGTATGCTTCCAAACATTTGTACATCTTACCATTCACTCTACAATTTCTCAGTTTCTTCAGAAGCCCTTCTTTCCAAACCTTGTCAAATGCTTTCTTGGGATATATCCATGCTGCTAGTACCAGTTTCTTATCTTGGAACGCATCCTCAATCTCTTGGGAAAGGTAAGTTGCATGATCTTTGTAGAGTAACACTACCTAAAGCCCGCCTGCTGTGGCACAAGAAGGTTTTCGCTTTCAATGTACCACTGCAGCCTGAGGTTGATGATTCGTTCCATTGTATTACAGAGACAGCTTGTAAGGCTGATTTGTCTGTAGCTGGAGGCCGTGCAACTGTCTTTTCCTTGTTTTGGGAGTTGTATCATGATTGCTTCCCTCCAGGTCTGTGGAACTCTGCCCAAGTTCCAACAGATACTGAAGATCTGCAGCAGCTTTGTTTTTGCTGCGGTTCCCAAGTCCTTAATCATTTCATTGGACACTCCATCAACTCCTGGCGACTTTCTCATTTTCAATTTGGATATTGCCAGCTCCAGTTCTCTGAATGTAATTGGCGCCTCCATAACTTCAGGTATGGTTCCATCTCGTCCTGCGTATTGTTTCTCACGAGTCTCCTGTTGCTTCTCTGGGCTAACTTCGATGTTGTTGTCTTTAGCAAAGGCATCTGCAAAGTGATCAGCTGCCTGTTTTCCTGTGAGGATGCTTCCATCTTTATACAGTGCAATCTTTGAGTTTCTCCCTGTACCCTCATCGTTAAGTTGTTTTACCAGTTTCCACAGTTTCCTTGTATCTCTTTCAAAGTTCAAGGACTCTGTTTTCTCCTTCCAGCTTCTTCGCCTGGCCTGCAACTTGGCCCTTTGAAATTTGGCCTTAGCATGTTGGTAGTTATTGGTAGCTATTGTGATTTTCATGACATGGGCTGGTCTCTGCCTGCTTTCGAGATGTTTCCACATCGTTGTGCAGTTGCTCTAGTTCACTATTCCAATATGGTTTGTAGTGCTTACGAGCCCATCTAGGTATTGTTTCACGAGCATCTACTGAATTCATCGACTACCTTATTGATGTCTTTGTCTACAGTCAGATCTCTAGCCAGTATACTGGTACGATGCTGGTACATTGTCCAGTCTTCCTTCTTGTATTTCCACCTAAAAAGTGCTGCTCTCCTTGACAAGTTCATTTTCCACAATAAGGAAGACTGGCCGGTGGTCGCTGCCTCCAAGTTGTTTCCCAACAGCGCGTGTGATGTTCCACTCCAAGCATGGTGAGTGGAATGCCAGGTCTGGTGTAGAGGTGGTGTGCCATGATCTCGAGTAGAAGGTTGGTGGGTCGATTGGCTGGTTAATCAGGATAAGCCCATTGTCATCCTGCCAGTTTTCAAGCTCCTCACCTCTCCTGTCCATGTGATCATAGCCCCAGCTCTGTGAGTGGCTGTTGAAGTCTCCGCACACAATCAGTCTTTCTTTTCTTGGGATTGTGTCTAGTGCCAGTGGGCGGTCGCTCGGACAGTAGTAGTTGAGCAGGTGGAATTCTGTACTTTCTTTCCTGAGATGAAGCATCTGGTATTCCGCCCCCTCCATATATGTTTCAAGCTGACATGCACTGATGTTATTCCTCACGAGTGTCAGTATTCCACCCTTTCGCCTGTCTTTTCGGTCGGATGGATAGCACTGGTGGCCTCTGATTTTGAAGGCTATGTCTTTGTTGAGGTGGGTTTCTTGCAAGCAACATACATTTACTTGCACTTCATTCAAGATATTTTCGAGCTCTAATTTTTTGCTGAAGCCGTCTTTTTTACTTTTTTGTTGACGCCTTCAGCATTCTAGTGCATTATTTTAAGTGGTCTTTGCTTTGCTTGGCCAGTAGCTCTATTCTCATGCCTCCTGGCTCCACTGGGCAACTGAGAAGGACCCCCAGTAGTAAGGATTGGGCCCTTTTGAGGCAGAGGGCCCGGCACTGCACCTGCCTGGGTGTCCGTCACAGGGCGAGTGCCATAACGTTTTGTAGTTATAGGCATATTTCCATTGCGTGTGTGCGTGGCATCCTGATTGCTGTGGTGCGCCTCTTGGTTGGTTGCCTCCGTCTTCAGCACCCTGACTTGCTAGGGCAGACTGTGGTCTTGCTCGTGTGTAGGAGGGTTTGGCCAGTCTTGGTTTTTCGGCCGTTGGTGGCTGTACTTGAGCCCCATCTCCACGTCAAGGAGCTGGCCTCGATGGGGCTAGCATAATGTTATACACATTCATCTTATAAAAATTGTGTGCAATGTCATGCTGATGCTGGCAACTGCTATGTTGTTTCAGTATTTGTCTTCTGTGGTTACTGTTTCTAAGATTCAATGCTAAGATTTTGATGTACGCTAGCTGATGCTGATATGGATTATGATGTGGATTAAAAACCTGTGCACTTTGTTTGATTATAGGTTATGTAATTTTAAATGTTTTGGTATTTGCGCCCATAGTACCAACAAAAGACATGATGGTATACTTAAAGCTTTTAATTTGCTTGTGAAAAGTGGAAAAGATGCAGAAATGCTAATAAAACAATAAAACAGTTGTAAATAAAGCGTTAAAATAACACTGACTAACAAAAAAAAAAATTTTTTTTTTCTTTCTCTAACATTTCTATGTTTTTCTGGTCAATTTTAATGCGCTGCTTTTAAATCTGCAAACCGTTTTTCTCTATCAGTTGGGATGAGCAAAGTCCAACCAACGATAACAAAATATTGTATTACAGAATTTCCAGGCTTGAAGTTCAGAGTTTCTGATAAGCAGAATTTCTGATAAGCAGAAATGTTTCAGATGGCCCGAGCGACTTCTATTTATCCGGACTGCACTGTATATACTGTTGTAAAGCTACCGCAGCCCAGGTTCAAGGATGTGTTGTAAAGCTACCGCAGCCCAGGTTCAAGGATGTGTGCACGAGAGACATAAAGGCACGAGGCATAAATCCAGCAAACTCGGAATACGATGCTGCCGATCACACCAAATGGTGATGCTTCTATGGTGCCACCACAGATTAGGCGAAGTGAAGCTCATACAACAATCAGTAGAGAAAATGACACGCCGAAAGGGACACTAGGAAAAATAGAACAGCTGAGGGCTATCAACTCAAAATCGCATCATCTCCATAGTCAGTTAGTTATGACCGGAGGGGCTTACTACTGTTTGTCGTATAACCAATCTGGTCATGATTTGTCATACCATCAGTATTGTCAGAAACATTTAAGGCTGATTTTCTGTGTTCGCATTATGGGTGTATTACAGTACATAACACAATACAATCAGCACTGAACACGAAAGTTAAGGGAGATAACAAACAAGCCAGGGGAAAAAACAATCACAGTTATTTGTCGCTTCGTTATTAATAAGAACATTACACAATAATTCTTGTGCCATGATTTGAGACACTCTTTATGTTTTCATGCATAATTTTCTATTTCTGCCCGAATCTGTCCCTTCGCTGTATCTTTATCTCCCTCTTCTTTTCTGTCTCTAATGTCCAAAAGGAAGCAGAAAGGAAACACAATTTGAATTTGTATTTAAGTTTTTTCTCCTGTCTTTCTCTCGCTCCATTTTGAAATCGATGTCTGGTGTCCGCTGCCCATATCCTGCCAGAATCGCCCCAGCGTTTTCATAATAAACGCCCGCACCATTTCCACTTCTGCGAAAAACCGGGTCACCAAAATTATGTCGATGCTCCCAGAAAAATAAATTATGTTCAGATGGCTGCCCTCTCAGCAAAACTAGATGTTGCAGATCTCAGCAGATGATCAGTTTCGATAACACGTGGGGAGAAATAGGAATCATAAACTTTTTGTTACATAAATTTAAGAGTCGGCACTTGGCGTACACTGTGCTGGATAGAACAGGAACAATACAAACGCCTGCATTTAAAAACAAAACGCCCTTTATTTAACTTCACAAGAGCTTTATGTATGAGTCCAGTTTCAAAGTGACAGCGAGACTTAGTAAATATTTTTTCTTTCAGCGACAAGATGAACGATCTTTCACCTTTTAACAAGTAAAGAAGAAAACACGTATTATGGACCACTTGTGTTACTGTTACCAAATGCACTAAACAAATAAACCGAACAGTGTCCCTACATTCTACTGTATCAAATAAAAGTTTCATTCGTTTAACCTTGGTACTTACATCAAGGACTTCCATGAAATGCTATTATTAAAAACTCACTGTTTTCCAGTCCCTATTTTTTTATTTTTTGCTTCTTATGTACTATCCACTTCCGCTTTCCCGAGTTTGGCAGACATTTTGGCTCCAACATTTGACACCACGAGGGAGTATTTTTCTCGTATTTTGCTCTTATTTCTATAGTTTCATGTTCTCCACTTAATTCTTACTTTCTTTCCCTCCTGTATCTTGTTTGTCTGTCCCTGACGAATGCCTAGTGGCCGCAACGTAGGTTTTTTTTTTTCCTTTCTCCCTGTAAGACGTATTACTACTTGTGTGTTTTTGTGTTTTTTTATTCTACTGTAATGCTATCAGCAGCTTTCCTCAATGTGTGTCCTAGCCAAACCTGTCTTATTTCTCCTCACCTCACATGGTGAAAAGTAAACAAGTCTGGGAGTGACGAGGCAAGAATGTAGGTGCATAAAATATGCCAAATAATTGGACGATCGGTGAGGAAAATGAAGAAATAAGTTAATAATGTAGGAGAGAACGAAAATGACGTAAAAGGACACAACTGATGTCATCCCAGTCTAGGAAAGATTTTTATGTTAAATATGTGGAGTGGTGAGTTTGTAAACATGACATGCGAAACGGAAGAAGCGAGACTTTATATGGTCACGAAAGCATGCAGATGAAATGGATAAATGCCAAGTAAAGAAAGTATCTTACGGTGTCATGAAGGATGTTCTACACGAGGATAGTGGGAAGAAAAAGACCCCTTCCTATAGAAAATAAAATGACAAATAATAATATTAATTAAAACCAGCAACTGCAAAAGACGATAGTTATTTTAAATAAATACAAAATTAGTAAATAAAATGACACTAAATACCCCAATTATAACCAATTTTCAGGTTGAACAAGGAAAACCAAGATGGAACAAGAAGAGGCAATAACGGGCAGATGTTAAGTGCCCGCTCTCCACCCATCACCTCTTCAAAACAGCAACATAAGAACAGGAAAAAGTATTAGAGGATCTTCTGATATTAGACAGAAAGAAAACTAGACTGTAGTACTGGAAATCACGAGTCACTTTTCATCCGACTCATTAGGTTTAACATTAATGCTTTTGCTGATTAGGGTAATCAATCACTTTCGTCTGAACCCATATTGACACCTTTGATCTGTAAAGAGAAATGTGGATTACTAAGGTGTATAACATTTCCTACCAGCCCAGGCAGTGTGTAGGAGCGACCCAATTAGTGTGTAAACAACCTTGGGATGACCACAGTCGATTATATTATCATTGATAATAGTTCTGTCTCACCAGTTTGTTGATTGTTGGCTAGACCGGGTAAATATAACCATTTCCGGAAAAGACGGGTCGGAGAATAATTATCCATCTTGAAAGAGATTATATGTGATACATTATGAAGTCGTGAATGTAAACATGATCGATAATAGGCGGAATCTGGCATACCATATATGGGATGGGGACTTGTAAACAACATTTATTTTTGCAGATGTCACACATGAATATTCAATGTGAGATAGGGGGAATATGCCCGTACAAAAATACACGCAAATTACATGCTATTGGCTTTGCCTTTGAGATGTAAAAAAAAAACAATATTTCTGATTGGAGCCTTGTCAAAAAGTAGCAATTTAGATGTGGGCGTAATGTTGCCTCATAATTTAACACCTTGTGAGTTTACGGCACTGTGAAATTCAACTCGTCAAGAAGACAGCAAGGCAAGCAAGAATAAGGAATGTTGTTGTTTGTTGTGGTTGTGAAGAAGTGATGGGTGGAGAGCGGGCACTTAACAGCTGCCTATTATTGCCTCTTCTCGTTCCATCTTGGTCTACCCTGTTCAACCTGAAATTTGGTTATAATTGGGGTATTTAGTGTTATTTTATTTACAAATTTTGTATTCAATTTAAATACCTTTTGTCTTTTGTAGTTGCTGATTTTAATTTATATTAGTATTTGTCATTTTATTTTCTCTTTTGTATTGTTTATAGATAACTATTGTCCTTTACACTTGGTTTTAATTTGTATTAGTATTTATTCTTTTTTAGTTGTTTTTTTAACCTCGTTGTCTTTCCTTGTCCTATGAGTAGTTAGTAAGTTTGCTAATATTTCTGTTGTTGTTTTTTATTTTTAATGATTTGTTAGTTCTTGTTGCTTAATTTCTATTTGGTTGAATGTCTTTTCTGAAGTACTAACCTTATATGTTTTCCTTTGTTTTATGTATATATCTTTTAAGTATTGATTGGGCTTCTCCTGGGGCATCTATACTTAAAACCTTATCACCTGTCATGTCTATATTGTGATTTCTATAGTAAGTTTTTAATTCAAGCCTTTGTTGTTCGTAGTTTTTACAGTGGATCAGGAAGTGGTCTATGTCATTCTCTTCCTGACATTCTTGGCAATGTGGTTCCTCTATCATAAAGTATGCTGCACCGAGACGGAGACGTCACAGCTTTTTGTTCGATGGTATCTTTAATTCTTCTCTGACCTGGCACTTCCTTGTTGGTTCTTTCCACAGTTTGAACGCGTGTCTGCCTTTTCTAATGTTCTTGTATGTTGTCTTCCATTTCTCGTTTATAGTTAGCTTCACTTGGCTCTTGATCTCTGACCTTCCCAGTCCTGCTCTTATATTGTTTTTACTTATTCTTCCATTCTTGGCGTTCTGGTCTGCCAACTCGTTACCAGCTATACCTATGTGCGCTGGAACCCACACTAGCATCACACTACATCCTCTGTTCCCTAGTGATGTATTAATTGCTAGAATTTCTTCTTTTATGTCTGGCTGGCTACATTTACCTGGGTGTTCTAGTGCTTGTAGTGATGATAGTGAGTCTGTAAATATCGTAACAGCTTCTGGTGGGTTTTCTTCGATTGTTTCTAAACTTTTTAGAAATGCTACCATCTCTGCGGTAAAAATCGAAGCCCCTTCAGTTACACTGTAGCTCTTTTTAATTCCCCACTGTGGTATTACTACTCCTGCAAATACTCCGAGGGTATTTGTTTCTCTCTTATTTCATGATACTATTCGATAGTACCAATTGGTAGTGCTATCTGTGGAACAAGTGAGTGGTATAAATGGCCTGCAGTAGAAGCTAAACAACTTCAGCAGACGGGTCTTAACAGATGCTAGACCATCTTCGCAATTACCCCACGATACTACGAGGGACATTGTGCGGCCACCAGACTTGCCCAGTGACGAGAGTGAACCAGTCCATAATCTGCAAAGAACAAGCATTGGCTGGAACAGAAACCAGTCGACATCTTACTGGCACCTAAGTACCCATTCAAATCTACAAAGTGATCTCTCTAATAAAGAACTTTTCAAATCAGACCATCACCTGGGATGAAACTTTAAAGACGCTGTCTAATTCATCCCACCCTTATTTGTTTTACAATTGTTAACGATAACTGACTATTAAATTTTGTTATCTGTAAATATTCAAATTTATAGTTGATTTAATCATTTTTTGAGTGAACTGCGCTCGTATGTCTCAGTCATTTAAAATACTTATAACAGAGCTATTAAAGTAATATTTTACTGAGTCAAATCAAATGGGGGCTGATCAGAACGAGCAAAATCCTTACTCATAGAAGATTAGGAAAGATAAAAAGTTTACACGGCCTGGATCCTATTAGCCTTCGTCCTTGATTTCTTTTAATTCCTATGAGGCTCCCTAGAACTGAAGCCTCATTCTTCAGTTCACATCTTTGTCAATAGTAATCCTGAGCGAAAGGTAGACATCTTTGAAGACCCTCAGTAGATACTCTGAATTTTGGCCACTGTTGGACCATCACTGCGGAGCAAGGGGAGTAAATCTTTTTATAAATGCTCAGGGAGCGTAAAAGTTTCAGAGGAAGATGAAGTGTTGGAATAGAAGCGGAGGGCGCCTGATTCTCATGTCAGAAGACTCTATACTCAGAAGAGGCATTTATTTTCTCTCAGTTTATGGTTTAAGCTTGTGGTACAAGTAAGTAAGATTATTACATTTGTTTTCTATAAAAACAAATTGATGGTTGATTTAATCATTATTGAGCGAATTGCACCAGTATGTGACGGTATTGCCTCCCCTGCTTTGCAGTAGTGGTCCAACAGTGGCCAAAACTCTAGAGTATCTAAAGTGGGTCGTCAAAGATTACTCTCGGCGGAGATGTAGATAGAAGGTTAATAACGCTTCTATCCAAAGTGAGTGTTCACAAGATATTCAGAAAAGCGAAAACAATGCTGCATTGGCTGAGCACGTTAATTCTTTGATCTGTCGAAAACATTTGTGAAGGATTAAGCAATTATTAATTTTAGCTCGTTAAGCCCCCCCACCCTGATTTACTCAGTGGAATTCTTATTACTCTGATATAGCTCTGTTTAGAGTGTGCTTAGCAAATTGACTGAGACAAACATGCAGTATATTTAAAATGATTAAATCGAAGTTAAATTTATACGTTAACAAATAACAGATTTAATTATCATTTAGTTTTAACAAGGGTTAAAAAAATTGAATAGTCTTTAAAAGAAAATGGTCATCATTGAAGGATAGTAGGTTTTATGAAAAAGGTTCACTTTGGCAGCTTATATGTTTCACTTAGCTGCCAATAGTAGTTTCTGCTCCCGCTGATGGGTTTTGTGCAGATATGTCACTGAAGTTTTCACGTCTCTGCTCAATATTACAGGTGCAGCACGTTTCAAGTACAATCAAGAAGTAACTGCCAAGCTGGTCCCGCATTTCTACGTCAGTCCACTTATACCCTCACTTTGTTCCAAAGATTATTACCCTCCTGGTACCACCAACAACTATGGTAAAAGAATAGAAACGAAACGCTCTCCTGAGTATTGCGTTTTCCAACCCATGGTTATGGGTCCCCTTTCACTCCATTGCACCATCCCATTTATCTCGGAATTTACCCTAGATGAGAATTAAACTTAATCCCCCGAGAGAAACTTTCTTTACATTTAAATTGAAAAGCTTTATATTAATTTTACATTTAAGTGAAAAGGTTAATAGTACAGATAGAATATATTTACATTTACAACTCCACTGTCTGAAAAGTGTTCACAATATAAATTGAATATGGTTTCATTTACATTTACTTGATTGAAAAGTGTGAAACTTTCATTAACTTTAAAGTGAATATGTTTAGATAGACATTTACACTGGTTTCAAACTGTAAGTATTATAATTAGAATGTACATGATTTCTTTCATCTTTCCCTCCTTGCTCCAAACGGAACTTGGGACTACCGATGCTTTTAGTTCTCTTTAAGAAACTAGCAATAAAGCAGTCACGAGCCCTTGCAGTGGTGGGTCATGAAATCATCATTCTATACGCCGAGGTTGCCAGCCTCAAATGACTTGGACATCCACTAGCGATTTTCACATATTAATATTCGCATGTCAATATATACATATTAGTTCACATGTTAGTAATGAAAAATATAGAATGTAAAATGACAACTTACCCCAATCCTGGCTCACAGACTTTTTGCTCAGATGAATGATGTTTAGGCACTTGATTTTGCCTCTTATACGTGTACTGGGGTCGTTACTTTTATAAGATAATTCCCTCTATGACTCCGTGTGTTTCAGTTTCCTCAGCCTGCCTTATTAAAAAGGGTTTCCTGGGCTATGTAAGTCCTTCAAGATTGTTCCACAAAGTCCGTCCTGATAAATGGAAATTCTGAATTCTAACTTCTGGTAAATCTGGTTGTGTCTTGGCAAGCATGAATCTCACAGTGTCTTAACGCTGAAGAGTGTCAGGTTATATTCCTGTCCCACCCCCGCATCTGTTTGTTATTGAGCTCCAATCATTTTCAAACATGCGTGTTGAAGTGGGGCGATTTCAAAATATTCCTGACATGGAAAGATTTTGAACGTAAGGCAGACGTCACCTCTCCCATATATGGCATGAAAATATCCGATCCCTGGTAGGCGAACTCACCAACACATCTGTAAACACATACGACAATGTGTTTCAGATGTAACAATTTATTACTATCGAAAGTAATATTGTCATAACTAGTCGGACTGGAAGCGATTAATTCATCCTTGTCTGTCTAAAATGTGTCACCCAGACAAGTAATCTCTTATCTGTCACGCAACCTGGCCTTTATCAGCGATTAGCAAATACGCTGGTGATTTGTAGGGCTAATCTGTATTCAGATGTCGACTGCACCCGTGAGTTAAATGAATAACAATCAGACATGCCGACTTATCCCAGAGAGTGGTGTAAGAAGGAAAATACCAAATATCTGCTACACATAGCAGAGAAAGAAAGAAAGTGCGACAATTGAAAGCATGCAATAAAAATCAGTACAAAAATGTAACTAGTGGTGCCGTAGTGAAACAGAGATCGAGAAGGGTCGCCCCATTCTGTCACATTGACACAGTTATTTATGTCCATAATCATCCAGAGCTATTAAAGTAATATTGTACTGAATCATTTCAGTTGGGAGCTAAACAAATACTAGCAAATTTATTTTTCCTCGCAGAAGAGGAGGGGAGATAAAAAGTTCCTGACAGCTTAGATGTTCTCAGTTGTTATACTGGCTGTCTTAAGATTGGCGCTAGGCCCTCTCTGAAATAAAAGCATCATTGAAGTATTTATATGTCTGCCAAAAGTGATCGTGAGTGAAGGTTCATAGCATTGAATCTCCTCACCATTACACGCTAGGTTTGACCATTACTTGACCATTACTGCAGAGCAAGGGAGATAAATACGCGACAATCATCATCGTCACCATCATCATCAGCACTATCATTATCATTATCACCACCACGACTATCATCATTATCATCACTACAACCACTCTATCATCATCATCACCACCAGCATAAGCATCACAATCACCATCTTCACCATCATCATCACCACCACCATCATCATCATCATTATCACCACCATCATCATCATCATCATTATCATCACAATCACCATCATCATCATCACCACCACCATCATCATTATCACCACCACCATCATCATCACCACCACCATCATCATTATCACCACCACCATCATCATCACCACCACCATCATCATCATCATCATCACCACCACCATCATCATTATCACCACCACCATCATCATCATCTCCGCTTTCGTTCCTTACAGAGCATAAACCATCTCTACAGCTGGTCTCCTACAACTGGTCTCCTACAGCTGGTCTCCTACAGCTGGTCTCCAACAGCAGGTTTTCACCAAACATTATTGTGCTCATGCAGTGGTTGCCCCTGTAACAATATATTTTACATGATGAGGTTGCCAACCTCATGCACACATTCATATTAGTCGACTCTGACGTGATGGTAGCGACAAATAAATAATTTCTTCTCCTGGTAAATTAAATGCTATTGTAGCTGCACGTTTTGTCAAACTTATTCCAGTGTTAAATAGAACCATGTGTTGGATTCAGTTGCCCAGAAATATTCCACACTCTCTAGCCAAAGTAAATAAATAAAATAAAATTAAAAAACAAACAAAAATATAAATAAAAATAGATTAAAAAATGACCAAGGATTATTAAGTGCTCATAAAATAATCCCTGAAATAGAATGCCTGCATTACATAAAGCTGTAGATCCAGCAATATAGTAATGGCGGGTGGCAGAGTTGGTTACAGATATGGCCATACAAGATTACAATCACTGGGTCAACTGCTGAATTGGGTGAGGGGGGGGTGGTGGAAGGGAAGTAATAACACGAAGAAAATCGATAAGGGAGATAAAACAGAAGAGGACCTCTCGACCGTCATTGCTTCACTTTGAAGCTTGGGAAGAAATATGGCTATGACAAAATTCAAGTGTTAGCAAATCTGAGCTAGACTGGCCTGGAATAAGGAAGGGTGTGGGATTAGAGCATTTGGGAGGTGGGTGAGAGCTACGAAGGATGCAATCTAAATTAAAAACACCAGTAGAAAAAAAATCACGAAAAACTTTTTAGCCCCCTTTTTGTTAAGAAGAACCACAACAGAAACGCGTATCTCGATTCCAATTTGTAATAGCAGTTACAAAGATCTTGAGTTCCTAGCATTTTTTTTTATTTTTTTTTTTGGTCGAGCTCAAATTTTGGTGCCTTCTAGCCCCTTATGTCCGTCGTCGTCATGGCAACCGTTGAGCAATTGAATACGCATTCATCGATTGCTGATTGGTTAGCTAGGAATGGTGCTGGCTAGAATTTTGAGGCGGGGGAATGTTTTTGGAGGTTGCTGTAAACACTGTTTTATTTCGTGACCGTTTTTCTGAAATTGATTTTTTTCATTTATTTCATGTTTTTAATGATATAATCTCAGAGGTAGTATATTATTTCTATGCCAGGAGATAAGTGGACAAAACTAATGAAAACAACTCTACACTTCTTTACCCGAATATAATATTATTACAGTTTATTTATTCGTCTGTGTGTTTGTGTAACGCCTATTTGTAGATCTATTGGTGTATTTTCTCTGTCTATATGAACGCTGTTTTGTCTGTCTATTACTATATTTATTTGTTTATACAAACTATTTATTGATCGATTGATGTATGTTACATTCATTGACATACTTGTTTGGCAAAGCTGCAGCTACCTTTGCCCGCCTCACATTGCGTGTTTGGGGAAACTCCAAACTCACAATGAAAACCAAAGCTGCGGTATATAATGCCTGCGTCACCAGCACACTTCTATATGGCAGCGAGACCTGGACGACCTATGCTAAGCAAGAAAGAAGGCTCAATACCTTCCATTTACGGTATCTACGCCGCATCCTCGGCATCTCGTGGAAAGATAAAGTGACAAATGTCGAGGTGTTGTCACGTGCTGGCCTTCAAAGTATGTAAACACTGCTTAGACAGCGCAGACTTCGCTGGCTTGGCCATGTTCGCCGCATGGAAGATGGTCGCATCCCAAAAGATATCTTCTACGGACAATTAGCAGATGGCAAGAGAACAGTTGGGCGACCACAGCTGAGGTTCAAAGATGTGTGCAAGAGAGATATGAGGGTACTGGACATGGATCCAGCAACATAGGAGGATGAAGCTGCCGATCGCACTAAGTGGCGATGCTATTTACGGCGCCACCTCAGATTGGGCGAAGAGAGGCTCACACAGCAAGCAGAGGAGGGGAGAAAACGTCGAAAGGAGCACCAGGAAAATAAGCAGCTGAGGGCTGTCACCTCAGGGGCGCATTCCCATAGTCAGTTCTGACTGAAGGGGCTATTATTATTGTTTGTTTACATACCTAGGGATTTGAGTTTTAACCCTTTACCCTTTTGTATATGGGGGTGAGTACTTGAGCTTTCGTGCAAGCCCAGAGGGCTTCCCCAACTCAGCGGGCTAAAAATTGGTAAAACATACATATTAATTGGCTGGTGATGTAATGCCACATGTTGTGATGTTCCTCTACCCTAGAGGGAAATCTTCCGTGACATAAAATGCAAGACAATCGATTGATAAAAAGACGTAGATTTATTGACAAATTTAATTTACAATGTAAATGGGATCAATGTTAAGTCACTCTAATTCCCACGGTGACTTGTTTGTATTCCCACTATCAAACTAAAACAAATGAGAGAATTAAAATTATTTCTGTTTTATTAGCTAAATTTGTTTCTCTGTTGCATATAAATTTATGGACGTTAAATCACCCGTGTTACCGGGGTTCGAAAGGAGAGCAAACAAAAGTTATAAGGTAACCTACCATGCAATGTCGTAAAAGGCGATTAAGTAACGTTGGGCAGTGGGCCAGCTGTCCCATCGTGTAGAACATTTTTAGCTACAAAAACTTCATCAATCGACATGGACAGATCAGCTCAAAATGAATAAATAACACTCAGCCATACCGTACACAAGAAGTTCCTCTGGTAAGAATATCACTAATGTAGAACTGATGACAACCAGTCTGGTGAGAATATCACTAATGTAGAACTGGTGACAACCAGTCTCGTAAGAATATCACTAATGTAGAACTGATGACAGCCAGTCTAGTAAGAATATCACTAATTTAGACCTGATGACAACATGTCTGGTAAGAATGTCATTAATGTAGAACTGATGACAACCAGTCTAGTGAGAATATCACTAATGGAGAACTGATGACAACCAGTATGGTAATAATTTCACTAATGTACAACTGGTGACAACCAGTCTGGTAAAAACATCACTAATGTAGAACTGATGACAGCCAGTCTGGTAAAAATATCACTAATTCAGAATTGATGACAACCAGTCTGGTGAGAATATCCATAATGTAGAACTGATGACAGCCAGTCTGGTAATAATATCACTAATGTAGAACTGATGACAACCAGTCTGGTAATAATATCACTAATGCAGAACTGATGACAACCAGTCTGATGAGAATATCCATAATGTATGACTGGTGACAGCTAGTCTGATAATACTATCACTAATGTAGAACTGATGACAACCAATCTGGTAAGAATATCACTAATGTAGAGCGGATGACAACCAGTCTGGTAAAAATATCACAAACGTGGAATGATGACAACCAGTCTGGTAAATATATCTCTAATGTAGAACTGATGACAACCAATCTGGTGAGAATATCAGTAATGTAGAACTGGTGACAACCAGTCTGGTGAGAATATCACTATTGTAGAACTGATGACAACCAGTCTGGTAATAATATCACTAATGTAGAACTGGTGACAACCAGTCTGGTGAGAATATCACTAATGCTGAACTGATGACAACCAGTCTGGTAATAATATCACTAATGTAGAATGATGACAACCAGTCTGATAATAATATCCCTAATGTAGAATGATGACAACCAGTCTGGTAATAATATCACTAATGTAGAACTGATGACAGCCAGTCTGGTAATAATATCACTAATGTAGAACTGATGACAACCAGTCTGGTAATAATATCACTAATGTAGAATGATGACAACCAGTCTGGTAATAATATCACTAATGTAGAATGATGACAACCAGTCTGGTAATAATATCACTAATGTAGAACTGATGACAACCAGTCTGGTAATAACATCACTAATGTAGTGAGAAAACCAGGTCTGGTAATAATATCACTAATGTAGAATGATGACAACCAGTCTGGTAATAATATCACTAATGTAGAATGATGACAACCAGTCTGGTAATAATATCACTAATGTAGAATGATGACAACCAGTCTGGTAATAATATCACTAATGTAGAATGATGACAACCAGTCTGGTAATAATATCACTAATGTAGAATGATGACAACCAGTCTGGTAATAATATCACTAATGTAGAACTGATGACAACCAGTCTGGTAATAATATCACTAATGTAGAATGATGACAACCAGTCTGGTAATAATATCACTAATGTAGAATGATGACAACCAGTCTGGTAATAATATCACTAATGTAGAATGATGACAACCAGTCTGGTAATAATAATATCAACCAGTAATGTAGAATGATGACAACCAGTCTGGTAATAATATCCCTAATGTAGAATGATGACAACCAGTCTGGTAATAATATCACTAATGTAGAATGATGACAACCAGTCTGGTAATAATATCACTAATGTAGAATGATGACAACCAGTCTGGTAATAATATCACTAATGTAGAATGATGACAACCAGTCTGGTAATAATATCACTAATGTAGAATGATGACAACCAGTCTGGTAATAATATCACTAATGTAGAATGATGACAACCAGTCTGGTAATAATATCCCTAATGTAGAATGATGACAACCAGTCTGGTAATAATATCCCTAATGTAGAATGATGACAACCAGTCTGGTAATAATATCCCTAATGTAGAATGATGACAACCAGTCTGGTAATAATATCCCTAATGTAGAATGATGACAACCAGTCTGGTAATAATATCCCTAATGTAGAATGATGACAACCAGTCTGGTAATAATATCCCTAATGTAGAATGATGACAACCAGTCTGGTAATAATATCCCTAATGTAGAATGATGACAACCAGTCTGGTAATAATATCCCTAATGTAGAATGATGACAACCAGTCTGGTAATAATATCACTAATGTAGAACTGATGACAACCAGTCTGGTAATAATATCACTAATGTAGAATGATGACAACCAGTCTGGTAATAATATCACTAATGTAGAATGATGACAACCAGTCTGGTAATAATATCACTAATGTAGAATGATGACAACCAGTCTGGTAATAATATCACTAATGTAGAATGATGACAACCAGTCTGGTAATAATATCCCTAATGTAGAACTGATGACAACCAGTCTGGTAATAATATCACTAATGTAGAATGATGACAACCAGTCTGGTAATAATATCACTAATGTAGAACTGATGACAACCAGTCTGGTAATAATATCCCTAATGTAGAACTGATGACAACCAGTCTGGTAATAATATCACTAATGTAGAACTGATGACAACCAGTCTGGTAATAATATCACTAATGTAGAACTGATGACAACCAGTCTGGTAATAATATCACTAATGTAGAATGATGACAACCAGTCTGGTAATAATATCACTAATGTAGAATGATGACAACCAGTCTGGTAATAATATCACTAATGTAGAATGATGACAACCAGTCTGGTAATAATATCACTAATGTAGAATGATGACAACCAGTCTGGTAATAATATCACTAATGTAGAATGATGACAACCAGTCTGGTAATAATATCCCTAATGTAGAACTGATGACAACCAGTCTGGTAATAATATCACTAATGTAGAACTGATGACAACCAGTCTGGTAATAATATCACTAATGTAGAACTGATGACAACCAGTCTGGTAATAATATCACTAATGTAGAACTGATGACAACCAGTCTGGTAATAATATCACTAATGTAGAATGATGACAACCAGTCTGGTAATAATATCCCTAATGTAGAATGATGACAACCAGTCTGGTAATAATATCCCTAATAATATCCCTAATGTAGAATGATGACAACCAGTCTGGTAATAATATCCCTAATGTAGAATGATGACAACCAGTCTGGTAATAATATCACTAATGTAGAATGATGACAACCAGTCTGGTAATAATATCACTAATGTAGAATGATGACAGCCAGTCTGGTAATAATATCACTAATGTAGAATGATGACAACCAGTCTGGTAATAATATCACTAATGTAGAATGATGACAACCAGTCTGGTAATAATATCACTAATGTAGAATGATGACAACCAGTCTGGTAATAATATCACTAATGTAGAATGATGACAAGTCCACTAATGTAGAATGGTCTGGTAATAATATCACTAATGTAGAATGATGACAACCAGTCTGGTAATAATATCCCTAATGTAGAATGATGACAACCAGTCTGGTAATAATATCCCTAATGTAGAATGATGACAACCAGTCTGGTAATAATATCCCTAATGTAGAATGATGACAACCAGTCTGGTAATAATATCCCTAATGTAGAATGATGACAACCAGTCTGGTAATAATATCACTAATGTAGAACTGATGACAACCAGTCTGGTAATAATATCACTAATGTAGAATGATGACAACCAGTCTGGTAATAATATCACTAATGTAGAACTGATGACAACCAGTCTGGTAATAATATCACTAATGTAGAATGATGACAACCAGTCTGGTAATAATATCACTAATGTAGAATGATGACAACCAGTCTGGTAATAATATCACTAATGTAGAATGATGACAACCAGTCTGGTAATAATATCACTAATGTAGAATGATGACAACCAGTCTGGTAATAATATCACTAATGTAGAATG
Source organism: Oreohelix idahoensis (assembly GCA_024509875.1). Taxonomy (NCBI): domain Eukaryota; kingdom Metazoa; phylum Mollusca; class Gastropoda; order Stylommatophora; family Oreohelicidae; genus Oreohelix; species Oreohelix idahoensis. The sequence continues at coordinate 352,917 of JAMPIV010014053.1, read as the reverse complement.
ATGACAACCAGTCTGGTAATAATAATATCACTAATGTAGAATGATGACAACCAGTCTGGTAATAATATCACTAATGTAGAATGATGACAACCAGTCTGGTAATAATATCCCTAATGTAGAATGATGACAACCAGTCTGGTAATAATATCCCTAATGTAGAATGATGACAACCAGTCTGGTAATAATATCCCTAATGTAGAATGATGACAACCAGTCTGGTAATAATATCCTAATGTAGAATGATGAGAATAATATCACTAATGTAGAACTGATGACAACCAGTCTGGTAATAATATCACTAATGTAGAATGATGACAACCAGTCTGGTAATAATATCACTAATGTAGAATGATGACAACCAGTCTGGTAATAATATCACTAATGTAGAATGATGACAACCAGTCTGGTAATAATATCCCTAATGTAGAATGATGACAACCAGTCTGGTAATAATATCCCTAATGTAGAATGATGACAACCAGTCTGGTAATAATATCCCTAATGTAGAATGATGACAACCAGTCTGGTAATAATATCCCTAATGTAGAATGATGACAACCAGTCTGGTAATAATATCACTAATGTAGAATGATGACAACCAGTCTGGTAATAATATCCCTAATGTAGAATGATGACAACCAGTCTGGTAATAATATCCCTAATGTAGAACTGATGACAGCCAGTCTGATAATAATATCCCTAATGTAGAATGATGACAACCAGTCTGGTAATAATATCCCTAATGTAGAATGATGACAACCAGTCTGGTAATAATATCCCTAATGTAGAATGATGACAACCAGTCTGGTAATAATATCCCTAATGTAGAATGATGACAACCAGTCTGGTAATAATATCCCTAATGTAGAATGATGACAACCAGTCTGGTAATAATATCCCTAATGTAGAATGATGACAACCAGTCTGGTAATAATATCACTAATGTAGAACTGATGACAACCAGTCTGGTAATAATATCACTAATGTAGAACTGATGACAACCAGTCTGGTAATAATATCCCTAATGTAGAACTGATGACAACCAGTCTGGTAATAATATCACTAATGTAGAACTGATGACTACCAGTCTGGTAATAATATCCCTAATGTAGAACTGATGACAGCCAGTCTGGTAATAATATCACTTATGTAGAACTGATGACAACCAGTCTGGTAATAATATCACTAATGTAGAACTGATGACAACCAGTCTGGTAATAATATCACTAATGTAGAATGATGACAACCAGTCTGGTAATAATATCACTAATGTAGAACTGATGACAACCAGTCTGGTAATAATATCCCTAATGTAGAACTGATGACAGCCAGTCTGGTAATAATATCCCTAATGTAGAACTGATGACAGCCAGTCTGGTAATAATATCACTAATGTAGAACTGATGACAACCAGTCTGGTAATAATATCCCTAATATAGAACTGATGACAACCAGTCTGGTAATAATATCCCTAATGTAGAACTGATGACAGCCAGTCTGGTAATAATATCACTAATGTAGAACTGATGACAACCAGTCTGGTAATAATATCCCTAATATAGAACTGATGACAGCCAGTCTGGTAATAATATCCCTAATGTAGAACTGATGACAGCCAGTCTGGTAATAATATCACTAATGTAGAATGATGACAACCAGTCTGGTAATAATATCCCTAATGTAGAATGATGACAACCAGTCTGGTAATAATATCCCTAATGTAGAACTGATGACAACCAGTCTGGTAATAATATCCCTAATGTAGAACTGATGACAGCCAGTCTGGTAATAATATCCCTAATGTAGAATGATGACAGCCAGTCTGGTAGTAATATCCCTAATGTAGAATGATGACAGCCAGTCTGGTAATAATATCCCTAATGTAGAATGATGACAACCAGTCTGGTAATAATATCACTAATGTAGAACTGATGACAACCAGTCTGGTAAAATATCCCTAATGTAAAATGATGACAACCAGTCTGGTAATAATATCCCTAATGTAGAATGATGACAACCAGTCTGGTAATAATATCCCTAATGTAGAACTGATGATAACCAGTCTGATAATAATATCACTAATGTAGAACTGATGACAGCCATTCTGGTAATAATATCCCTAATGTAGAATGATGACAGCCAGTCTGGTAATAATATCCCTAATGTAGAACTGATGACAACCAGTCTAGTAATAATATCCCTAATGTAGAATGATGACAACCAGTCTGGTAATAATATCACTAATGTAGAACTGATGACAACCAGTCTGGTAATAATATCCCTAATGTAGAACTGATGACAACCAGTCTGGTAATAATATCCCTAATGTAGAATGATGACAACCAGTCTGGTAATAATATCACTAATGTAGAACTGATGACAACCAGTCTGGTAATAATATCCCTAATGTAGAATGATGACAACCAGTCTGGTAATAATATCACTAATGTAGAACTGATGAAAACCAGTCTGGTAATAATATCACTAATGTAGAACTGATGACAACCAGTCTGGTGAGAATATCACTAATGTAGAATGATGACAACCAGTCTGGTGAGAATATCACTAATGTAGAATGATGACAACCAGTCTGGTAATAATATCACTAATGTAGAACTGATGACAACCAGTCTGGTGAGAGTGTCACTAATGTAGAATGATGACAACCAGTCTGGTAATAATATCACTAATGTAGAACTGATGACAACCAGTCTGGTGAGAATATCACTAATGTAGAATGATGACAACCAGTCTGGTAATAATATCACTAATGTAGAACTGATGACAACCAGTCTGGTAATAATATCACTAATGTAGAATGATGACAACCAGTCTGGTAATAATATCACTAATGTAGAATGATGACAACCAGTCTGGTGAGAATATCACTAATGTAGAATGATGACAACCAGTCTGGTAATAATATCACTAATGTAGAATGATGACAACCAGTCTGGTGAGAATATCACTAATGTAGAATGATGACAACCAGTCTGATAATAATATCACTAATGTAGAACTGATGGCAGCCAGTCTGGTAATAATATCACTAATGTAGAACTGATGACAACCAGTCTGGTAATAATATCCCTAATGTAGAATGATGACAACCAGTCTGGTAATAATATCACTAATGTAGAACTGATGACAACCAGTCTGGTAATAATATCACTAATGTAGAACTGATGACAACCAGTCTGGTGAGAATATCACTAATGTAGAATGATGACAACCAGTCTGGTGAGAATATCACTAATGTAGAATGATGACAACCAGTCTGGTAATAATATCACTAATGTAGAACTGATGACAACCAGTCTGGTGAGAATATCACTAATGTAGAATGATGACAACCAGTCTGGTAATAATATCACTAATGTAGAACTGATGACAACCAGTCTGGTGAGAATATCACTAATGTAGAATGATGACAACCAGTCTGGTGAGAATATCACTAATGTAGAACTGATGACAACCAGTCTGGTAATAATATCACTAATGTAGAACTGATGACAACCAGTCTGGTAATAATATCACTAATGTAGAATGATGACAACCAGTCTGGTGAGAATATCACTAATGTAGAATGATGACAACCAGTCTGGTGAGAATATCACTAATGTAGAACTGATGACAACCAGTCTGGTGAGAATATCACTAATGTAGAATGATGACAACCAGTCTGGTGAGAATATCACTAATGTAGAATGATGACAACCAGTCTGGTAATAATATCACTAATGTAGAATGATGACAACCAGTCTGATAATAATATCACTAATGTAGAATGATGACAACCAGTCTGGTGAGAATATCACTAATGTAGAATGATGACAACCAGTCTGGTGAGAATATGACTAATGTAGAATGATGACAACCAGTCTGGTGAGAATATCACTAATGTAGAATGATGACAACCAGTCTGGTAATAATATCACTAATGTAGAATGATGACAACCAGTCTGATAATAATATCACTAATGTAGAATGATGACAACCAGTCTGATAATAACATCACTAATGTAGAATGATGACAACAAGTCTGGTGAGAATATCACTAATGTAGAATGATGACAGCCAGTCTGGTAATAATATCCCTAATGTAGAACTGATGACAACCAGTCTGGTAATAATATCCCTAATGTAGAATGATGACAACCAGTCTGGTAATAATATCACTAATGTAGAACTGATGACAACCAGTCTGGTAATAATATCACTAATGTAGAACTGATGACAACCAGTCTGGTAATAATATCCCTAATGTAGAATGATGACAACCAGTCTGGTGAGAATATCACTAATGTAGAACTGATGACAAGCAGACAAGTGGCAAAGGAAGAAGAGGCAAGGAGCAGACGCTAGCACGCACAGTGAGGACAACTGTTGATAGCATTACAAGGCAGTCCTTGTTCTGGAATCTCCAGGGTAAGATTGGTGTAGAGAGACCTAAGAACACATGGAGAAGAGAACTGGAGACTCACATAGAAAGACCTTGAGCTGATGGCACAGGACAGGAAGTCTTGACACAAGCTTGTTGAATGTCTATGCTCCGTGAGGAGCTGAGGGTTGATCATTTACTTAAATATTGTTATTAGTTTTAATATGATAAATAGTTGTTTGTCACATGTCTTTGTAGAAATAAGATCTGTCATTGTATAGTTTGTGTTTATAGACACTTGTACCTGTTCATTAAGGTTCGTGCTTATAACAATTTTCTTTGCCCCTTAGTGTTTATGTTTATAGAGATTATGTTTATACTATATTTAGTTTCTAAATTTTCGAAGCTTTGTTTTAAAGTAATTGTAACAGGTATTTTTATTATTTAACTAAAAACAACAACAACAACATAGCTAAACACTTTATTGGATTGATGCATTCAAAGTTAAGAAGACTTGTTTTTTTAAGTCATCCTGTAAGTGTTCTATGTTGTATTTATTATTTCACAGTTGCATAATGTTATCTCAGCAGAGTTTTCTAGAACTTCGATTATTTCTGCTTTTCGGTCCGTGTTTTCATGTTTGGTACGTCTGGGTCTAAAAATACACTCAGAGAGAGGACAATGATGATGAGAAGAAAGAGATAAACGATAACCAGATGACACTTTGAGACACGTCTCTACACGGCGTGGACACGTGACAAAAACCTACCATGGACACGTGTCAAAAACCTACCATGGACACGTGACTAAAACCTACCATGGACACGTGACAAAAACCTACCATGGACACGTGACAAAAACCTACCATGGACACGTGACAAAAACCTACCATTCATGGTACACGTGACAAAAACCTACCATGGACACGTGACAAAAACCTACCATAGACACGTGACAAAAACCTACCATGGACACGTGACAAAAACCTACCATGGACACGTGACTAAAACCTACCATAGACACGTGACAAAAACCTACCATGGACACGTGACAAAAACCTACCGTAGACATGTGACAAAAACCTACCGTGGACACGTGACAAAAACCTACCATAGACACGTGACAAAAACCTACCATAGACACGTGACAAAAACCTACCATAGACACGTGACAAAAACCTACCATGGACACGTGACAAAAACCTACCATGGACACGTGACAAAAACCTACCAGCTTTTCTGTACTGTTCCTTTAAAGGTAAAGCTAGTCCCATAACAGATACTGCCATAGGGGAGTGAAGTGTTAGAGACTTCACTATACAGCATCGAGAGGTGGGGTGACCAGTTCTCTTCCTTGCTGCCTGTTCCGTCCCTAACTCAGGAGCAAAGTCAGGTACACATTTACAGCTGGGTAGACTGAAGCGTGATGATACCGTGAATCGAACCCGGCACCCTAGCCACGAGATTCCAGTGCTCTAATCACTCTGCCAATCGGACGCTCAGTTTTTTTGTACTGTTCTCATTCCTCTATAATTTACTAGTCGCAGTATTACGGTCTTTGTCTTGAGTTATCTGGCCTTTACTGGGAGGAGGACATTTATAGGAGTGATTGCTTCTATACTTAACCTGGGTCGTTTGCCATTTCTATATTCCATAGTTGCCTGGAGTGATTATGTGAAAATGGCCACTGTCAAAGAAGTGCTATTTTTATGGGGCTTAGTTGGCCGTATGATTAATTATGATTCACTACAGAAGCGAGGCGATGACGCTGTTTAGACAGTCGTTGGTTGGATTTCCCAGCAAGCCTATCAGTTATGTCCCTTTTCTGTTGTTTCGCTGTATTTCTCACGATATATACCCACTTGTGTTTTTTTATTTTATTTACAGGTACATTTACCATGGCCGTAAAATAGACCAAGCTGGAGGGTCAGACAGTGTGACCAGTCAAGTCTTCGCTCGTTACATTTCTGTGACCTCATTTATTTTCTTTCCTGTGCCCTTCCTTTTGTTTTTTATCAGCGCTCCTTATTTTTGTTTCGCTTTCATCGTTCAATATTTTATTATCATATCTTGTCACACCTCTCCCCTACTCATCTCTCCTGGTTATTTTCCCCTTTGTTATCGGAGACGTTTAGCGAAATCTGTAAGATAATCGCTTATTTCAGTAAGATTATAGTCCTATGATAATAAATACACCCGCCCTCAGGTGTCTGACTATTTTCATCTTCAACGCCAGTAGAGCGCTGCCTTTGGTGCAGTGGAAATGCTTAAAAAATGACCCGCCGTAAAATCTAACACGCTTTTAGTTTCGGTTTCGAAACGTACAATAAACATTTTAACATCTCGCCGATCTGCTGCACGAAACGGGGGAAAAGCTTATAATTAACGAATTGCCAGAACTGTGAGACCAAACTGGCGTTTGAATTAACGTAATATGTTAACTTTAACACTAACATTTGTAATAATTCGGACATTTCCCAGTAGTAAGAACGAGACGATTGTAATAATTAACGCCATCACTACCAAAGTTTTGAAAAACCCCTCTTCGCTCTGCACGCGGTCTCTTTAACTCTTTAAGCCCCAAGAGCCAGTATACTGTACTTCCCGCTAGACCCATTTGGCCCAATCAACAGTATACTGGCTTTCGTATCTCTTGATCCTTTCTAGGGCTGTTTTCTAATTTTGAAAACTCAAAAACGCTATTTTCTTAAAGTATAGCCATCCATTATGGACTTTTGTTATTTATGAATATGAACATTTAAAAAAAATTATTTCCAAACAAAAACAATAAAAACATTCTGGTATGGCCATTTTTGTTTGGGCCAAACCCACCTTTTTGCTTGGGACTGAAAGAGTTAATATATACACGCTGTGGACAAAGCCAGCAGAGACAAACACACAGACAGTTTTCCATTTCCTCCTAGCGGTAAAATTCTGACGTCACTCAAACTAGTTGGTTATTTGAATAATGAAAGAAAATGATAGAGACGGGGGGGGGGGGGGAAGATGGCCGACTTGTGTAAAAGTTATATTTGACGATTGACAGTGACAAAACTGAAAATCTAAACCATAAGGAAACTGACCATAAAAATCATATAGTAGGATAGCTTAGGGTCCCCTGAGCAAAAATATGTTTAAAAAAATATGGTAGTCCAAGTATTAGCCAAGTTATTGAGAAAATACTAAATGTCTAAGAACGCTTGGACGGACAGACTGTTGTTCTTGCTCGTTACACATAACGTTATTGGGGACGCAAGTTTAAAAAAGAGGCATGGTAGTAATTCAAATCCTATTGGTTGGTATAAGAGTATAGGAGTAAAAGGGGGAGATAGGAAAAAGGTTAACTAAAACTAAACATCTTTTTCTATTGGCATAACTAACGCAGACTGACCAATGGACTATGAGGCACATAGTTTGTTTGGAGTTTTGGTTTTGTTTTTTCAAACTAAATTCAAAAAGATTTAGTAGTGCCTGCTTTCATTGGTCGGCTCTAATAGATATTGGCAAAAGGCATAGTGGTCTCGTGGCCATTTGACTAGAACATTTTATACAAACAACTACGCTGAGAGCAGTTGTGATAATTGTAAAATTAACTACTAAATTCACTATCTGGACGGGGCAGAGCAAAACTGCGGCCAATTCTTTGCCAGTTAACGTTATTTGTGACATATCTCTTTGAATTAGTGGTAAGAATGCTTTATGTATTTACATGCTTGATTAAAACTGCAAATGTTAGATACTGCTATGGGAAAAAGTGAAGGACATGCCGGGAGCAAACATTATTGATTCCTCACAATGAACTGTATTTGACTGTTGCATAATATTATGATTTTATATTAATAATTTTGTATTGGAAGATGTTAGTAAGCTTCAGTGTTCTATGAACACTCGTCAACATGCCTAGAGCGTTTATAATTTAGAAAAGAAAAGAAAAATCATATAAAAGGAGATGTGGTTACTCCACATTATTGGATTGAAGCAAACTATGTAAAAGTACAGTGGCGTATCTACCATAGGGACCTGAGGTGTGGTCACAGAAAGGTGTGAGTCATATAAATTAGGGGCTGATGCACATGAATGCACACGAGGCTGACCCCATACCGTCATGTATACATAGGGATAAGAAGTTGTGAACAGATATGAAAAGGCCAGGGTGTCTTTTTATTACAGGGTTTTTATTTCCTGTTACCATCCGGTGACAGGAAACCTGATGAGTGAGTGAGAAGAGAAAAGTCTCCATTATAAAGTTTATGCTTTCATCAGATAGCCTGAAGGAGCTTGTGTGTGTATGCTGATCTATACTGACTTATGATCGACATACCAAGAATCCCAGGTGACACGTTAACAGCTGGGACATCTGATACTTCATCCGAATAGACTGGTTCTTATCAAAATAAAACTGAATTATATGGGGCATGAAGAAAACAACAGCTCCTCATAACTAATGACAATCACTAGCAACTATTAAAGTTTTAGTCTGTGAATACACCTACAGGAACTCTATATTAACATTATATATTCATAGGACCAAGAGTCCATACTTTTAGTTAAAGCATTATATGTAAATATATTTCATCATTTTCAAAGACCTGTCCAAAAGAGATGGCGGGACAGGCAGATTAAATTGTACAAAGAAAAAAACATTCAAATTTTAAAGGAAACTTTAACCACAGTCTTATTCATTTTCTTATAGTGAGTTAAAGTGTATTGTGTTGATGTACCATCATTTTCATTTCCCCCTAGACACTAGAGACATCATACACCAGCCACTAGAATCAAAATACGGACTGTGTGAGATCTAGGGAGGTAGCATTAGGTTCCCTGATAATATATATCATCATCATCATCATCTTATTTAGAGTCAGGGACCTACATGTGCTTGACTTCACACAATTGACACAGACACAACTATCTTTCTTGTTAGGTATAACATCTTAACCTCCCCAGCAAATTACACTTGCTACAAGACGCTTAAACGAAGAAGTGAACTTAGCACATCGACTTTTCGCTTATCGGAGTAAGAGTCTACACTCAGCGACACTCCTATTGTTAACTCCGACTTCTTGTCTGGGAGGATACACGCTACCAGGCTGCAGCATAATAAGGTGTGAGCTCACAAACATAACATGATAAAATACACGACAGCTCTCACTGGGATGTAGGAAATGACAATCTTGCTGAAGATTATGACACGGACAATAATGTAATACTTCCGGCAGGTGGATTTTGCTGTGATACACAATTAGAAGGAATTAACATCTGGGAGGAGATTATAATCTTAGACCTGTGAAGTAGTGAGTTTGCAAACAGGACATGCGTAACGGAAGAAGCAAGATCGTATATGATCATGAAATACAGAAAGATGAAATTGGCAAATGACATGTAAAGACAATATTTTATGGTGCCATGTCTGCAGAATGGGAGAGTATCGGCTATCACGACAATTATGGGAAACAAAGAGCCAAGGATCCAGACCCCCAAGACGACCCAGAGTCCGCTGGGAGGACAACATTAGACAATCTTTGAAGGACCGAGGACTAGAATGGAACCAGGCCAGGAGGAAGACAGCCGATAGGATAGCCTGGCGCTCTCTCTTCCAAACCTCTACACCTCATGGTAGAAGGGGAACGACTAAGTAAGTAAGTAAGCCATGTAGAATATTCTAAACGAGGGTAGTGACGGAAAAAAGACCCCTACCGATATCAACAACTACCTCGTGGTTGGATTGGCATGGAAATGCTAAAATTGACCACTTCTGATTGGAGCTTTTTCCAACAAAACCACATGGATGATAGGGCAAAAATGTCCCTTACAATCTGCAACATTTTTAGACTACTTCACTGCAATTCCATCTCGTAAAAAAGACATTTCAGACAGCCATGATAACGAATAGAAACAGGATTCCAACACAAGGACACGACCAAGTATTAGAGGATCTTCTGATATTAGACAGAAAGAAAACGCAGCTATAGTACTGGAAACCACGAGTCCAGAATTTGACGATTGACGAAACAGTCAACAACCCCCTTGGAAACCAACAGTGACGGAACCCAAAACCAACAACAAATCATCGTTAACACATGGCTAGTCAAGTATTATAGTCAGGCCCAGCAAAAAAAAAAAAAACCTTTTTTTTAACGATAGCCACTTTAAAGTCACTACTAGTGATGAAAACATCTGTGTTTCTGTGATATCACTAATGCTGAACTAATGCTGGGGGTAACCACTCCAATAATATAATTAGTGATTTTACCTCACATACATATTTAATATTAAAAACAAAGCCAATAAATATATACAACAAATATCAAAAGACAGCATTACTGTATACACAGATGGATCCAAGGGAGAGGATGGCAAATTGGGGATAGGAATATATATTCCAATATGAAAAATGTCAAAAGAATATAGCATCACGGAAAATACATCCATTTTCACTGCAGAGATGGTGGCAATACTAAAAGCACTGGAAATATTCTCTAATAACCCTCCCAAAAAACTAACAGTTTTAACTGACTCTCTTTCAACAATTAAAGCACTTAGAAACTTACGAGAATGTAGTAGACATGATATAGCAGAGGAGATATTTCTGGCTACTACATACTTATATTCCAGAGGATGTTCAGTCTTGATTGCTTGGATACCTTCACATGTTGGCATAGAAGGAAATGAAAAGGCAGATAAAGAAGCCAAGAAAGGTATATTTGATAAAAATCTAATAAATGTAGGGACGGGTAAATCAGAGATTAAGAGCTTAATTAAAGATTTAATAACAGATGAATGGAAAGCAGAGTGGGATAAAAATCTGAAAGAAAGACATGCAAGGCACCAACAAGAAAATGTCAGATATCTAGGGAATTGAAAATTCCCAGTAATAAGAAACTTCTCAGACTATAGCTGGGAAAAGGCTATTTCAGAATAGAAGAACCTTACTGTGCAGGATGTCTTCAAGACAATAATATAGAACATTTCTTGTTAAAATGTAAGAGGTATGAACAAATGCGAATACCAATATTAGATTATTTGCAAGCATCCAACTTACCTATAAATATAGAAGAAGTGTTAAGAATAGACAGACCTAGGGAACTGAATAATATAGTCAAACAATATTTAACACGAACAAAAGTTAATATATAGCAGTTGGGAATGTGAAGGTCTGATGCTGTTCTTACAATGCATATCTTCTTCTTCCTTCTTCCTCGTTCGCCCTGAAAAGGACGGTGGTTGCGTTGTGTCTGTTTGCGCCTAAGCTGTGATATCTGCACCTTTCGGTCAACACATCCGACTTCTGCACGGCATTTTTTAGGGACCGGGTTTGCCTTCCCATTTCGATCCGCACTCGCTCAGCCAGACTGCACTGCTGCAGACTGTTTCCAGGACCACCACGTGGAGGTGGAGTGCGGTCTTGACCAGCTCTGGTTCGCTGGTCCTGACGCAAGCAGTCAAGCTATGCATATGACTTTTAACATATGAAAGTCAATTAAATATCTGTTAAAGTCAGTTATATAACTGGAACCACCAGGCCTTTACACCCCTCCACCTTAATATTATTCTTGTTCAGAATTTCTTCTTGATTTTGTTCGTTGTTTTTATTTAACGTATAAGCATAATTGTGATTGTCCCTATTTACAATGATTTGACAAATGTGTTGCCACTTTCTCATGTCGGCAGTTGTTCATATGATTTGGAATTGAAAACAATATATATCCTAATTATAACACATCAGAGGTTGAACGGGATATTTTTCTTCATTAATTTAAAAAAAAAATAAAAATCTGTGTTTCATTTTCATACATCACTCTAATATTAACTTTTCTAACTATAATTGATTTTTAAATTTGAATCTGAAAATGCAAATTGGCAGGTGATTTGATCATTATTGAGCGAATTTCACCCGTATGACACAGTTAATTTAAATAAGTAACCATACAGAGCTGCTAAAGTAATATTTTACTGAATCATTTCAGTTGGGGTGCTCAGACAATACGAGCAAATTTCTGTTTCTTCACAGAAGAGGCAGGAACATAAGTTCGTAACAGCTTAGATGATTTCAGTTGTAATGCTTGCTGTCTTAAAATTCCCGCGAGGCTCCCTGAAATAGAAGCATCATTCTTCTATTTATATCTGTGCCAAGGTTGATGACCTTTGAAGATCCTCATTTTTATACTTTAAGTCTGGCCATTGCTGGAGCCCCAGCTGCAGAGCAAGGGAGACAATCCCATGACAGACAGGGATACCAAAATAAAAAAAAGTATAAAATGCAAGAGAGGCTGTCATTGTATTGGATAATATGTGGAAATAACAAGAAGCCAACATCAAGACAACAACAAAAATGATAATTTCCCAGTCAAATATCAAGTCAGTCATATTATATGACCCCAAGATGCAGCAATAGTGAATGAAGTCAGCGACCCATAGCTTGACTGCTTGCATCAGGATCAGCGAACCAGAGCTGGTCAAGACCGTACTCCACCTCCACGTGGTGGTCCTGGAAACAGTCTGCAGCAGTGCAGCCTGGCTGAGCGAGTACGGATCGAAATGGGAAGGCAAACCCGGTCCCTAAAAAATGCCGTGCAGAAGTCGGATGTGTCGACCGAAAGGTGCAGACAACACAGCTTAGGCGCAAACAGACACAACGCAACCACCGTCCTTTTCAGGGCGAACGAGGAAGAAGAAGAAGAATATGACTCTGAAACATAGGGTACAACGAAATTGACAACCAAGACATTATAATGGAATTTCTGGACTTTCAAAAATATGACATTAACAGTAGGGAAAACTGACATGGTTTGACCAGATCATCAGTGAGGAATTGATAGAAATAACCAGACAAATAACAGTGAGGAATTGATAGAAATAACCAGACAAATAACAGTGAGGAATTGATAGAAATAAATAACCAGACAAATAACAGTGAGGAATTGATAGAAAGAAATAACCAGACAAATAACAGTGAGGAATTGATAGAAATAACCAGACAAATAACAGCGAGGAATTGATAGAAATAACCAGACAAATAACAGTGAGGAATTGATAGAAATAACCAGACAAATAACAGTGAGGAATTGATAGAAATAACCAGACAAATAACAGTGAGGAATTGATAGAAATAACCAGACAAATAACAGTGAGGAATTGATAGAAATAAATAACCAGACAAATAACAGTGAGGAATTGATAGAAAGAAATAACCAGACAAATAACAGTGAGGAATTGATAGAAATAACCAGACAAATAACAGCGAGGAATTGATAGAAATAACCAGACAAATAACAGTGAGGAATTGATAGAAATAACCAGACAAATAACAGTGAGGAATTGATAGAAATAACCAGACAAATAACAGTGAGGAATTGATAGAAATAACCAGACAAATAACCAGGAATTGATAGAAATAACCAGACAATAACAGTGAGGAATTGATAGAAATAACCAGACAAATAACAGTGAGGAATTGATAGAAATAACCAGACAAATAACAGTGAGGAATTGATAGAAATAACCAGACAAATAACAGTGAGGAATTGATAGAAATAACCAGACAAATAACAGTGAGACAAATAACAGTGAGGAATTGATAGAAATAACCAGACAAATAACAGTGAGGAATTGATAGAAATAACCAGACAAATAACAGTGAGGAATTGATAGAAATAACCAGACAAATAACAGTGAGGAATTGATAGAAATAACCAGACAAATAACAGTGAGGAATTGATAGAAATAACCAGACAAATAACAGTGAGGAATTGATAGAAATAACCAGACAAATAACAGTGAGGAATTGATAGAAATAACCAGACAAATAACAGTGAGGAATTGATAGAAATAACCAGACAAATAACAGTGAGGAATTGATAGAAATAACCAGACAAATAACAGTGAGGAATTGATAGAAATAACCAGACAAATAACAGTGAGGAATTGATAGAAATAACCAAACAAATAACAGTGAGGAATTGATAGAAATAACCAGACAATAACAGTGAGGAATTGATAGAAATAACCAGAGAAATAACAGTGAGGAATTGATAGAAATAACCAGACAAATAACAGTGAGGAATTGATAGAAATAACCAGACAAATAACAGTGAGGAATTGATAGAAATAACCAGACAAATAACAGTGAGCAATTGATAGAAATAACCAGACAAATAACAGTGAGGAATTGATATAAATAAATAACCAGACAAATAACAGTGAGGAATTGATAGAAATAACCAGACAAATAACAATGAGGAATTGATAGAAATAACCAGACAAATAACAGTGAGGAATTGATAGAAATAACCAGACACATAACAGTGAGGAATTGATAGAAATAACCAGACAAATAACAGTGAGGAATTGATAGAAATAACCAGACAAATAACAGTGAGGAATTGATAGAAATAACCAGACAAATAACAGTGAGGAATTGATAGAAATAACCAGACAAATAACAGTGAGGAATTGATAGAAATAACCAGACAAATAACAGTGAGGAATTGATAGAAATAACCAGACAAATAACAGTGAGGAATTGATAGAAATAACCAGACAGGAATTGATAGAAATAACAGACAAATAACAGTGAGGAATTGATAGAAATAACCAGACAAATAACAGTGAGGAATTGATAGACATAACCAGACAAATAACAGTGAGGAATTGATAGAAATAACCAGACAAATAACAGTGAGGAATTGATAGAAATAACCAGACAAATAACAGTGAGGAATTGATAGAAATAACCAGACAAATAACAGTGAGGAATTGATAGACATAACCAGACAAATAACAGTGAGGAATTGATAGACATAACCAGACAAATAACAGTGAGGAATTGATAGAAATAACCAGACAAATAACAGTGAGGAATTGATAGAAATAACCAGACAAATAACAGTGAGGAATTGATAGAAATAACCAGACAAATAACAGTGAGGAATTGATAGAAATAACCAGACAAATAACAGTGAGGAATTGATAGAAATAACCAGACAAATAACAGTGAGGAATTGATAGAAATAACCAGACAAATAACAGTGAGGAATTGATAGAAATAACCAGACAAACAACAGTGAGGAATTGATAGAAATAACCAGACAAACAACAGTGAGGAATTGATAGAAATAACCAGACAAACAACAGTGGAACTTGAGATGAGAAGAAGAAGCTGGTGTAGGATAGGATACACATTGAGAGAATTCTGAAGAGGATCATAAAGGCAGAATGAGAAATTGTGACATCAGAAAAATTGTAGGAACTAAATCCTGCGTCAAGTATATAAAAACGTTGTCCCATAGCAGATACTGCCGGAGGGGAGTGAAGTGTTAAATACTTCACTATACTTGGTCTAACTTTATTTGGTGAGGTAATAAGTTCCCTTCCTCGCCGCCTTTGCCTTCATGAACTCACGAGCTGTTAGGTACCCATTATACAGTAACCTTTGCTGCGAGAGGCAAGCATTCTAACCACTCTACCCATCGACACACAATAAATATATAGAGACAGGAAATAAAATGGATTAGTCACCTCATGAGACTGGAACCCGATCGATTACCAGTACGTGTCTACAAGGAAAGGAGACTCGGTTTTAGAGGGCGAGGAAGACAAGAAGAGAGAAACTCGTAACCTAGGAGATCGGAACAGTCTAGTTAAAGAGCACGAAGGTGACCAACAGGCAGACAGATAGACAACATCACATCAATCCAACAAAAACACGGGCTCACGCCAGCCAATGTGACAGACTTGGCCCAACAACGTAAACTGCTGCTTCCCACAACTCTTCTCTGCAAACTTGGACTGAAAAGGTAAATTAAGATAGTAAACAAAGAAAAATGAGGAGGTGGGTGTTTCTACGTCCAATGATGGACATTTAAGAGAGATGTATGTGAGTGTCAGTGGTATCTGCTGACTTTAGCTTTCGAGGGAGATTTCTTACACGTTTACCCTCGGCGTGCTCCAATATCCCCTCCCTTAGAGTGCAGAATGAACGATAACCGAAGCGTCATGGCAGGAAAGGTCAGTCCCGCAGATCGCGTGCTAGACTTATCGATTGTTTAGAGACCAAAAATTCCGCAATGAATGGCATGATACCAAACCTCTTGAGTGGTCAGCGCAGACTTGAGTGGTCAGTGCAGACTTGAGTGGTCAGTGCAGACTGTTTTTGTATGTCTTCTCATTAAGAACAAGAAATGTACAACCTCAGGCGCACTTACTGCGGATCTATAACCACACATTGCGAAATTGTGCATTGATGCTAGTTATAGATTTTTTTGAGTTCTAGAAACATCATAAATTTGTCATCAATTGAAAAAACATCATATAATTGTCATCAGTTGTAGAAACATCATATATTAGTCATAAGTTGTAGAAAAATCAAATATTTGTCATCAGTTGTAGAAACATCATATAATTGTCATCAGTTGTAGAAACATCATATAATTGTCATCAGTTATAGAAACATCATATTTTTCTCATCAGCTGTAGAAACATCTTATAATTGTCATCTGTTGTAGAAACATCATATAAATGTCATGAGTTGTAGAAATATCATATAATTTTCATCAGTTATAGAAACATCATATACTTGTCATCAATTGTAGAAACATCATATATTTGTGATCAGTTGTAGAAATATCATATAATTGTCAACAGTTGTAGAAACATCATATAATTGTCACCAGTTGTAGAAACATCGCATAATTGTCATTAATTGTAGAAACATCATATAATTGTCATCAGTTATAGAAACATCATATAATTGTCATCGGGTGTAGAAACATAATATATTTGTCATCAGTTGTAGAAACATTATATATTTGTCATCAGTTGCAGAAACATCGTATAATTGTCATCAGTTGTTGAAATATCATATAATTGTCATCAGTTGTAGAAACATCATATAATTTTAATAAATAATGTGGTCTTTTTTGAAAGCATTATGATAACCATAACTTCTATGTGTAACGTTCTTTATGTTAACGTTTTATAATAATACCATGGTCTTATGTCGGTTTGTGTGTGTGTGTGTGTGTGTGTGTGTGTGTGTGTGTGTGTGTGTGTGTGTGTGTGTGTGTGTGTGTGTGTGTGTGTGTGTGTGTGTGTGTGTGTGTGTGTGTGTGTGTGTGTGTGAACAACACAATACTTAAAGACTAAATAATTATCATTAAAACGTAATAAGGAAGTTGGTGAGATACATGATCGCCTGCGACAGCTGGTACGGTGGTTGAAGAAAAAACATTACGCTGGTATACACACATTTGGGTGCCTTAAATGTTATAGCTGTTCTTGGATAATTTTGGGTTGCTGATTCCAAAAATGTAATCAGATTTTTTCTATCAGCTCTAGTTTTTGAGATAACTAAGAATGACCATATTAGTAGGGCAATTGTTATGTACAATCCTAGAGTTAGGTGCTATCAGTGGCATTTTGACTTTAGTCTGCATTCATATTATATGTAGTTACTGTGCATATATATATATATTACCAAAAATGTAATAACTTTATCACTAGCACTTGTTTAGTCAACACGCAAAAAGGATCTTTTCGAGGACTTCCTGGAATGTGATATGCCCGGACAGTCACGCTTAAGAGTCCAACAGTAATCTGCCATCATGTGGGCATCCCAAAGTCCCTGGTATCTCTCTTCCATTGTTTTTATATCTTGGTGAAATCTTTCACCTTGCTCCTCACTAAAGTCGCCAAGATTCTCCGGAAATAAATGTAAATGGTTATGGAGGTAGTGCAATTTTATGCTCATGTTGCATCCAAGTTCACAAAAACTCGACAGCATGTTTCCAACTAATTCAGAATAATTGTCTGCTTTAAAGTTACCCAGAAAGTTTTGCACAATTAAAACAAATGATGACCAGGCTGTGGACTCTGTTTTGTTCATGTAATCAATAAAATTTGGATCGTTTATTAACTTTCTAATTTGAGGTCCATCAAAAATTCCAGCTTTAAGTTTGTCTATGCTCAATTCTGGAAATTTTCTGCATAAGTAATTAAAACAGGTACCATCTTTGTTCAGTGCCTTAACAAATTGCTTCATCAAGCCAAGCTTTATATGTAATGGTGGCAGTAGAACTCTTTTTCGATCAATGAGAGGCTTATTGACAATATTTTTTTCTCCAACTTTAAATTCATCCCTCAACGGCCACTGTTTCTTTGTCCAGTGCATATCTTGTGCCCTGCTATCCCACAAACATATAAAGCATGGATATTTGGTGAATCTTATTTGCTGGCCAAGCAAGAAGTTCATCATTTTAAGATCTACACAAACCATCCAGTTATGTTCTAAATACTTCAATTTTTCCAGAACTGTGCTTATTGTAGCATACTCCTCCTTCATTGTAGTAGAATGATCAATTGGAATTGAGCCATATTTGTTACCATTGTGTAAGAGAACACCCTTCAAACTTCTTTTAGAGCTGTCAATGAAAAGTCGCCACTCATCTGGAGTATAACTTACACCCATTTTGTTTACAAGACCTCCTACATTAGTACAAAACACAAGGTTGTTTTCTTTACAAAAGAATGGAATAAAACCTTGCTCTCTGCTGCGATAAAATGTAACCTTTGTTTCAGCAGTCAGTAATTTTTTTTTCTTTCAATCTTGAAGCCAAAAGTTCTGAAGATTCCTTGGAGAGATATAGATCTCGGATTAGATCATTTAGTTCAAGCTGGTCGAAGCGTTGAGCATCTGAAAAATCATCTTCGAAATCACTATCACTGTCACTTGTCGTTCCACATGCCACTGCTGTCTCATCTTCTAGCAGGGAATCCGAAATCTGACTGAAAGTTGGAATTGGTATGTCATCTCCGTGTGGAACAGGTCGCCTAGCAGAATCTAAATCTGGATATTTCCACTTTTTGTGATTTTTTTTCCATTAATTCCCTTAATATTCACAACACATAAATAACAGTCATCATAGTGGTTCTTGGGCTCTCTCCAAACCATTGGAATTCCAAGTTTTAAACTGTTTCTTTTCCCACAAGTCCACTGTCGCAGGTGTTCAACACATGTTTTGCAAACAATATGAGGAGCCCAAGACTTGTCCTGGTCACCTAGTTTTACTTTAAAGTAAGCAAAGTATGCCTTTTTCACAAAAACAGTAATATGCTTCCTATGTTCTTCTTTGAAAGTGTACTCTCCACAAATATAACAAAATAAATGCGGTGAAAGAAAACATGCTCTTCTTGAAGATGATGCCATTCTCTGTTAGAAGTGTAATAAAATAAGTAGCATACTAACATGCATGCAGTGGCTTAAAATCTAAAAAAGGCAATTCTGGGAAGATTCTTGGAAAACTGAAACTGAGAGTAAACAAGCAGTTTTCTTTTGTAAAGGACTAGATAGTAATAGTTTTTTTTACAAAGCCTTATATAGAAAATATTGTAATAATACAGGGTAACCCCAAAAAAACGGGCCCGCGCGCGTACAAAAAGTACCCGCGCGGGCCCGTTTTTTTTTTGGGGTCACCCTGTATTAATGAAATACAAAAATGTCTGTATCTCAAAAACTAGAGCTGCTACAGACAAGTAAATGTGATATTTGGATTGAGCAGGCCTCATTTATGTACAATCTGGTAGGGCTGTGTTATCATAATTTGTTGTTAACGGCTATATAGTTATTTTAGTGTATTGTAAAAAGGTCATGATTATCATAACACTTTGAACGAAGATCATATAATTATCATAATACGCTAGGCGAAGATCATATAATTATCATATAATTATCATAATGTATTATCCAAAGGTCACTGGTCCAGGAAGGCAATTATTACAAGAGCTGTGCAGTTCCCGTGGGGTGTCTGTGGAGACAAACAATAGAATAGGACTTCCACTCCCTCAGACATGTTGTACATGAGGATGTACATGAGATTGTACATAAAGGCTGGCAACCACATCTCGTAAAACTATCAGACATTTTGTAAGAGGTTTTACATGAGCCTGGCAACCTCATCACGTAAAACTTTCATGCATGTTGTATGAGGTTATACGTGAGGTTTTACATGAGCCTGGCAACCTCATCACGTAAAACTTTCAGACATGTTGTATGAGGTTGTACGTGAGGTTTTACATGAGCCTGGCAACCTCATCACGTAAAACTTTCATGCATGTTGTATGAGGTTGTACGTGAGGTTTTACATGAGCCTGGCAACCTCATCACGTAAAACTTTCAGGCATGTTGTATGAGGTTGTACGTGAGGTTTTACATGAGCCTGGCAACCTCATCACGTAAAACTTTCATGCATGTTGTATGCGGTTGTACGTGAGGTTTTACATGAGCCTGGCAACCTCATCACGTAAAACTTTCATGCATGTTGTATGAGGTTGTACATGAGGTTTTACATGAGCCTGGCAACCTCATCACGTAAAACTATGTACTGTACTACAGAAACCACCGTTTTAAGATCACATGACTACTATGGTGCAGGCCTACACAAGGAGACTAGCTTCAATGGTGGACTCTATGCTCGGTAAGGAACGGAAGGGGAAATGAATGAATACATTACAACATAAGGCTGTCTGCAGTCTGCATCAATAGCCAGTGACTGTAATACTGCAGAAGAAAATCAGGGGCGTACTAAGGGGAAGCATGGAGGCGGTCCACCCGGGGTGACAGCCAGGAGGGCGGTGCCAGCGAATACTATATGGACATTACTGTACTGTTTAAAATTTACTTGCACGCTTAATATATTTTTTCTTGAGTGTTTTATGGGATGTGCTCAAACGAGGAATCCGCCCCTGGTGCCAAATTACTGTACTTGAATTACCCCCCCCCCCCCCCCCACCACCAACAACAACAGTATTGTAAAACTGTTAAAATAACAGTTAGTGTTGTTAAAATAACAGTTATAGTGTTGTTAAAATAACAGCTGTAGTGTTGTTAAAATAACAGTTGTAATGTTGTTAAAATAACAGTTGTAGTGTTGTTAAAATAACAGTTGTAGTGTTGTTAAAATACCAGTTGTAGTGTTGTTAAAAAAACAGTTGTAGTGTTGTTAAAATACCAGTTGTAGTGTGGTTAAAATAACAGTTGTAGTGTTGTTAAAATAACAGTGGCATTGTTGTTAAAAAGCAAGAGTGCTGAAGTCACAACGAATGTAATGATAAGATTGCAATGAGGGTCAAGCGACAGACCAGGAGTGTGGGCTTATAAGACCCATTTTCTTCATCTTTGTTACGACGCATTCGTCCATGTATGCCGTACAGTTTTACGTAAATCATAGAATGCAGTAACACTTATCCATACAAAGCTAAAAATAATGTATAATTTCTGATAAAAATTGTTTTTTACCAAAGAGGAAAAAGGAGACACGTTCCTTCTATCTGGTTGAAAAATTAATTCTTTATGTTTCAAATAAAAGCTGTGCGCTGTTTCTTGCAAGCTTTTAACTCCATCAGTTTTCCCGTCTGTATTGTCAGCGTTCAATTTATCCAGCCCAATTCTGTATTTTTTTTTTCCAACTGTCCAGCCCGCCATTTTTGGTAGCCAACTATTGTCTCTTTCTACTGGATGTTCTCCAAATATCACGTCCCAAGTTGTCGTTGTCATGGTGACGCAGTCGACCACATGACCTCTCAAGGGAGGTTACCCAAAAGGAAGACTTGGGGCAGGTAATTTACATCCTGTGAATATTTGGACTCTGGCATACATTGTTCGCTTAACTCGATTAAAGAAATGAATAGATGGATGCTTTGACAGACATACACGCAGATTGGTAGGCAGGCAGACGTACATACAACCAGACGTTCAGACAGGCATGCAGACATACGTACATGTAAGCAGACAGGCAGGATGGCAGACAGACGTACAGACAAATAGACACAATTACATGCAGAAAGACGTAAAGACAGGCTTACAGGCAGACAGATGGATAGATGACTTGATAGACAGACAGACGTACCAATATATTAACGTATAAGCAGGCAGACTAGATAAGCACACACAGATATATGGATAAATGAATGACTAGATAAACACACACAGACACACATAAGATAGATAAATGTATGACTAGATAAACAGACACACACAGATAGATGGATAAATAGATGACTAGATAAGTACACACAGACAAACAGATGGATAAATGGATGACTAAAGAAACATACACACACAATGTGATAGATGTTTAACGAAAGGCACAAACACATACACAGACAGATGGATAGATGAGTGACTGGAAAAAGATAGACATGCAGATAGATGTTAAGTAGACAGCCATACATGCACACAGATAGACAGACAGAAAGACAAACTGATAGATAGATAGATAGATAGATAGATAGATAGATAGATAGATAGATAGATAGATAGATAGATAGATAGATAGATAGATAGATAGATAGATACGATAATATAAGATTAGATAATATATGATACGATAAACACGTTGACAGACTAGACGAAAAAAGAAATGTGAATGAAAGAACTGTTGATAATAGCATTTATATATTAAATACTGTCAACAGGGATGGGCTGGTGAACCAGACATTAAAGACTCAACAGGGATTGGCTGGTGAACCAGACATTAAAGACTGTCAACAGAGATTGGCTGGTGAACCAGACATTAAAGACTGTCAACAGGGATTGGCTGGTGAACCAGATATTAAAGAATGTCAACAGAGATTGGCTGGTGAACCAGACATTAAAGACTGTCAACAGGGACTGGCTGGTGAACCAGACATTAAAGACTAACAAGGATTGGCTGGTGAACCAGACATTAAAGACTGCCGACAGGGATTTGCTGGTGAACCAGACATTAAAGACTGTCGACAGGGATTGGCTGGTGAACCAGACATTAAAGACTGTCAACAGAGATTGGCTGGTGAACCAGACATTAAAGACTGTCAACAACGATTGGCTGGTGAACCAGACATTAGAGACTGCCGACAGGGATTGGCTGGTGAACCAGACATTAAAGACTGTCAACAGAGATTGGCTGGTGAACCAGACATTAAAGACTGTCAACAGAGATTGGCTGGTGAACCAGACATTAAAGACTGTCAACAGAGATTGGCTGGTGAACCAAACATTGAAGACTGTCAACAGGGATTGGCTGGTGAATCAGACATTAAAGACTCAACGGGGATTGGCTGGTGAACCAGACATTAAAGACTGTCAACAGGGATTGGCTGGTGAACCAGACATTTAAAATGTCAACAGGGATTGGCTGGTGAACCAGACATTAAAAACAGTCAACAGAGATTGGCGGGTGAACCAGACATTAAAGACTGTCAACAGAGATTGGCTGGTGAACCAGACATTAAAGATTGTCAACAGAGATTGGCTGGTGAACCAGACATTAAAGACTGTCAACAGAGATTGGCTGGTGAACCAGCCATTAAAGACTGTCAACAGGGATTGGCTGGTTAACCAGACATTAAAGACTGTCAACAGAGATTGGCTGGTAAACCAAACATTAAAGACTCAACAACGATTGGCTGGTGAACCAGACATTAAAGACTGTCAACAGAGATTGGCTGGTGAACCAGACATTAAAGACTCTCAACAGGGATTGGCTGGTGAACCAGACATTAAAGACTGTCAACAGGGATTGGCTGGTGAACCAGACATTAAAGACTATCAACAGGGATTGGCTGGTGAAACGGACATTACAGACTGTCAACAGGGAATGGCTGGGGAACCAAATATTAAAAACTGTCAACAGGGATTGGCTGGTGAACCAGACATTGAAGACTGTCAACAGGGATTGGCTGGTGAACCAGACACAACAGAGATTGGCTGGTGAACCAGATATTGAAGAAAGATTAAAAGAGGTTTAAAGCAGGGTGGTTGGGGAGAGAATATAAATATAATATTACTTGTTGTGTGAGTGTGCGGGTAGGGGGGGGGGAGATGGAAGAGTGTGAAACATGAAAAACACGTTCCAGAAAATAAATAGTTTGTATTTATATTAGACAGAGAGAGAGAGAGAGAGAGAGAGAGAGAGAGAGAGAGAGAGAGAGAGGGAGGGGGGGTAGAGGGTGCTGTTCAACAGTAAAAATAAGATTTCATGGAAATGAGACAAACGACGGAAGAGAGAGAGAGATAGAGAGAGATAGATAGAAAGAGAGAGAGAGAGAGATAGAAAGAGAGAGAGAGAGGGGTAGAGGGTGCTGTTGAACAGTAAAAATTTCCTGAAAATGAGACAAACGACGGAAGAGAGAGAGTGAGAGTAAGAGAGAGAGAGAGAGAGAGAGAGAGAGAGAGAGAGACTGTGTAAGAAGTTTGAAATAAAATGTCACTCTGACCATGTTTTGTAATGCCAGTCATGTCTGTCTTAGATGTCTGTTGTCTGTTGTCTGTTATTGCCACACAAACCACCACTGTAAGTAGAATGTATGTGCTTGGTGAAGGTTGCCTAGAGACCATGCTGTAATGTAGACTTCATGCTCCGTCAGGACCACATACGTTAGTACGGACTCTCTAAGAACAACTACAGTACAGACTCTCTAAGAACAACTACAGTACAGACTCTCTAAGAACAACTACAATACTGGCTATATGCTCCGTCAGGACCAAATAAGTTAGTACAGACTCTCTAAGAACAACTACAATACTGGCTCTATGCTCCGTCAGGACCATGTAACCGGGGAGGTGATTACACTTAATGAGGATTCCTTCAGGTTGGTGCTGGCTTATCGCCAGAGATGGTAAACTACTTGAGGATAGGGCAACCCAGATGATTCTTAGTTACCGGACTTAGGTTGGATGGTGTGATCTTCATTAGTGGTGATACTGATTAATCTTATAATGTTCGATTAATAGACTAAAATCCTTTTGTTCGATTAATCGATTAATACCATGTTGTTCGATTAATCTATTAAAATCCTTTTGTTTGATTAATCGCAGTGACTCTTCTGCATGTATACCTGAAAGTACTTGACGAGCCTTAATCTTTCAGTTAAAACGTTTAATAAATTGAAACAGTTCCCCAACAATCAATACAGAAACCATTCTCAACTCTTTTAAGTAAAAATGTATTGTTACACATTCTTCTGCTGGGTTTATATCATTTTCATAAACCTCGTTCAATCCAATTATAACTTCTGATAACTCAATTAAGGGTGCTCGAGGTTCAATGACTTGGTTTTCTTCTGCTTTAATGATCCTGTCTAAGAGGATTTGTCTTCAATATCTTTGGGCGCTAGTGTCATAAAACTGGTTCCTCCACAATTTCATTTCATGTAACAATAAAATATACCGATAGCAAACTCGATTGTCTACTAACCTGTAATTCCAGTTTGAATAAAACACACTGAAATATAGTCATCAGTTATATTATGACTAGTAGCAAGTCTTCTCTCAATAGAAGATAATCTATAGGCGCACGTTTACACGTCTGGTGCTGATGCTTCTCTCTGCTAAGTACTTCTGGAACACTGTAAGGCTGGAAGCTCGCTCTAACACTCCTAGAAAATGACGCTATCGTCTCCTTATAAACCCAAATAGTTGAGCGGTGCACTCCAGTAGTCTCTTTCCCATTGGTTAGTCTTTTCCAATGCGACAACTGACGATTTTTTTATTGGTCTGATGTCACGCGTTGCACCACTACCTATTTAAATTAGTAACGGCATCTTATGACAAATTTGCATAAGCTTTATTTTAAGTAGATAAATTTGCATGAGCTTTATGTTAAGTAGTTAACCTGTTCGGACTTGTTTAAACAGGGGCGTGGTTTTTATTTCTTTAGTCCGTTTCTACTGTAAAACGTTAACTTGTTTAAGCTACGGCTTATATTTCATATAGCATGTTTCCTATAAAGTTCTTAACGTCAGTTATATCTTACGTTATTATACTTTCTTTTATTATCTTATAACCATTAATTCAAATCTAGGGATGTTATTATTTACAATCGTATTTTATCATATGACCATCCGGTCACATACGCACCGTGCTATAAAAATGTATCCCAAAAGGAGACATTTTCTTAGCAGGACTATCAAAATCAAACTACCATAATAATCAAGAAGATATTAACCATCCGGAAGAGATATCCAACCAAAAAAAAATATACCAATAAATATGCCTAAGTGATGCAATGCAAAAAAATGTGGTAGGTAAAGCATATTTATACCTGGGCAATACAGTTGCAAACTCAAAATAATCCATCATCATCAAAAAATTTACATCAAATAATGTCATTAACAAGATGCCAATTATAAGATAATACAGTGGTTCAATGAAAGGGAACTGTAAAGCATCACCCACGAAAGGTAAAATCGCTCTACTCAGACGAGGCACTCGATGAAGTCCTGCAAAAGTCATCTGCGTATCTGATAAGGTACGCTGAAGTGTATCTATCTCACGTCTGAGGATGAACAAAAGGTCGGCATACGGTATGATATGTCTATTCATGTACGAAACAATATGTGAATGGACATAAGATCGTAACTCATCAAGTGTCTGTGCCATGTCCGCGAATTCTATCTTGAGAGGGCTAAACGAAGTGACCAGTATGATGGTCCAGGTTGATGAAGAATCAGATATGTCCGTATCGTATTCGAATAACGTAGCATCTCTCCAAAGAAGATTGTTGTTGGCCATTATCGACGTAAACTGTAGCATGAGTATCAGCGTTGTGGTACTCATCCTGAAAAGAGAAAGTTTGGCTACAGTTTCTCTAATAATAACTTTGCTAATTGTATTAATGTTGTGTGCCTATCTGATGACCCAATGTCACGTCTTAGCCTGTTCTTGACTGAAGGGGCGACTGTCATTATGTCATTTGTATCGACTTGTTGGGGTTCGATATCTCCATGTGCAAGGTGTACAAAGTTCTCTAATTGAACCGGCAGTTTGGGTTTACGTCGACGGCGAAATTTGTGTCGAACCTGCGCTTGTGGATGTTTTTGAAGTTTCGCCAGAGGAACTGAATCATCAGATGAAGATGCGTATCGCGGTTTGGTCGCGGAACGTTCATTCTGATTCATTCCATCTTCAGGGTTATTCGAGTCAATATCTGAGGTGATCTGTGGTGGTACCGACTGGTTGTGTAACGAATATTATGTTAAGGTTGATGAAGAATCACCTCTGTCATCCGCCGTTGAGTGCTTGGTGGTATCAGGGAAGTTGTTTTAGAAAAGTCTGTCGTTTCTATGCTGTAATCGTTCTCGTAATTCCTGGAAAGGAAGGTCATCTTCGCTGGAAGAGGAGTCTCTGCATCTGCGTACTCGTGCTAATGCGTCGTCTAATTCGTCTGGTGGTGGTACGGGAAAATCAGGGTAGCATTCGGAAAGATCTGAGTCGGTGTCCGGGGAGTTGGTGGATGGTGGGTAAAGAAGAGTAGATTGTCGGATAGGTCTCACGGATGTGGTCTTAGTGATTTGTATGGGTCGATGGTCGTCTAGTCGAATCTGAGAAACGTGAGCTTTGGTTGTCTGATTTCGTTCCTAACTTCATGGGATATAATTCGATGGTGACGTTCGTTCAAGTATCTTGTATCCACTGATCCATTTGTGATCGAACTTAGAATTTCTGACATGCTTCTTGTAGTATACTGGATCACCGGGGGGGGGGGGGGGGGGGGGGGGGGGGGGGGGGGGGGGGGGGGGGGGAATTATTCAATGTGGAATGTTTGTCATGTATTGTCTTTCGTTTGTCGAAAACTCTCTTCGCATTTCTATGAGCGATATTATGTGCTCTGTGTTTCTCGCGTAATATGATTTCGATGGTGTTTTCTTCATGTATTTTCGTTGTGTAGTAAGCAGATTGTCTAGCGGAAATACTGGTTCTCTTCCGTAGAGTAAATAAAAAGGTGAGAGACTGGTTGTATCATTGATATTAACTTTGATGGCCTCTAACGCCTGGTTAATTTATATATCCCAATATTCATGATTTCCGTCGATGCATTTGGAGAGAATATCCTTGGAGGGTACCGTGCATCCTTTCATTCCAGCCATTTGATTGACGGTGGTAGTAGAATGTGGTAGTGTGTTGAATGTTCATCCGCTTAAGTGCTGACTGGAACGGCTCTCCTATAAACTGCTTTCCATTGTCTGTTTTGATGCGACGTGGGCATCTAAGACGTGGAATAAATTCATGCAAAAGGAAATCTGTAACCAACGCAGATGTAGCATTCTGGAGTGGGAAACTTTCTGGCCATACAGTATACTGGTCTTCTATGTGTAAGAGGTACTTGTTCCCCGACAACGTGAGAAGGTATGGCCCTGACAGGTCAATACTGACTGTTTCCATGGGAAAATGTGATGATGTCATTTCATGTAACGGTATTCAAAGTGCATTCATATTTCGTATCTTGCAAATTCTACATGTGGCAACGTAGTCAGTCACGTCTTTGCAAAATGTTTTCCAGTAATAACGTTTTCTGATTACATCAATCGTTTTATCACGTCCCATATGTCCATTTTCATCATGAAACTGTTGCAATATCTTTGGTACCAGATGCCTTGGGATGTATTTCGTAATATACCATCGTGTCTGTTGCCGATGTGCTATAATACATTGTCTTCTGGAAGTATAATGAAATCTTTATATCTGTGGTGATTTACATTGATACACCAATAAAATTAGTAATATTTATAAAGTCAAAATAATGTAGAAATAAAAACAGTGGAATTGTGACGCTTCTTCTTTGCCCACGCCACCATCGTGTTGATTTTAGCAGACAGTATTGTAGAGTAAATAGTACTATCGTTTCTAATGTCCTTGAAAAACTATTTATAACATTTTGAGATGAAAGGCTTATTCGTCTAGAAGTAGTGAGAGAGGAGCGACAGAAAAGTGATACACTGTCACGCGTTGGTTTGAAACACAAATTGGCAGCGAACCCGTAGGGTATTGACAACGTAGGGTAAAATTAAATAGAACATGTTTGAAACAAATCAAGATGTAACCCTTTCCCGCATAACATGTTTGAAGCAAAAATCTATGTAAGGCCAATATTTGTTCGTTCTATAGTCACACAGTGGAAATGTATACACACACAGACAGCGCATTGCCTGCCACGTAGTACATTTTATGACGTAACGGACTAGTGGTTTCAGTTTGAACAACGAGAGAGAGGGGAAAAGATGGAGTATTTATTATTTTTTTTCTTAACCAGCGGCACTTGGGCTGTCAGCCCTTCGGCCAAATGACATGTCATTGCGAGGCTGGGGAACCTGAGGACTTTCCTTCCAACCCGGTCAGGAGCTTCGCTCCTTCCCATCCACAGAGGGTTTATCACAGGAGCCGTTCAGGCTATTCGGTCAAATTTCCGGCCGTTAACATTTCTTCAAACGCTTACGCCCGGGTTTGAACCATGAACACCTGGTCGCCAGTACAACGCCGAAGCCATTACACCAGCGCGGCTCCCATGGAGTATTTATAGAAAAGTAGAAATTGACAACTAATATGAAAAATATATGGAAATCATAATTACAGGGACCATGGCCATAAAATTTAGTTAGTTTAATAGCATATCTTCTCCTGAGCAATAATATGTTTTAATATACAAAATCCTCCATGTAATAATCAAGATATTGACATAATACTAGATGTTCACGAACGGACTGACGAACAGACCCTCATATTTGCATTCACTATTCATAACATTTTGAGAACGCGGTTTTGAAAAAGAGGCATGAGAGGGGAAAGTGAAATTTGATTGGTTAGAAATAGGAGGATAGGAGAGATATTATTGGGTGGTCCAAAACAAAGTATATTTGTAGAGTGATATCCAAGACAGAATTACTAACAAACTGTGAAACACGCAGTTTGTTTGGAGTTTGGTTTTTTTACATTTCAATTCAAAACGGGGGAACGCTGGATTTCATTGGCCAGCCTCTTTTATAATATCCCAAGCTTCCAAGGCTTGTCGCCATTTGTATAGAATCATTTCCAGACTCAGGACGTTGAGAATAGAAGTGTGACTTTGTTGTTAAAACTAAAACTAATAAAATAAAAAATAGTCACAGTCTAGCCAGCGGCAGAACTGAATGTGTGCCAGTCATCGTACCTGTGGTTTTATTTCATTAAATTGTAGTAAGAGGAATTGAATTATTATTATGTATTATTTGAAAAGGCAAAAGTTTGATACTGCCAAGTGGGAAAGTGTATGACATGCCTAAAGAGACAGTTTGGGTATTCTCATTTGATTTATGTTTGAATATTGCATTGTTGTAATTGACAATTATTGTAAGACCAAGATAGAATAGCAAGCCTCAGTGTTCGAGGAACACTTATTAACATGCCTAGAGCGTTTATATATATATATATATATATATATATATATATATATATATATATATATATATATATATATATATATATATATATATATATATATATATATATATATATATATATATATATATATATATATAAATAGAAGAAAAATCATATAGTATGAGATGTACATACTCCTATTATATTGTGTTGAAGAGAACTATGGAAAAATGACAGTGGCGTATCTGCCATATGGACCTGAGGTGTGGTCATAGTAGGATGTGAGTTCATATAATTTAGGGGCTGGTGCACTTTGTTTGCACACGAGGCAGACCCCAAAATCATACCATGTAGAGAGTAAGTGAAATATACACCAGATATGAAAAGGACATGGTGTCTTTTATGTTGCAGGGTTTTATTTCCTGTTACCAGCCGGTGACAGGAAACCTGAAGTACTATAAGAAGACAGTAACGTCTTCATGTACAGCGATTCTGTATATTATTATCAAGTGAATCTCTGAGAGCAGCAGTTCTTTGCAGAGACATACCATCGAGTTGAATCTTCACATGGGAAATTAAAGGTGATGTGCCACAGTCTGGGCACTCTGACAATTTATCGGGAGTAAAACTGATTCCCTTCAAATAAACTATAACTCTCAGGGGGATGATGACAACCACAGCTCCTCCAATAACTGACTCACATCAATACTTAGTGAATAATAGTCTGTGAAAACACTTGAAGGAACATTTTAAGATTAATATTATTATTGTTGGACCCAGAGTCCTTGTTTTTAGTTCACTATTAGTGTAACATACCTTGTATATTTTCTTCAGTTTTAAAGACCTGTCCAAAGAACGAGAAGGACAGGCACAATAAAATTTTACAAAAAATATTCTAAATTCAAACTTAAACCACAGACTTATTAAGTTCCTTATAGTGAGATATATTGTGTTGTTTTGATGTACCATCATTTCATTGCATACCCTAGACACTAGCCACATCAAACACCACACATTAGAAATAACATGCAGCACCGTGTGAGATCTAGAGAGGTAGCGTTAGGTCCCTTGAGAATTCATCAACATCATCTATTAGACTCAAGGTCTTACATAGCTTGACCTCACACGGTTGACACATACATAACAACATTCATTATCTTTTACCATCATAACCTCTCCAGCAAAATTTAACTTTGCTACAATATCTAATCGGATTTGTGTGTAGTTGGTTGAACAACTTCATTAACTTATCATCCTTTTGTGATCGGCTGGCCTACACTAGCATTTATACGTGCTATAATGCTACATAGAATAAGGAAAGACTGTGACCGTATCGCCTACTACGTCGCTACAACTGTTAGAATTACAGTAAAGTACTC
Source organism: Oreohelix idahoensis (assembly GCA_024509875.1). Lineage (NCBI taxonomy): Eukaryota > Metazoa > Mollusca > Gastropoda > Stylommatophora > Oreohelicidae > Oreohelix > Oreohelix idahoensis. The sequence continues at coordinate 320,991 of JAMPIV010014053.1, read as the reverse complement.
AAGAATGACTAGTTAGTAAAAATAAACACTAGTCAAAAACCAATGACATCATCAGTCATGGCAAACATGAACCCATGATGTCATCAAACCTTGTGTGGCCTCCATACAAGTTAGGCCGGAAGACATTTAGAATAGAGATAACCTAGAACAATGGTTGGTCATACTTACTTAGTAACAATAATTTTAGACTAGAGGTTTCGTAGTTAGTTAGGTTAAAGATTATTTTAATAGTCAGCTAGGCCCCAAGACCAATCATAAGAAGGTTTCCTGTCTCTACTCCAATTAGAAATAATTTCATCCGGCAAGCCATAGCACCGGATTAGTATATAGACTGATGCATCATAGTAACCAGTTAGAGCCTGAGACAGTTATCTCAGTGACCAGAGTCAAACCTACATAAGGCGTACTCACTAGATTATTGCCGAAGTCCCAAACGAGATGCCTTTTGCGTTCCTCTCTCACGCACTCAGTCGGTCTCGACAACGATGGACCGTTACTGAGAAGGAAGCTTTGGCCATACACTATGCATTGCAAAAGTTAGACTTCTATCTACGTGGTACAAAGGTTTTGATCCGTACCGACTACAAGCCTTTGCTCACTTGGCTATCCAAGACGTCTGAGCAATTCCGTAAGCTACAAACCTGAGCTCTGAATTTACAGAGTTATGATGCTACCATTGAGCATATCCCAGGAGAACATAACACTGTAGCTGACCTTCTGTCTCGGATTCTGTATTATACTTGTACGGATCCCTCCTATTCTTCTAGACCAGATCCTAATGCGTCATCAGAGCTTGATCATAACGCCAAGGAAATACTTGTAATTAATACTAGCTTTCCTCCTGCTGTCATTTCTACTCATGACACTCCTTCTAGCTCTCCTGATGAGCTCCTCTTTCTTTCTTTCACTGCGAAGGAACAACTTCGGGATCCTGCACTCCTGACAATTCGCTTTCAGTTCCAGCTTGACCCCACATCCGTTTCCAATTACACTATTCTACGACTTGAGTTCTTCAACCATTGATATCATGTGTAATCTCACCCGTCTCCATTCATGTTATTAGTACGATGCATGCACTTTATATGATCTTCGTTCTATGTTCAACTAATTACTGAAAGAAGATAACACCATCTGTAACAAAAATATCTGGTGGCCAGTATGGGGAACGAAATCAAGATCAAGATCTTGTGCTAATGACAGTAGTCATTCAGCATTGATGGTTCATTCCACCAATGACATGCCTATGCATTTCATGTCACAACCTGTGATGACTCCATGTGGTAAGTTGGGATATTATAAATATTTATAGGGGACTTAGTGTACTGACTGAGATCAGCTGTGAAGGTATCTGTATCTAATAAGTGTGGTGTATTACAGATGACCTTACTTTGCTACCACATTTAGACCTCAATCAGACTTATTCTGGAATATTGTGATGACTACGTTGAATGTCTAGGGTTATGATAGTGATGAAGTGTATGTTCACAACAACCAACAGACAGATAAACACTTTGATTAAATTCCACAATACTTTACAACACTGTGACACGCACATACATAGAACACTCTATAAGACTATCTTAAATAAGTCAAGTGTTAACTTTTAAAATATGTATTAATTCCTTTCAATAATAGATATCCTGATTCAACTACAGAGTGAATCAGGAATCACAATCAAATGTAATCACAAGTTGTATGTACACAATTTATACCTAGGATCTTTGTACTGACATATAATATTATTACAATATGTGTGTAAGTTGTGATGTAGTACTACGAGGTAATACTGGCTTTTAAAGCTAGGTTGTTGTTTGTCATCATGACTTCATGTGTTTGTTACTGGTGGAAATAATATTGGAAAGGTTCACAGTTTCTTTTTTATTTGAAAACAAATAACTGTCCCTCTTGATTTAATGTACAGTCAATTTTAGAGGGGGTTACACAAGATTGAGCTGCTCTGGCTAACGAAATCTTATCTTCTGTGTGGGCGGCATGGAAACTTTCTCCTCTGCTCGCTTGCTTCTCAGTTTTCTTGAAAAACAACACTGGTCGATATCTTGAACAAGGAGTATGCTACCAGCCTCTGGATTCAGCAAAACTCAGACCAGGTGCTGCTCTAATACTTCAGTACCACGGTCCCACAATTCAAGGAAATATTAAACAAGTACGTTGACTGGCGATGAGTTATGGCACAATTCCGATCTGCCTCTGTCCCAGGCTTTTATTAGAAAAATATGAGCTGGTTCTCAACGCACTTGCTTCTCACAAAGTTTATTTTCAAAAAGTGGCCCGGAACTGACGCTTCTAATTGACTATATCAAATGGTCTAACCAATGAGACCATGTTTACAAAAGCCTTTGAAAAAATTTACCCTTCCTACCGTTTCCATTAACAACCAAAAATAGTATTTGCAGTCGACTAATCATGTTTCGCCTTACATATTATTCTAGCCAATCAAATCGTCTCTAACGTGTTGGCCTCATTTCCCCTAAAGCAGTGTCCAAACATGCCATTATGAGCAAATATGATTTTGTGCTGTCAGACAACACCACTATAATATTTTGGCTATAATTTGTTAATTACTAGACTATTGGCTTAACACCTAACATATTCTTTGTCAGCAAGTCCTAAGGCACCCAAATATATAAGTTTAATGGGGCCAAGTGGCTTCGTTACAAATATGTATTATTCTAGGATAGTCGTGTATTTGTTTTTTTTAAATTTTATTTATTTATTGTTTTAGAACCGCCACCTGTTCTGCCTTTTCGACTGTTCTGTCAGTACAAAGTCAGGATTTCAGACATAAAACAGTATTGTGTCATGTTTCCTAATAAGCATTAAACATGTTTTTTAAAACCTTACCTCGTATTGGTAGTGTTTTTTGTCACTGTTTATTTGAAAAAAAATCAAGCCTGCATGCCTTTCGCGTGGGGTGGCATTAATTTTAAATCGCGAGACGACGTGGTAGTATCGCATGCGTTCCTCCGTACATCTCTCTCTCTCTCTCTCACTCTCTCTCTTCTAAGCCCGTCTGTCTTTTAGTTTACGTAGTGCATATAGTGACATTAATGTAGTATTATATCTGGGTCATTACGCAGTGTCTATCAAGGTCGTATAAGAAATACAGCACCAGTTTTATTTTTAGAAACGCGTGTAGTTTATGCAGACGGAGCATAAAAAGGGGTTTTCTTGTTTAGCTAGTATGACGTTCTATAACACAGGCGTACGCTATTGTGACCGCACTGTTCTTTTACCATTCTTCTTTCGTTTTAATGAATTACTTCGTTAGGCTTTACATTTACTTTCTAATTTATATATGTGGATTAGAATTTTTCACGACACTCCGCAAGTTCAGTCATCATTTTTTTTCATACCTCGTTATATGCTCCTACATGAGTTGTTTCTTTTGAGCGTATCTTGTCAAGAATACTTCTTATATCCTTTACCCTTTGTCATAATGTCTTTATTTCCCTATAGTTCTTTTACTACACCTGTGCTCGTCATTATTTGCTTTGATTGTTATCATCATGCTCAGCCAATACAGGAAGATGTACCTTTCTGTCAGTCGCTAAGTGCTCACGTAACTATAATCATCATGGTCTCTTTTTCATTACGATGTCGTTTTCGCCCAACACACTATTTCCTGATGATTACACAAGTCGTAGGGTCAACCCCACATATGTTGCTCTTGTTACTGTCACTACTAACCTATCCTCTCTATTAATAAAGGGTTTACCAAATAACGTACATTGATCACAAGATTGCCAGGCTGCTTTTAATCATATATTACATCTTTTTTTCGAATCCTCCTATTTCGAGGTTACCAGCCATTAATCGCATTTATTATCTCCGCCCATATGCTAGCTCTCTAGGCTTGGGTGATTGTTTACTGCAAGACTTTGATGGATGGCTTCATCCTACGTTGTATATCTCCCGCAAGCTCTCTGACACAGAGAAAAAGTACCCTATGTTAGAGCGGGAACTCTTGGCCGTCGTTTGGGCCATTCAAAAGCTGGAACGCTTCTGTTGCGCACAGATTCTTTTGTGTGGTAGTCTGTGACGCACAGATTACTTTTGGTAGGCATACAAATGTAAAGTATAACTATTTGTCTGATGAAAAGTAGTTATTTGAGAATCAATGATTCTTAGTCTAAGGGCAATAACCCTGATTGATCGATGTTATATTCGGTTATATGGGTTATCTTTTCTTGTGTCACAATCTGGCGTATGAATACTAGATTTACGTCATTTTGAGTCTGGTATGGCCAGAAACAGATTGGTCTTGCTTAAAATGTTTATGGCCCGAATTTATATTTATTCCTTGACTATTTAAGGTGATTCGGAGTTATATCTTTGTATCTTTATATTTCTATGTCGGTCTATTTTTTTAGCTGAACTCTGGGGTCAAAGGCATTTCTGTGCATGCGTCGATTTGGGGTGTCGACAGAGAAGCGGCTGTCATGAAGTCGCTGCTATGGGCTGGTCGATTAGAAAAGTCTGAAAATTGGTCTCTGTGATTTATTCTAGGAAGGAGATTGTTTCTCTGTATGACTGTAGTATCAGAGACTCTCCTTGTGTTCATTATTAACGTCAAGGAATGGCGTGCGTTATTCGCTAGTGTGTGTTTTCCTAAAGCCAGGTAAAACCAAAACCTTTTTGCTGAACTTTTTTGCTAAGCCTAGATGGGAGACGTATTATCGTACATCTAGGATTGTTGACTACAGATGAAGATGACGTGTTTTCTAGCAGCACTAGATTACTTGATGTAATCAGCCTTATTGATAGCAGAAATGTATAGAAGCCCAATGAGGGCATTTATGTACGAATAACGAATTAATTCTGCTTCATAATTTTTCATCCTGGGTGAGCGAAGCTCACGGAGGAGAGCCATTTTTTGGATCCCGCCATTGTAAGCGGATCATCGTCGGAGAACAGAAACGGTCCTAATATCTGATGATGGTACAGAGATCTATATATATTATGAAAAACCCACTACTATGGTTTAACATTGTTGCTATAAACATTTGATGAATCTACGGCTTGAGAAACTTAGCCAGGAGAAGGTTCTGACAGTGAACCATTGTTGATGATTATGTATCCGCCTTAACTGACGCGATTAGTCAGTTGAAGCATGAAACGATAGACAACCAGAATATTGAGTGCTTGCCCTCTATCGTTCCATTATATTTACATGCCACCTGAATGTACATCTGATATTGTCACCCATTTTTCAAGTATACGATGATTTTTGTGCCAACCTGTTCAAGTGACTGTAATCGTGAAGTCGAAGTGTACGTCCATTATTAAATGTATGAAACGACGCCAGTAGTCTGCCCTTTATTGACTTCACACTATGATTGAGTGAGTGACTTGTCAACTTAACAGAACTGTACACACATTCGCGTCTATTACACCTACATTCTCACTCGATGTCAGCACTGTGCCGGAACGAGTTGACCATTCATTTATGTGTCCAGTATAACCTGATGAAAGCAGTAACAACATCACAACAAAACGCTTTATCAGCTACCTTCTCGGAGCACCGTTGATTATACAGACTGCTCAGAAGTCTGTAGCTGCTCTCAAGCGTGCTAATCACAAGAACACCAAACTTGCCCGCTTCGCAATCTTATTACAACCATTCCAGTTTGAGATTCAAGCTATCCCGGGATCAACTAACGTAGTAGCTGACATTTTATCCCGCTATGCTCAATCAGAACTTGATCGATGAACTGACCCAGCTCTCTGTCTTCTTTACGGCACGCTTTTTACGGGTCCTTGAAGCTGGTGAACGGACAAACAGACTGTATTGCATAGCTTTTATTCATCTTAGATGTGGATATGCAACATATCCCAGTTCCTGATGCATCCTATGAGATAACTGATATTTTTATGTGACAAGTGTTTATAACATTTCTGATGCGATCTAGCAGCATTTTCTGCTCTTACTTTGGATTGACTATCATGATTCAGTGCGATCCTGATACATTCTACTTACACACCCTGATCGCGCACCTTTGGAATGTGTCCCTAGGAACATTATCTTACGATATGCATGAACGTTGCATGAACTATAGTGTTGTGGTGGCTTTAATAATGTACACAATGACTTATTTTCCTGTGGACTATTTCGCAGTGGTATTTATGAACACTAGCTGTTTAAGATACATTTTTCGTGCTAGTGAGCTTTATTCTCTTGACATTATTGTTATATTCGCTATAAATTGCATATAGTTTTAATTTGGTATGTGACCTCTTTCTTTAACACTTAACAGTTTTACATAGTTTAATTTGTTTATGCATTTTCATGTATGCTTTGCCTTAGGCTGTATTTTTTTGTTCGTTTATATCCATCAATTGTTTTTGCTTCATATCGTCTGCATTAAGGGGAGATAACACATGGTTATTTTTTGTGTGCCATGCTGTTATCAGTTACTTCTCTTTTCTCCTGATTCATCATCATGTGACGTATTCTTTGCAGAACGTTGTCTCCATTACAGCTGCTCTGAACGCATCACGATTCTGGGAAAGTCGACCAGCATCAGCCAAAGACAAGTTCAGACTCTCTGTGATGTCCTGGGTCCACCGTCGTCTAGGTCGACCCCTTCCCCTTTTTCCAGGGACCATGCCTTCCATCACTGTTTTTTTCCAGACTATTATGTCTTTTTATATGACCGAAAAATTTCAGCTTCCTTATTGCGATGGTATTTAGGAGCCAATGTTCCTGTACGTTTAGTGAGTGCAGTACTTCTCTGTTGGTCTTTTTTTTCTGTCCAGGGTATTCTCAACATCCTTCTGTAGCATTTCATTTCAAATGATGTAATCTTTTTTGCAACTGTTTTATTGAGTGTCCAAGTCTCGCAGCCGTATGTTGCCACTGGGAATATACATACTCTGATCAGTTGTAACTTTGTTTCTTTGCTTGTGCCTTGCCATAGGTTTTTCATCTGTATTAGTTTATGTGAAGCAATTGCAAGTCTTCTTTTAATTTCTACTGCACAGTCGCCAGAGCTGTTGATGATTGATCCTAAGTATTCAAATTCATTAACACTTTCCAGTTCTTCGTTATCAATTTCAATTTCTGGTTTGGTCTTTACTTTGTCTGTTGTCAATACTTTGGTCTTCTTGGTGTTTAGGTATAGATTCTGGGCCTCGCTGTGTTTTTTTGGTGGACAGAAGTAATTGTTCAAGTCCTTCTGGGTTGGTCGATAGGAGGACTGTGTCGTCAGCATATCTGATTTCCGGGATCTGGTACCCGCCGATGTTAAATGAGTCAAACTCTGTGTGTTCTTGGTCATCTCTTACATTTCTCATGATATTCTCGGCATAAATGTTAAACAGGTAAGGGGAAAGGGTACAGCCTTGTCTTACTCCTTTCTGTACTTCAAACCATTCTGATGTTTCCCCCTCTATCCTTACGGCTGCCTGTTGTTCTTGGTACAGCAGTGCGATGAGTTGTATAAGGTGGTTTCAGGTTGCCCTTTTTTGGCAAGGGTATGTAAATTGATCTTTTCCATTCCGTGTGCCAAATTCCACTTTGCCAGATCTCCATAATGCATGTATCACGAATATTTCTTTATTTCGTTTTCTGTTATTGCGTTCCGGACTTCCTCTATGGTAGGTGGTTCACGTCGCCATTTCTTGTCGTTTATTGTATACTTTCGAGGTGATGATTTAAAGTTGCTGTTCTTCAATGTTCTTACTTCAGAAAACATATTCTTACTCAATCCCTGTTCGCGCATTTCCTCTATTTTCCTGCAGGTGTCGTTTATGTATTGTTGTTTGTCTTGTCTGACTCGTTTTTTAATCTGCTTTGTGTATTCCTTGTACAACTCCTGATTTTCTGTACCTTTTTTGGACTTCATTTTTCTTCTCTCTACCACCAACTTCAGTGTTTCGTCTGAGATGTTTTCTCGTCTCTTTATACTTCTTTTAGGAATTAACCTCTGTGCATTTGTAATATAAACATCTCTGATGTTATTGGCAAGTTCATCTGGTGTCATTTCCTCCTGTACTGCCATAAGAATGTCAAATTTGTTCTGAATATCGACACTGTACTCTTCTGGTATGGCGCTTGTGTCATAACGTATTACTTTGTCGCTTGTAACGACTTTTTTCAATTTGATCTTAAAGTTTGCAGCAAGAAGTTCATGGTCGGAGTCACAGTCTTCTCCTGGGAGCGTCTTGATGGATGAGATACAAGATCGCCACCTTTGTTTTATTAAGATGTAATCTATTTGGTTCTTGCTTTTTCCGTCCGGTGACGTCCATGTATATAGTCTTCTAGGGTGTTGCATAAAAAGAGTATTTGTGATGACTAGGTTGTTTTCTAAGCAGAATGTTGTCAAGCGCTCTCCTCTCTCATTTCTCTGACCCAATCCATAACTTCCTTTCACTCTTTTTTCATGTTCTAATTTTTCGTTTCCAACTTTGGCATTAAAATCTCCCATTATTATCCTAATATCTTGCTTATTTGCTTTCTCTAATGCGTGTTGCAGTTCATTGTAAAAATCTTTAATTTCCTGTTCTTCAGCAGCTGCTGTTGGCGCATATGTTTGTATAATTGTGATGTTCTTTCTTTTTCCTGTCAGTCTGATTGTGACAATGCGGTCATTTATGGGATTATATCCTAATAGGGAGGCAGCTGTCCTTTTAGACAGGTAGAAGCCGACGCCACTCTGACCTCCTCTCTCTTTGCCTGAGTATATGAATGTTCCTCCTGATGGAATCGAAAAGTGTCTCTGGCCCGACCATCTGTGCTCTGAGATGCCCAGGATATCGATGTTTAGTCTTTCCATCTCGTTCTTCACTATGTACTGTTTTCCTTGGTATAAGCTTCTGACGTTCCATGTTCCTATTTTGATTATTTTTCTAAGACCGATGACATGGTTTTCCGTGGTAACACAGTCAGGCTTTTGGCCGTCATCACGATTACCTGTACTGACGCTGCCAACGATCTCTTCCCCAGTTAAATATGATCTGCCTGGCCTGGGGGCCTCACCACCAGATCTTTGTGTAGTATTCAGATTAGCCATTATGGATTTCTTGGCATTGTACATCCAGTAGTTTGCCATTGCTTTCTGGATGGTTCTGGCCGCTTACCATTACAGTCCATGGTGCGCCCTCAGCCCGATACCAGGCCTTTCCAACTCCTGCCCTAGAAGCCGTTGTAAAAATATTATTGATCATCCGCCCGTTCGGCCAGCAGTTGTGTGTACTGTTTAAGGGGGACCTCCCTTTTTCAATTTACTCATGTAGTTCTGCCGGCCAGTCAAAGCCGTTGCCCGGGGGGTGGCGCTGCCGTACACAAGCAGACTCGAGGAGCCATACATGAGCTGAACTGGAGTGGGGGAACCAAATAGGATCCAGGCCATCCTCAAAAAGAGGAAGTGACTGCCTCTCACCGTGAGGTACTATCCCTTACACACTCCAGCCCTACCCCCCTTTCTCCTGATTACATGTCTCATATCACACTCAGGCACACTTGTGTTCATTTACAATTATCTTGTTTATTGTTGTATGATTAATATGATCTCCTTTTCTTGACTTATGACGGACGTCTTTCTGTTTTGCATCATTACTTCCATTAGTACATATGCATACAGATTTTGACTCACTTTATGTACGCAGTTTGACGATGACAATTTTATTGACAATGTTATGTGATCAATTCTGGCCGTTTTTCTGTTCGGTATTTTGACTTAATTGATGTATCATTTATTGCTAAAAAAAATCAAATTATTTGATTTTTTAAACCCGACTGACAGGGTATTGTTAAAGAAAGAATATTAATGTATTTTGTATCATGACCACACATAGGCTATCACCAGTTAATTTTGCGGTAATATGTCTCTCTGTGGTAAATCATGTTTTTGCATGGGTTTTAACTTATATTGAATGCTACATATTTAATACGTCACCAGTTGTTAATGACGTAACGCGTTCTGCACTAATTTATGCTAACAGCTAAGATTCTTGGCCTTCCGTTATCTGTGGTCTTCATGGTAAGACGTATTTTATTCAAGCTCCTAATATTGCGGAGGAAGAGCTCCTAGTGGCATTTTATATTCTTCGAAGGCCGCCACTATTTTAACTAAGATGAATCAGAACTTAGCGATAAGTTCGTGATAAACTAAGAAGTATTCAAGTATAATTTTACGTCCACGTTGCCTGGCCCACATTACTTGGGTGGATTTCACCTCTAGTACAGCGGCCAGAAATGTATGGTTGAGACGAGACTGTTGAAGGATTTGACGATATGCATGTACGATATGCCATGCCATTTCTATGAAGTTGTTATCTCTGATGTACATTAAACGTAAGGATATTTTGTGGACCCTCCAACTGACGACTTGAGTTCTTCAACCAGTGATGTCATGTATAATCTCACCCGTCTCCATTCGTGTTATTAGTTCCATGCATGTATTTTTTTATGATCTTCATTCAATGTTCAACTAATTACTGCAAGAAGATAACCCCATCTGTAAAAAAAAATTCAAAGGTGCGCGATCAGGGTGTGTAGGTAGAATATATCAGGATCGCAATGAATCATGAGAGTCAATCCAAAGTAAGAGCAGGAAATGCTGCTAGATCGCATCAGAAATGTTGAACCACTTGTCATAGAAAATATATCAGTTATCTCATAGGATGCATCAGGGATTGGGAAATGTTGCATATCCACATCTGAGATGAGTAAAAGCTATGCAATACAGTCTGTTTGTCTGTTCACCAGCTTCAAGGACCCGTAACTAGTGTGCCGTAAAGAAGATAGAGAGCTGGGTCAGTTCATCGATCAAGTTCTGATTGAGCATAGCGGGATAAAATGTCAGCCACCACAATGGATGATTCCTGGATAGATTGAGTCTCAAACTGGAATGGTTGCAATAAAAATTGCGAAGCGGGCTAGTTTGGACTGAAAGTCATCACAATCATGAAAATCACACATGATTTCACTGTGATCATCATCATGAGGAACAACCTCATCATTTTCCAAAATGGTACAGAAACCAAAACTGGAATAAATAGTGTTACAAGTATGGTAATTGTTTGCAGGTAAATTAGCCCTAGCAATGCCAGCGTTTGCAGTGAACTTGTGTCGCCGTTACCACCGTTCAATCTCTTCTGGTGAGCAATCCTTGCTCCTGTGGATACGACCAACCGTTAAATCAGCAATAGAGCTCTGTAAAAGGCATACTTTAACCTTCCCTGAAAATAATGGTGTATGGATGTCAACAATGGCTGTGGGATAAAATTAAATAGTACTACCGAAAGTAATGCATTTAACATAACCACCCGTAGCACAGAAGGATGTACAAGAGACTGTCTGATCCCAACAGTAGTAGATTCCGAGTCACGGAGCACAGACACTTGGGTATTATTCAACAACCCCCTGTGAAATAGTAGAGTGCATGTGCCATCATGAGCTGACAAGCCGGTAACAGCTGGCAAAGGGTGCCCACACTTCAATATCGAAGTACTATCTGCCTGAAAAAGAGTGAGACAATCTTGGCAATGTGAGGCAACCTCAAAATCAAAAGCACAACATGCAGCTGATTGATTCCTAACACCATTGTCCTGATTAATGATGGATGCATCCTCAGTAAGTGCTAAACTAGCTTTATGTTCGGGACGTATTGGAGCACGATAACGTGATCGTTGTCCCTGGTGATCAAAAGCATTACCTTGATTCCTGTAGTTCTGTGTGTTATTACTATGTGGGAAATTTGAATTGCTGGAGCCATTGTCACCTTTTTTTTTAATTTCCTCGCATGAGGTTGCATATTTTTTCCTCGCATGAGGTTGCATTGGCCCCACCCCAAACCCAGCCCTGGTCAAGACCACATGTCCCAACACAAGAAGACCAAATGACAACATGTGTCATTGTAGTGGTCTTCTGTGTTCTCACACAAAGGACCTAATGACATGAATGTCACTACTGGTCCCTGTGTCTAGACCTTTTTTTTTTCCTCGCATGAGGTCGCATATTTTTTCCTCGCATGAGGTCGCATTGGCACCCACCCCAAACCCGGCTCTGGTCAAGACCACATGTCCCAACACAAGAAGATCCAATGACAAACTGTGTCACTGTAGTGATCCTCTGTGTTCTCACACAAGGGACCTAATGACACATGAATGTCACTGTACCGGTCCCTGTGTCTAGACTTTTTTTTTCCTCGCATGAGGTCGCATATTTTTTCCTCTCATGAGGTCGCATTTACCCACCAAAAGACGGCCCTGGTCAAGACCTTTTTTTTTTTTCCTCGCTTGAGGTCGCATATTTTTTCCTCGCATGAGGTCGCATTATCCCCGCCCAAACCCGGCCCTGGTCAAGACCACAGGTCCCTAACACAAGAAGACCCAATGACAAACTGTGTCACTGTAGTGATCTTCTGTGTTCTCACACAAAGGACCAAATGACACATGAATGTCACTGTACCGGTCCCTGTGTCTAGACACATGATCCTTTTTTTTCCCCCTCGCTTGAGGTCGCATATTTTTTCCTCGCATGAGGTCGCATTAGCCCCGCCCAAACCCGGCCCTGGTCAAGAACACATGTCCTAACACAAGAAGACCCAATGACAAAATGTGTCACCTAGTGATCTTCTGTGTTCTCACACAAAGGACCTAATGACACATGAAAGTCACTGTACCGGTCCCTGTGTCTAGACACATGATCCTAGCCAAAGGCCGGATATTAGGGCATTGGGTTTCACAGCGTTATTTGCGCTGTACATACGGTTCAGATGAACAGTAATTTGGTGTGGATGAAATAAAAGAGTAATGGAAAATGGGTTAGAAAATATAAATAATCTAAGAAACGGGCTATTTGTCTTAAAGATGGGAGATAAAAGGTTGTACACCTGTGCTTAGAGGGAAAGGGAGAGAACCCTTTAATTCCAAGTCATTGAAAGTAAGGCTGATTTACACTTAGATGGTTTCTATGAGTACGCGGTTATGGTGTAGAGAATTTGCATATCATGATTGTTTTAGTAAGCCTTAAGAAGGGAAAGTAACATTTAAGCAAAAACCTCAAAGGGAGACTACAATTAATTAGCGCCCCTTGCAGATTAAGTGAGCAGAGAGAAGAACTAACGCACGAGAAAAAATGAGCAAGGCGTAAACAGTACGGAACAAAAGCTCACTGAGTTGTTTACGTTGGAGAGGAGCGTGAGTTTTGTGATCGGTGAGTTCGAAGCGATGGACCAATCGTATTGACTGGAAAACAAAAACGGATGACGGGATGATGATTTGAAGGACAAAAGAAATTAGTCCTGGCCGAGAAGTTAACGAGGCAAGTCGTGTGTTGCCAGGCTCTCAAGAAGTGAAACAGTGAAACCTGTGGGTGATAGGAGTTTTCACAGATGAAGTAGCTAGATTTAGCATGATTAGCGGTAGCATTTCTGGAGACTAGCATAAATTGTGTTCATTGAATTGTGTTAATGGGAGAATGGGAGAAGATCGGCTACCACGACAAGCATGGGAAACAAAGAGCCAGGGATCCAGACCTCCAGGACGACCCAGAGTCCGCTGGGAGGACAACATTAGACAATCTTTGAAGGACCGAGGACTAGAATGGAACCAGGCCAGGAAGAAGACATCTGATAGAATGGTCTGGCGCTCTCTCTTCCAAACCTCTACACCTCACGGTAGAAGGGGAATGACTAAGTAAGTAAGAATTGTGTTAAACGTAGGATTAGCACATAGGGGTGATTTAGTAGGAAATGTGATAGGTACTTGAATTCATTTTGACACGGTAAGAAAGACTCTTGCTATTTTTATAGACTTTCAGTCAACTTATAACCAGAGGTTAATGATGCCCATGTTTAAAGGGGGATACCACAAGAACTAACATTGAAACAAGTACGACTGAAGAAGGTATAAAGTGGATAACATAACTTTTTATTAGCTGATAGCCAGGATGGGCTGTTGTATAAAAAGGAAGAGATATTGTCATTAGACAAGAATAAATGAACAAGGGTTCTGCAACGCGGACATCCTTGAGATAAGACATGCTCTCTCTCATTGAACAGTAAATCAGAGGAAAGAAGAGATAATGGAGAATTTGATAACCATGAGACAACTCAGGTGCTCTCTCATTTGACAGTAAGTATGAGGACGCCACAACAGCTGTACCTGACATGATTTGATTTTATATATGAACCATGTATAGATATTGATGTAATTTTTATGAGTTAGGCCTGACAGGGCAGATACAAGAGATAAGGTGGAGAAATAAAGAAAAGAGAATAAATTGTGGGTAGATCACCTACGCATAAGTAAGAGTCTGCAGGAGAGGCAATTAATATACCTTTTGGAACAAGTTGAATTAAGGGCTGGATAAATGAACATGAAATGGAGTTTTGAACCATACTCCTTATTGGAAAATGTCGGAACTTTAATTTTGTAAATAAATTTGTTATAAAGTTGAACCTACCACACAAGTTGACTTGATTTATAGAAGGTTATGGAGTGGGTGTGAGAAAAAAGGAGTAATAGCACAACAAAAATTAATATCATGGTACGCCACAATATGATCTAGTCGCTACACAACAACAAGGAGGGAAGAACGTGACCTAAGTTGATAAAGGAACCAAACCATAACTCATCCAAGAATCATCCCCTCTGGCGGTAAGGGCCAGTAAAGAGATAACCTTACTTGGAAGATAAAGTCAAAGATAAAGTCAAAGATAAAGTCAAAGATAAAGTCAAAGATAAAGTCAAAGATAAAGTCAAAGACATAGTCTGCCAGTTCGAGTAGACTACGACTAGGCCTGCCTCTGTCACCTAGTTATTTAAAGAAGTCCCAGCACCGTCACACCATTATTATTCCAATTTCTATTATTAGGATGAAAATTGTCCTGCCTTCTCCAATTTGAATTTTGTTGGTAAGAATTGGTTCTAAAGTGAGGTGATTGATTCCTAAATTGTTGTCTACCTCTGTTGAAACTTCCATCTCTGTTGAAATTCCTATTCCGGTTGAAATTACTATCATTGTACCTCCCTGGCACAAAGTTCCTGTCAAGGCTATTAGATCTCTGTCTAAAAGTATTGTTGTTCCAGGTTGTGGCTGAAGCAACTGGTAGCGATTCCTTAATAGAATTATTACTAATGCCAGCACCAGGATGTGCGGTACAATATTGTTTACCAATTTCATCAAGTGAAGATAGGCTAGGTGGTTTGCGTTCATGCAAAAAAGACCAAAATGGCTTACTTACAGAGGACAATACCTTATCCCTCAACAACAGATTCATAAGGCCATCATAGGTTTTCTCAATACCTGAGAGCTGAACCCATCTGTTGAAAGTCAATCGTATAGCAGAAATGAACTCCGAAAAGTCCTTCCCAGTTTCAGGAGTCATTGTTTTAAATCTCATACGATATCCCTCTGCGTCAAGCTGGTAACGTTTTAATAAGATAGCTCTTGCAGCTTCACAATTATTTCTGATAGACTCATCCATGGTACATAAAGCAGTTAATGGTTCCCCATTCAAGAACTCCATAAGTTTAGCACACCATTGAGATTTGTCTAATTTATGTGCCTCATAGAACTTTCATAGCAGCTTAAGAAGCACGAAATGTCATCATAACTTGGATTAGATATTGGTAAGCGAAATTTAGCAGACCCATTATTTTTACTTGAGGAACTAGGAACATCTAAATTACCATTTTGACTACTTTGATCCCTTAATTTCAATTCTTCTAAATGAAGAAGCATCATTTCCTTTTCGTGTGCTAATGTCACAGTTTTTCTCTCCTCCATTTTTCTTTCATGGTGCATTTTTCTCTCTTCTGCAATAAGTCTCTTCTCCTCCAATTCAATCAATCTCTTATTTTCCTCCAACTCTTCCATACGCCTTTTCTCAGCCTAATTTTCCTCTAATTCATCAATACGCTTCTTCTCAGCTTTCTGTTCCTCTAATTAATGCTTCTTCTCAGCTTTCTGTTCTTCTAATGTTTTTTTCTGCCTTTGCCAACTCAGACACGGCAAAGTCCTTCAAAACTTCACCCTTATAACCAAATGCTTTGCCCTGCTCGACAAAGTAATCCAATGTAGCCATGTTAACTAATAATGTGACTCACTTAGTAGAAATATAATATTATGGCTTGTTGCTTTACAGTTTCATGTAAGCAAAGAATGTGGCAATAGTTTATAGCAATGAAAGCAATGCATATTATGCAATATCACTGTAGTGAAGAAGGGAAAAAATATGGTGCAAGAAAAAGAAAATTATATATAAAGCAATAGCATAGGACAAGAATATAGACAAACAGTGAAACACTAGCAGCAAGGAAATCTAATGGCGAACAAAAGAGAAAACAGCAAATGAGACAATCTCACTGCTAATAATCGACAACACAGGACCCAGACAAGGTATAAACAGATAACTTGTGTAAACCAAGTGATAGGTAGATGAGGAAAACAGCACGAACAAAACAGTTACCAAATAAGGAAATAGCAACAGACCAACAATGCATTTACAAGCGAATAGACGAAACTTCACAACTAACATGAATTATTATAAAAGACAATCAGTAGTCAGAACATCGGTGAGGTTGCTCGAACCGGGAATACTACTGAATGAAATTTACAAAATTTCCTACCGACACGTCCAATGTGCGGTCATCTTACAATGACATGTATTCGCTAACATTAGATCTCCACCCAACCTTCCCGCAACGACAAAAGAACATGAATAGTACTAGAAAAAAAATGATGGACGGATCTACCAACACGTAACTGCTCACTATGCATTAAAAAGACAGGCCACTTATCTGAAAAATCGGACTCCAACAGATGCTCGCTTTAAGAACAAATTCGGCGCTGTCTGAAGACCGATGCCACAGTGACGTGTAGATATAAATGCTAGAACAAGTAGTGGCCACGAACATCAATTGTTGACGACGGTAGACTTGACTAATGACATCTGGAAGTGAACTTGAATCTCGACGATCAATGAAGAATTATGATGAAAAAAAAATGACAGTTGGATACGAAGCCGGCAGTCATGCGCAGAATGTACAATAATTATGCAGATCAGGGTCTACGGTGAAAAGGTCACGAAACGTACTGAAAGAAATTCTGCAATCACGATCAATCTTTTCTCGTTAGTTCTTGATTTTCAAATCGTTCTTCATCTTAATTTCGTTCTTCAAATCGTTCTTGATCTTGATTTTGTGCCCCACACTGGCCACCAGATATTTTTGTTACAGATGGGGTGTCACGTGAAAGATAATTTATTTTACCATCTTGTCCATAATTTGATTACTCCTTTAAATGTTCTGTTTTCCGAGACATTTTGTATTTTCGTTTCTTTCATATTCTACCTACATTTTTTCACCTTCTCAACCCCACCCGAGGTTGTTGACGCTGGCCAGCTGCGGTCAGCTAACGCTAGACGTAATGTTATCTAAACGCACATGTTCGACCAGAGAAACATTTCTCGGGTCCGCTTTAAGTGTTAGAACGAGCCAAAGTCGGTTCAGAAACGGTTCGTTAGCGGCGGGTACCCTCTGTGGTCCCAACAGGGGAATTTCTCTGGTCGCTTTAAAACGTTTGATGACGAGCGGCTGGTACCCTTTAAGGCCTGGGTAACGAGTGTGATCTGTTCCAGGGGAAGATAACAACCCGCGGTCAGTCTTTGGGTTTTCGCCCCTTAGACAAGATAGAGCATAATGTTATGCATTTCTCTACCTGGGGAACTTTCGCACGATTTCTTTTGTCTTACTCTAGATTACGTCTTTCGCCGAACTTCTGTAGAAATACGCACGCCAGGTGTTCGGGGGGGGGGGGGGGGGCGCCCCTTGTGATCTATAAGAGTAGACTGGTTTTAATAGACAAAGACATTCGTGAATTTCCTGGCCCGAGATAGACCATTATGGAAATAAGGCAAACATTAACACAGAACAAAATGTTTTTCGCCTATTTCTTGGCATTTTTCGGGGTGAGTTGACATATCTTATAAATATGATATATTCATGTTAGCTTTTATATATATCTGTTAGGGAAGTGAATTTATTTCTGAGGACTTCTCCTAGTAATTTATTCAGTGATAAGGTAGCGCTGTCTACGGCCTATTAAGTGGTGCTTACACTGTTACGGTTTATCATGGGTTAAATGTCAAACTTACAATAACAGATATTAGGCGTAGAATCAGTCCACGAATGCTTACCATTGGGTTAAGAGTCAGCAAAATTAACTGTCATTTCTGTAAGATAATGTCAGGTGTGGATTGTTCACTTTAAAACTGAATAGTGAGATGCAGGTAATAACTCTGAATTATAGGAGATAGTCACTTATTCCTTTTGATAGATATTTTTAGTGGCAAGGGAGGATCATTTTATGCTTACTTGTGTGGCTAGGCACTAGTCTATAACTTTCACGGAAAGCAGTCACCAGGCATAGATATAATTATATCGTATGATCTAGCCACAACTGTATTATTATAGCAAGAACATTGCATTTTCTTTGTACTCATTTTGTGGAAATGCTAATATATTTCCCAAAGGGGACATACGATTTATTTGTGTAATGTCAAATGCTGTAATCTGTTTATGTAAATTCATTTAATGTTGTAAGATGAATAAGCATATTCATTTAACTGTAACTACAGGTTAGGTTTCCTATATGTTGAGATTGGGAGAAGAGGAGTAGATTGTTGCTGTCAGAACAGTTACTGACAGGTACCTGGGTGTGCAAAAGATATTAAGCCTATGCGGGCGCGTGTTGATAATTGATATTTTTAAGGAACAGGAGACATGGTTAAAGACAGCCCTAAACTATCATAGCAATAACTACAATAAATTTAATCCCATAGTGGAGCGAAACTTTCTGTATAAAGTTAGTGTGATTTATTATTTGCTTGATGTAAAAGGGTGTCTCTTTTTGGTCTCAGTTTCAGGAAGACCGAATCGCTAGAGCAGACTTCAGTCAGACGAAGAAAGTCATATACTCTTCGATCTAGAGGGTTTCTGTATACATCTAGCAACGAATCGTCAACCCCGTTCCTGAATCAAAACCCCTTTTTGTCAACGCCAAGTTAAGCTCACGCAGTGCAACGGAGCCAACGCTAAATCTGGAATCGCCAAACGCAGTAGTAGTTCTCTACTCGCCTATTGGATTACCAGCCAGAGCATGGCGGCTTCCAGAATATCAAACCCGCTCAGCATGCCTATAGCAGAATTCCATATCACCCGCCTTTTTTGTGCCTAAACGGGGCACTCAGCAAACCACAGCCAAACCAGTTTAAACAGGATTTACAGCCAAGCGGAGCCTTGCGCCGGATAAGCGCGCCTGGGTCTCTTTGTCCTCAAGTGACCTCTTCTGGTGTATTTCCTGGATACTTAAAACCTCGCACGTCAGCAGGAGATAAACAGCGTCCCCCGGCCCAACTCGCGCCAGTAGGGGGGGGGGGGGGGTCACCAACGATAGCGCCTATACAGTGATGTTATTCAGGTTAATTCCATCACCGATGGAGGATATATACGAAAACACCACTTACTGGAGTTACTTCAGCTGGTCCCCGAAAACCGAAGGACTGTCACTCGATTATTTATCTCTTTGTGTTCTACAGGTTTTATGAATGGTGATCTGTGTGTGTGGTTGTTGGTGTATATGATTATTTGATGAATATTTGATTATGGATGTAATTTTATGTTGTTGTGATGACATGCATTATTTTCATGCTTTTCTTCTTTAATAAATTTTACACATTTATTAATACGCTGTTCACGACCTTTCCATCCATATTTGTGTTTTTAGCTCTTTACTATAATCTCTATGTATGATAAGAGAAAAGAGAGAGAACAGGAGATGCTTAGACAGACATAAGTGAGTTGAGGCTTGGAGAGAGAGATCATTTTGGTAAATCTTCTTCCAGGTTGTCTCAAGTCCATCTCCTATTTACACCTTTCTGTGTGTGTAATCTATAACTCTGTCAGTCCACTATCCCTTGTCGATTTCACTACAGTTGTCCAACTCGACAAATACTCTACCACTTTAACTCAACCACGACATGGGGTAATTACAGATTGCAGTAATTAGTTGAACATAGAACGAAGATCATATAAAGTACATGCATCGTACTAATAACACGAATGGAGACGGGTGAGATTATACATGACATCAATGGTTGAAGAACTCAAGTCGTCAGGTGGAGGGTCCACAAAATATCCTTACGTTTAATGTACATCAGAGATAACAACTTCATAGAAATGGCATGGCATATTGTACATGCATATCGTCGAATCCTTCAACAGTCTCGTCTCAACCATACATTTCTGGCCGCTGTACTAGAGGTGAAATCCACCCAAGTAATGTGGGCCAGACAATGTAGACGTAAAATTATACTTGAATACTTCTTAGTTTATCACGAACTTATCGCTAAGTTCTGATTCATCTTAGTAAATATAGTGGTGGCCTTCGAAGAATATAAAATGCCACTTGGAGCTCTTCCTTCGCAATATTAGGAGCTTGAATAAAATACGTCTTACCATGAAGACCACAGATAACGAAAGGCCAAGAATCTTAGCCGTTAGCATAAATTAGTGCAGAACGCGTTACGTCATTAACAACTGGTGACGTATTAAATATGTAGCGTTCAATATAAGTTAAAACCCGTGCAAAAACATGATTTACCACAGAGAGACATATTACCGCAAAATTAACTGGTAATAGCCTATGTGTGGTCATGATACAAAATACATTAATATTCTTTCTTTAACAGTGACTTAATCTGGTTTAAGAAGAATGTCCGTAGCGATAAATTTGATAATCGCTGGCTTTCAGGGTAGAAGATAGTGGAACAGACATCACCAGTTACCTTCGTGATATGGAATGAAGAGCAATGCCACGAAACCAAAGTTCATGGTACCCAATTGAGACTAGATGAGCATTACCCCTACACTGTCCCTCCTCGTGCTCTTCCGTTTGGCCGCCCAATGCGAAAGGCTACCCTCCAGTATAACCCTTCCTCCTCTCCCTCTCCCTCCATGTCTGAACATTCACTTTGTCCTCCATCAGACAGCAACAGATCTGCCCCCGTCTCTTTTATCCCTCCTTCTGCTCCACTTACACCTGTTCATCCCCATGATTACGATGCTTCCTCATCAGACTCCGATAGTCCTCCCAGTGATGATGTTTTACACCAACTCCGGTCTAGTGTAGTCCATCGAGCTGCTGTTCCTTTCGATTGTTTTCCTCCCCTCCCTCCGATCTTGACACTCCCCCCGATTCAGCTTCTTCTGATATTGAACCTGATGTTCCTCTTCCCCCAGCTCGTTTTCCGTCTAAACGTCGTCATTCGACCTCATCTGGCGATTCTGCTCCCCTTCCTAAGTACCTTCTCCAGCAGGCCGCTCATGTGCGTACCCGTTTTCATCACTCCCGTGGTTCTGTTCACTCTCCTCACCGTAGTCCCTCCCCTCCGCCTTCCCCTCCCCCGTCACACCTCCGTCCCGCAGATTACGTATTCCCCTCCATTTTCCTCCTACCAGTCCACAGCCTCCACTACGACACTCCCGTTATGTCCCGTCCACTCCCGTTGTCCATGCCATTGTTCCTCCCTCCCAACCTATTCTGTACGATCCTCGCCTGTCATCCCAAGCCATTGAAAGATTGGAAGCAATGAACATTTTCGCAAAAAACGTTTACGAATTGAACTTTACTTTTCTCCAGATGCCAACTCCTGTCATGTTGACATTTCCTGCCCTGATGTCATTTTCTTGCATGATGTCGACCATGTTTCTCGTGTCTTCCGAAGCAGTTCTCTTACACGATACTCCTACCGCTGAATTGATTCATCCTGATGCTACCGTGACGGCTAATCGTTGTGCATCCTTGGACACCTCTGATACAGACTTTACGCACTTTTCCAGTTCTGTTATGAAGTCCAATATCGTTATTTATGGAGGGATGTCACTTTTTTTGTCCTCGAGAAAGACATTGCCGACTATGCCAGTACATGGACTGTTACCCTCGCTACCTCCTTTCGACCACTGCTGATGGAGATCCACCAACTCAGAAGATCTCTGCAGTCCTGTAGTTTTAATATTAATGATATCTTACGTTCCCCTATTATTAAATCTGATACATCATCTGTCCATCTGTGACAGTGCGAAGACGATGTGTAAAGAAGAATAAGAATTCGGATGTAATGTTGTCGTCACTCTCTCTGGCCTACTTTTACACGCATCCGCAGCTACAGAAAAACTCTTGATGACAGGGGTCCCACTTTTATTAATGAAACCCTATCAGGTAGCATATGAATCATACAGAAAACAATGTTGTGCACAAGTTTACTTTGTAGGTAATTCCTATACAACACCATATAACCAAGCTATTTAGGTATTCACTACGTAACACCATATAACCCAGCACAGACTGCTGGGCTCTCTGAAATAAAATGAAACAAAATAAACTAGCACCTTTCTAATGGACAAACATCATCTACGTAATAATACATACATATGTCTGAAAACTTGCAAGTATATGTGCTTATATATCCATGTGTGAGTGTGTTGTGTGTGTTCATGCAGGTCTGTGTATATGTGTAATCATACAATAAACATTTAAGTCAACAATAATGCCTTCATACTCATACTAAATACTAACTACATCATCACGCGAGAGAAAACTTAAATGAAGCACTTCTATCTATGATGAAATATTATACACAACTCACTGGTCTATAGTCCGTTCGGAAATTCGTGCCCACAGAAAGTGTCAATTTTCTCCAAATTTGTTTGTTGTATGGACATGAATTTTTGCATGCAGTCTTAGATTTTCCATGCAGTTATTAATATATTTTTTGCACTTACAAAACTCATGTCATGTTTGAATTTTCTTCTTTTCGTTATATAAAAAAACTCTTACTGTTGTCTGGGTTAATTTTTAGTAGTTTTACAGGAAAGTTACAAGATCCGTTCAAAAATTTTTTTTTTGGTTTGAATTAGTTACTCGCGACTGTGTACAATAGGTGCGCACTCGTGCGGACATGTAGTCACTACACTAATTTATATATATATATATATATATATATATATATATATATATATATATATATATATATATATATATATATATATATATATATATATATATATATATTATATATATATATATATATATATATATATATATATATATATATATATGAACGGATCTTGTAACTTGTAACAGTAAGAGTTTTTTATATAACGTAAAGAAGAAAATTCGAACATGACATGAGTTTTGTCAGGGCAAAAAATATATTAATAACTGCATGGAAAATCTAAGACTGCATGCAAAAATTCATGTCCATACAACAAACAGTTTTGGAGAAAATTGACGCTTTCTGTGGGCACGAATTTCCGAACGGACTATAAATGACCACATTTGATCAGTATTTTAGAGGCCTAGCTGCTCTAAAGAACAAGCAGATATAAATATATATTTATATACTCTATTCTTACAGCTCTATACTAAACGTAATAGGCATAGGCTACTCACGGAGCTAGAGGGTACGCTAATCTTTCTCTCACAAAAATCGCTGATGCAAAATTAACCACACTTACGGCTCACAAGAATGCAATATAACTATTACTTAACACTACACAAATAATAATAATGGTAATACGTACACAATTGTATACAGCGCATCGCGGCACTAGAATTCCTCTAATAAAATCACTTTGTACTTTACAAATTTAACACACAGTCTCACGGTTGAAAATAGCGATGAGATATACGTGAAATTACACTAGACAACACATACATCGCAAATCAGCTTGTATCAAACTATAGATATACAAACGCTAAAAAGCATTAACTTTTAAACCTGAAACGTCTAATATTACTAAATCTAAAGTATTATAAAAATGTACTCATATGCAAGCATACCTCTATATAGTTAGTTCTCTTAGCACAGACGCAACATATGCGATATCAAATCCTCTACCTCACTGGTGTATCGTAATGAGTATGCATACCGCACCAGAAGACGATCTGGCTTCTTTTCAACTCTGACTCGACTCACTCACTGTTTCAGTTTAAATCTACATATCCACTCCTGTACCACATGATAGCCACGTCAAAATGTCAGGCTAAGCTCCGCCCATTCCTCTAGGGAGCAAATCAGGAGTCCTATGCTCAGTTTGGATGACACAAGATAACATCTTAGTAAAAATTATCTTCCTAATCGTCTACAACTCAATGTCCGCCCACTAGAGGTAACATTCCCACGATATCTGTTGCCCGAGTCACACTTCTTACGGTTTTGTGCTCAGAAGATGTGTTATCAGACAGCGCCAGGATGTCTAACAACCGAGGGCTGTCTCCTATTACATCTTCTGCGTCTCACACGTCTTCTTCACGGATAGCAAAGGTGTGTTTCGTTTAAATCGCCCATTCCCGTGTGAGAATGCCAGCATGAGCACAAATATACACCTTAGACCAGATAGAAAATTAATTACGCCGTCTAAAATTACATCTTTCTGGCCACACGGTCACACATCTTTTCTTCACTTTCCTCGACAATATCCATCCCATATAACAGTCCGTTACTGACTTTTCTCGAGCGTTTGTCCATCTTCGCCCCATTTCGCGTATACGTTAATCTATCCTTCCATTTGTTGGAGATGCTTTGACATTTTTGTTCAGCACTTCCACGGCATAGTGGTTAGTGCACTGGCTTCCTAGCGCAGTGGTCTATGGTTCGATCCCCAGATGAGGCGGAAAAATTTTTAGGCCACAAACGGCTCCTGGGTCGACCCAGCCCCAAATGGGTACCAGAGCTACTCTGGGAAGGTTAAGGCGGCCGGCGTGATGCCGACCACATCACCCCTCGTGTGCCGACGGTCAAGATAATATGGGCCTAACACCATATTCCCAATATGCCTAAATGGGCGTGTAACGGGTTCCTTTTACCTTTTTTTTACTTCCACGGATGTAGATTATAATTATCTTATCACTACTGTTCATACTCTTTCCTCTAACCAAGCTACTGTTCAGCATGTCATTGCACCTAGCCTTACTATCGCCAACAACACTTACTTTGCCCTCCGTCCTCTTCATCGCCCTGATCCTGACCCTGAGGACCCCATTGAACTCTCTGAGCTTCCTCCCTCTTCCTCCCCTTAGACCTCAACCATTTGACATGTGTTCCCATAGTTGATATATTTCCCTTTCACACGCGTTAGCGTCATTATGTCACACTTTTTTTTGACTGATCTAATATTTGACCATTTTTTGTGCCCCTACGATTTTTTGCCATGCTTTTGACGTAAGATGTTGCCCAGATTTTAGTGTTTAGTTCGTTCTGTTGTACCAAATAACAGTGTTTAACTAATGTACATCTTCACCAGCCACTAATGTTGGCATCATTCTCGACTTATTATGATGATGACTCCATTTTGCGTTATGATTGTTTGAATTTCAGGTTATTGTTACACCGGCACTCATACATGTGATTTAACTATTTGCCCATTTATTCATTGTGTACCATAGTCCGTTGATTACAATGTTTTCATTCCATAAATTGTTTCCGGTTATTGTTATACCGGGATAGTAATTTTTTATTATGAGACTTACCCATTTTTCCCATACTTTGCCACCACGTTTTGTGGTTCCATTTCCATTTGTTCCATTATTTTTTTTCATCACCCACTTCAGTTGAAGTGTAGGACGACATCCATTTTGTGCTTCCGCCATTTTGGGCGTCCGCCATATTTTATGGGCACACGCCATTTTGTTTTTGCCAGTTTTCTTTTGCGACGTTAATTCGCGGTCATTTTATATCACGTTTTATAATTCGAATATGTTTGAGAGATATTGATGACTATCAACCCATACAAGCGGTTTGCTAGTTCGTTGATGATTGTTCCATTACTGTTCTATTTTTCCCATTTTTTGCCACTTATTAGTGGTGGCTGTTGCTACCATGTCCTCCCTTGTCCTTCCACGTGTCCCTCGAATATGTTAATGTCCATCAGTCCCTACCCCTTCATGTTTAATTATTGAAAGATTAATGGTATTATTTCATCCATCTTTCCCATCTATCGATTATTGTAATCCTTCCGACATGATTTCTGGTGGGATACACGAACCCCAGTATTTTAGAATTAGTTATTTTTTCTTTTAGGGACTAAAGTGTCTCCCTACGGGATACACTTTAGTGGCCCCCGGGCGTATGTGACCGGATGGCCTACTACGTCGCTACAACAATTAGAATTATAGTAAAGTACTTAAGAATGACTAGGTTAGTAAAAATAAACACTAGTCAAAAACCAATGACATCATCAGTCATGGCAAACATGAACCCATGATGTCATCAAACCTTGTGTGGCCTCCATACAAATTAGGTCGGAAGACATTTAGAATAGAGAGAACCTAGAACAATGGTTGGTCATACTTACTTAGTAACAATAATTTTAGACTAGAGGTTTCGTAGTTAGTTAGGTTAAAGATTATTTTAACAGTCAGCTAGGCCCCAAGACCAATCATAAGAAGGTTTTTTGTCTCTACTCCAATTAGAAATAATTTCATCCGGCAAGCCATAGCACCGGATTAGTATATAGACTGATGCATCATAGTAACCAGTTAGAGCCTGAGACAGTTATCTCAGTGACCAGAGTCAAACCTACATAAGGCGTACTCGAGGTGTGGAGCAACCTGGTGCATCCCCTATTGTGAGAACAAAAGCCTTTGACTCCTACACTTGTGACAAGTACATAACCGTCCAGACACCTACTACCTACCAGGGCCACCAGCAAACCAGCGCAGACCCCTGCCACGTATTGTATTGTGGTTTTATCCACAACAAGAGAGTCTCGAATTAGTTTTTCTAAAGTTTCGAATCGATATTTTATTTCGATAGGTTTCCACAGAATTCAGACATGCCTTATCACGACTTCTATAAGTAATAAGCCTTTTGCCATCGAGGCTAAAGCTGGCAGTATTGCCTCACCAGAAATGTGCTGGAGATGTTTATTTGCCGGCATAGAAATCAAGTAAATAAATAAAATTTGATATAAATACTTGGACTCCTCCAATATTCTGCTTTTAGAATTTTCTTTGACTTTGTTGGAATTGCTGTTAATAATCAAACCTTCAATCATGGTACTACCAACTATAAGCATTTACGAGTACTCCTTACTACCTGGGTTTTTCCTCACTTCTGGAAGTAATAACTCTGGTGTATAACCAGTTATCCACAGAAGTATTCCAAGTAAAGAAAGTGTCGCGGTTATATCCCTTTGACTAACTCAAGGGAAGTAACAATATTAGGCACCGTCACAAGACATTAAAGACAAATACGGCGTTTTCTCACAAAACGCAGTATCATAAAAGTTACAGTTAGCAGTCACGACTGTGAGCGGGCAAGGTAGTGCAGTCCAAGAAAATAATAATGAATTGGTGTTTTGCGTGGAAAGTGTGAAGTGAGAGTTGTGATCCTTGGGTTTTTTCCATTGTTTATGTGGAAAAGAGAGACGTGTGAAAAATGTCGAAAACAGAGAGACGTATGAAAAATCTCGAAAAAAGTAACGTGTGTAAAAGAGTGAGACGTGTGTAAAATGGCGGAAAAAAGAGGGAGGTGTATAAAAGGTGGAGAAATGCGAGAAAAGGAGAGATTTGCTAGGCATTCATTGTGTTGTGTTGTGTTTAGGCAAGCTAGAATGTACGGACGCTATTTTAACTAAGTGATGCCCGACCATGAGGCTCACCTCAGTCTGTAGCATGTCCCCTGGCTCGAGTTTCGTCTTGGAGATTATCAAGATCAGTTTGTTTTCTTTTGGATATACTTACTGAGATTATGTTTAAGCGTAAGTACACGCACATGCCTATCGTATGCCTCGTTAGAAGCTAGAAATGATTTTATGAAGTGTAGAAGTCAAAACTAAATGCAAGCAGAAATCGATAAGCTAGCATGTAACATTTCTACAGTAAAAAGTTGAGAAGATTAATGTATAGGGTCCTCCTCTGATTTCGCCTTGCATAGAAGTGAGGGAAACATAAAGAAATTTTTTTAATTGGAATGGAGAATGGAAGAACACATTTTTCCCTGTATGGATTGAAATTGTAACCGGAAGCTTTGTTGTATATAAATGCTGACATTGTGTAAATACCAGTTCTTGTTGAATTACGTTAAATAAACTTCTGATTGAAACTCACTGCATTCACTCAACTACATGAGTTGGAAAGTTACCATTGGATAATTTAAAACCACTATATGATTGTTTGCTTCTCATTGAAAACCAAAAAGGGTAAGAACGAACCTGGAAAGAAAATTAGGTAACGTCAAGATTCTCCACCTCAGGCGGAAGGCCTGTAGCCACTTGAATGACATCGAAAGGATTAGCTTTTGAAGAAAATAATCAAGAAACTACTTGTACATTAACTGACACGGGCACACTTTAACTGTTCTTGTTTCATGTCCAGACTCGTATCATCAGTGTCGGAAGCATCTTTGAAGTTTCAATGCGAGTCATTTGTTTCTTCAACCGGATTAGAATTTATACGATTCACTTCTTTTGGCATTTTTATCAATGTCAGAAGATAAAGGAGGATTGTTCGTGCTTGCTTGAACAACGTCGTTGTGATCCGAGTATGGTATTTGCGATAAACGATCAGCACAAGTGTTCAGTTTTCCTGCTATGTATTCAATCTAAACATCATGACTCTGAAGATTCAATGCCCAGGTCTGTAATTTTCTGGGTTGTTCAGCTGTTTTGGACAACCAGTTCATTGGTGGCTGGTGTTCAGTGCGAATAATAAATGTTGTACCCTGCAAGTAGAAATCTAGCTTATGGATTGCGTAGTGTATAGCAAAAGCTTCTTTCTCCGTTGTAGTCCATCTTTTCTGTGACTTACTGAGGGCATGGGAGATGACTGGAATGTGTTTTTCATTTGGGACATTTAGGATAATGGGTAAGTCATCAGCAGTGCATGGTTGAACTAGACAAGCTCCAACTTTTTTCCGAAGCGTCCGTATACATGATCATGGGTTTTGATATATCTGGGTGTGCTAGAAGCGGTTGAGAGGTTTGGCTGCTCTGGAAAAATTCACAATATGCTTTCTGTAGCAGGAACAACAACCAAGTAAAACCTCTTATCTGGCGAACTGTTGTGGGTCTGGGCATCGATCTGATTGCTGCTACTTTGTCCTCATCCGGGCGTATCCCTTGTTTGTTGATGACGAAGCCGAGGTACTTTGTTTCTTGATTTTAAAAGTCGCATTTACTCAATTTAAGTTTGATACGATGCTGTCTCAATCGGTTAAAGACTATTTCCACATGTCGCAAATGGTCGTCGATGGAGCCAGATGAATGAATAAGGATATAATCTATGTAGGCAAGTGCAAACAATTGCATTCCTTTTAGAACTTCGTCAATAATGGACATATATGTTGCTGGGCTGCCTTTTAACCCGAAGGGCATGACAGTCCATGAATAGCTACCAAAGTGTGTACAAAAGGGGGACTTCTGCTTGGCATCTGGAGACATCGGAATACACCAGAAGCCTGAGCGAGCTTCAAGTGTTGTGAACCATTGCGAGTGACCGAGAGTAGCAAGAATATCATCAATGCAGGGAAACGGGTATGATATTGTTCTAGTGATCTTGTTAAGGGCTCTGTAGACACAACACAATCTATGGGAGCCATCTTTCTTGGAAACTATAACGACAGGTGATGACCATTGGGATCGAGATCTTTCAATAATTCCCGCTGCTAGCATTTCGTTAATGGCTTTTCCCACTATTTCCCTGTTCTTCAAGGGTGTACGATACGATTTGAGATGTACTGACGTATCAGATGTGGTCAGTATCTCCATTGTAACTGTTTCTGTCCTATCTATTTCCATGTCTGATAGTGCGAAAATGTCTTCATGCTTTTGTACGAACTGTTGTAAACTCGATAAATGTGATTCTGTGGCAAGTAGTTGTTCTAGCATTTGCGTTAGCCGCGCTTTATTTGCTTCCCGAACCTTGTCGTTGTCATACGGCGAGTAACTAGACCCTGTAGTCACCATATTAATCACCTTATTTCCTCTGTAATAACTGGGATGCCTTCTCGTAACCCGTGGTTGAAATCTGAGAACTGAGGGTGTTATATGACGTCGTTTGGACTGGTTAACACCATTTCCATAGAGTGACTGTTGATGGGCGTCTCTGATTATTGCCTAGTCTATTGGGTCCGCATAGAAAAAATCTGGATCGCGGTCTTGCATACTCTGATATGTGGAGGGTTTGCTTGGAAAATATGACCTATGTCTGGTCAAGAGCGAACAGTCATATGTCTTAGTTGAACCTGAGGTATAGTGTGGGGGGATGTGTGGAGTATGGCGTGGAGGTTTGGAATGATTTGGGGTGGGACGTCTCCGTAGCATTGTTTCACCAATACATCGTGAGGGGGAAGAGTCAAGCGTATTCGTCTGTACTTGTGCGATGATGGTGCCTCGGGATATAGTCGTGGTCTTTCCTGAAGTGTTGACAATCATGACTGGAAAATCTATCCTCGTGGCAACTATGACTATTCCTTCAGGAATTGAGATATGAGGGTCAACATTCACGTCTTTGTTTGACAACTCTTCAACATGTATAGTCTGGCCTATCCTTACGTTGGTGAACTTTTAATTCTGCCTTTAACAATGGTTATTGAATTTGGTTGCAATGTTACGGGAGATGTAACTCTTACTAAGGAAGCAATATGTACGTCGTCCTGTAGAGGTACGTATTCATCGAGCTGGTGGAGATCAAAATATATCCTTGCATTGTGGCTAGTTAAAAAATCTCGGCCAAGTATGAAATTCCTAGGCATACTTCGCGTGATGATGAATGGGTGAGTAATCGTTTGTGTTCCCAACTGGAGGGTGATATATGCAGTGCCAGTGGATTTTATGGTTTGTCCAGTGACAGATGACATGTGCGTTTTAGACTTGGAGAATCGTACTAAATGTTTGATTTGATTACATAACCTTTCGCGAATCAAATTGACAGTAGCTCCTGTGTCCACAAGTGCGCGAAATGATCTTGGAATGAATTTCCGCTATAATGTTCACGAGAGTCAGGGGTGGGATATGACTTAGTACATTGATGGCGAAATGTCCTGGATTCCCGCAATGATAATAAGTGATCTGTGGAGAAGTGTTATTAACGTTATGAATGTTATGACAAGGGTAGCTGGTGCTTTGTCTCCGAGAGTGCCGGTTGTCTCTTTGAAAGTGATCATTCCTTCGACTTATTCTGTCATCACTACTCCAGTTTGGTCTAAGATGATCAATCTCCATTGGTTCATGTGCATAGTCATTTTTCAGATCTCTGCCTATCCTCTGCTGAAAGCATTTGCGAACGTTTTCCTCGTATACCGCCATCTGAATGGTTTCGGTGATAGATTGAGAGTCACGTCGTAGCAAATGCAGTTTCAAAGTGTCCGACCAGAGTTCGTCAATAAAAATACCAACCAAATGTCGCTCAATTTCATCAGTAGGAATGTTTCCTCCCAAAAAAATCCTCTTCCACGTTAAGTAGATGGTCACCATACATCTGGACTTGTTCGTTTCTTTCTTGCTTGATACGTCGAAGCAGTGTCCAAGCATGCTGAGTGTCAGTGATATCTGAATATCTGTTCACTAGTTCCTTTCTAAGGGTGTCAAAGGTTTCCGTAGGAAAAGTATTTGTCCGCCTTCTCAAAAAAATCAGTTACCAAGCCATCCGATAATAAAAAGGCAACTCTTTTCTTGTCCATATCGGTAACTGCGTTAATAAGTGAAGCATATTTGTCCATATCCACTAACCATTTCCTGAATTGTTTAGCATCACCGGAGAATGGTGTGACAACAGTACGTATGGATTGGAACTTAGCGTAATGATCAACGTTATTCAATGTCTCCATGATCTGTCGAAGGGCATACATCGCTGGTTCTTGTTCAGGAGGAAGTGGAACATTTTGTGGTGGCACATGCTGCATCATTTTGTCGACCATTTGATTCTGCTCAAGGAGTGGACCAACATAAGCCTGCGCCATGGTTATAAGTTATCCAACAATCTTCACAAATTCCAATGTTTACTGTATAGGACGAGTCCAACAAAGTCCGGCACCAAATAAAGTTTATATGTAACCGGGGATCACGGTAACACTATGTAACCAGGGAGGTGATGATACTTGATGAGGATTCCTTCAAGTTGGTGTTGGCTTATCGCCAGAGATGGTAAACTACTTGAGGATAGGGCAACCCAGATTTTTAGGTACCGGACTTAGGTTGGATGGTGTGATCTTTATTAGTGGTGATGCTGATTAATCTTATAATGTTCAATTAATAGACTAAAATCCTTTTGTTCGATTAATACCATGTTGTTCGATTAATCTATTAAAACCCTTTTGTTCGATTTATCGTAGTGACTCTTCTGCATGTATACCTGAAAGTACTTGACAAGCCTTAGTCTT
The DNA here is from genome assembly GCA_024509875.1 of Oreohelix idahoensis. Classification (NCBI taxonomy): domain Eukaryota; kingdom Metazoa; phylum Mollusca; class Gastropoda; order Stylommatophora; family Oreohelicidae; genus Oreohelix; species Oreohelix idahoensis. The sequence continues at coordinate 288,577 of JAMPIV010014053.1, read as the reverse complement.
TCAGTTAAAACGTTTAATAAATTGAAACAGTTCTCCAACAATCAATACAGAAACCATTCTCAACACTTCTAAGTAAAAATGTATTGTTACACATTCTTCTGCTGGGTTTATATCATTTTCATAAACCTCGTTCAATCCAATTATAACTTTTTCTGATAACTCAATTAAGGGTGCTCGAGGTTCAATGACTTGGTTTTCTTCTGCTTCTTTAATGATCCTGTCTAAGAGGATTTGTCTTCAATATCTTTGGGCGCTAGTGTCATAAAACTGGTTCCTCCACAATTTCATTTCATGTAACAATAAAATATACCGATAGCAAACTCGATTGTCTACTAACCTGTAATTCCAGTTTGAATAAAACACACTGAAATATAGTTATCAGTTATATTATGACTAGTAGCAAGTCTTCTCTCAAAAGAAGATAATCTATAAACGCACGTTTACACGTCTGGTGCTGATGCTTCTCTCTGCTAAGTACTTCTGGAACACTGTAAGGCTGGAAGCTTGCTCTAACACTCCTAGAAAATGTTGTTGTTGTTTTGAAAAAGTGATGGGTGGAGAGCGGGCACTTAACAGCTGACCGTGTCATTTTATTTACTAATTTTGTATTCAATTTAAATAACTATTGTCTTTTGCAGTTGCTGATTTTTATTTATATTAGTATTTGTCCATTTTATTTTTTCTTTTGTGTTGTTTATAGATAAATATTGTCCTTTACCCTTGTTTTTAATTTGTATTAGTATTTGTTCTTTTTGAGATGTTTTAATACCTCGTAGTCTTTCCTTGTCCTATGAGTAGTAATTTAAAAAAAAATGATTTGTTAGATCTTGTTGCTTAATTTCTATTTTGTTGAATGTCTTTCTGAAGTACTAACCTTGTATGTTTTCCTTTGTTTTATGTATATATCTTTTAAGTATTGATTGGGCCTCTCCTGGGGCATCTATACTTATAACCTTATCACCTGTCATGTCTATATTGTGATTTCTATAGTAAGTTTTTAATTCAAGCCTTTGTTGTTCGTAGTTTTTATAGTGGATCAGGAAGTGGTCTATGTCATTTTCTTCCTGACATTCTTGGCAGTGTTGTTCCTCTATCATAAAGTATGCTGCACCGAGACGGAGACGCGACAGTTTTTTTTGTGCGATGGTATCTTTAATTCTTCTCTGACCTGGCACGTCCTTGTTGTTTCTTTCAGCAGTTTGAACGCGTGTCTGCCTTTCCTACTGTTCTTCCATGTTGTCTTCCATTCCTCGTTTATAGTTAGCTTCGCTTGGCTCTTGATCTCCGACCTTCCCAGTCCTGCTCTTATATTGTTTTTACTTATTCTTCCATTCTTAGCGTTCTGGTCTGCCAACTCGTTACCAGCTATACCTATGTGTGCTGGAACCCACACTAGCCTCACACTACATCCTCTGTTCCCTAATGATGTATTAATTGCTAGAATTTCTTTCTTTACTCTGGCCGGCTACCTTTACATGGGTGTTCTAGTGCTTGTAGTGATGATAGTGAGTCTGTAAATATTGTAACAGCTTTTGGTGGGTTATCTTCGATTATTTCTAAACTTTTTAGAATTGCTACCATCTCTGCGGTAAAAATCGAAGCCCCTTCAGTTACACTGTAGCTCTCCTTAAATCCCCACAGTGGTATTTCTATTCCTACACCTAGTTGCCCACTATCACCCTTGGATCCATCAGTGTAGACGGCCAGAATTTGTTTTGTTAGTTGATCTATGAACTTTCTACTTATCATTTTGGCTTCCTTATCTTCTATTTTGTTTGATCTTTTCAGTAAGTGAGTAGTCTATGATTGGTGTTTTTAGTTCCCAGGGTGGTATTTTGCTTCTATATTTATTACTATTTTAAATTGTGTTTGACAGATCTTTGAACTGCGTTAGATCTTCTATAGTTCTCCACCCTGTTGGATATCTATCTTTATTTAAGGGGACGTCCCAAACACTTGGTTGGTTTTTGACAAATGCTTTATGTGCTGGGTGGGTGACTTCTTGTGCTACTTTACTCCAATAATTTAATCTTAGTTCTTTCCGTCTTAGATCAAGGGGTGGTATGCCAAGAGCTACTTCTAACGCTTCTACTGGTGTTGATATAAATGCACCTGTAATGGTTCTCATGGCTGCATTTTGAAATCTGTCTATTTTTGCTTTGTTAGATGCTGCAGCTGAGTCATAGACTATTCTGGCATAATCCAGTTTCCCCCTGATGAAAGACTTGTAGAACATAAGCATTATTTTATTGCTGGCCCCTCATCCATAACCTTTTACTATCCTTAGTATATTTAGGGGTCTCCTACAGCTTTATACTAAATTATCTATATGTTTATTCCAATTTAGTTGTTTATCTAAAGTTATGCCCAGAAATCTTGTTGTTAAGGAGGTAAATATTTAATGGTTATATTGATTTTTTTTTTTTAATTTCCTTTGCTGAATATTATACCTACTGTTTTGTTTACATTAATTTGGAAGCCCAACTTTTCATCCACTCTGAAACTTTGTCTAATTGTTTTTGAAGTTTTTGGTAAACATGGTCCAAGTTTTTTCCAGATCGTCAAATGGCACAGTCATCTGCAAATTGTGATATTGCATTCTTAATGTCGTTAAATTCCTCTGTTAAATCATTTACAGCTATAGTGAAAATTGAAGGTGAAATCAATGATCCCTGTGGAATCCCATTCTGTTGTTCATATATTTCTAACTTATCATTATTCACCTGTACAGCAAAATACCTGTCCTGTAAAAAGTTTTCTAGATACCTATAGGCTTTACCAGTAATGCCAATCTTTTTCATTTTGTAAAGAGCTCCATCTCTCCAGCATTCATCATATGCTCTAGCGACATCCAAAAAGACCGGCACTGTTTTCTCTTTCCTCTTGAACCCTAGCTTTACCTCGTGTTCTAATCTTATAAGCTGGTCTACTGTACTTCTGTCTGCTCTAAACCATGACTGGTTTGGGCTATATAACTGATTTTTTTCCAGGAACAATTAAACTCTTTTGTTAACAACAGTTTTCAGTATTTTACCTAGTTGTGATGTTAAGGAGATAGGCCTATATGAACTTACATCATGGGCTTCCTTGTTGGGTTTTAGGATGGGTACTATCATAGCTACTTTCCATGCTTTTGGTATCTTTCCTAAGCTCCAGATTTTGTTATAAAGGGAAGTTATTATGTTTATAGTTTTTTTTTGGTACTTTATTAAGTATTTCATAACTAAGTATATCATGCCCTGAGGTAGTATTAGATTTCTCTTTTATTGCACTAGTTACTTCTTCCTCTGTTATATCAGCATCTAAATAGTTTGTTTCATCTATCTGGTCTGGTAGTTCCTTTGAAAACTGTGTCCTAAGTCTTTCTCTTCTCTCATTTTCTTCCTGTCCAAGACTACTTTTTGCACTGACTTTATAAAAATACTCAGCAAGGGCATTAGCTTTTTCTTTATCTGTTTCTGCTCTCTTTGGTAGTTTGATTGTTGGCATTTGTTGAAGGTAAAGAAGGCCACAATAATGTTGAGGTCGATACTGATATCGTAAGATGTAGAGTGCTGTTTAAGTGAGTGAGTGGTCAGGTCAACCTGGTAGTACACTGTTGTAGTGGATGTAGGTCAACAACCGTTGAGGCACTGACTGGGGTAATATAGACTCACTCGTACAGGCTCTTAAATGTGTAGTGCTCGAAAAAGGGTTGTGGTTGATATGATGTGTGGGTGAGTAGACGTCATATAGAATGATGAACACGAATGCGTATAAGTTCTGGAACAATGTCACAAGACACCCACTCAACCACATGTAGAAGTCAGTTAAGTTGATAACAGCTGACGTTTCAATAATTTATTACGATACAAGAACAAGATACGCCGACATCATGATATATAGTCATTTAACAAAACTTGGGACATCACAGCATAATAATAATGTTCAATGCAGCTAGCATTAATGAATTATAGGCAGGCTGTCCATATCATAGTGCTGACGACAATCTATATCTCTTCTTAGCTACAGCAAATTACCCCGCATTGGGAACAGTCTTCAAATATATGAGTTTAAACAACTCTCGTCTGACACCAGCAAGTCAGGGTTACTTCTGGTATATAGCAGGCCGCGAAATATGGCGGGCCCCAGAATACAGTGTTCTCTGTGATTCCTTGGACAAACCTTGTTCAATGTGATATCGCAGCAATAGCGAGATTCAATGAATATATAAAGTTCTTCGGGCATTCATCAACCCGGTACATTCAATGTCAGCATAATACGTGAGCTCAATTACTGGTATACTCGATGGACTCTTTCCCGCCCAGGGAAAAGTCACTAAAAAAAAAAGGTAAAGGAACCCGTTACACGCCCATTGAGGCATATTGGGAATATGGTGTTAGGCCCATATTATCTTGACCGTCGGCACACGGAGCTCAATTACTGGTATACTCGACGCCCAGGACTTTCTCTTCCCGCCCAGGGAAAAGTCACTAAAAAAAAAAGGTAAAGGAACCCGTTACACGCCCATTGAGGCATATTGGGAATATGGTGTTAGGCCCATATTATCTTGACCGTCGGCACACGAGGGGTGATGTGGTCGGCATCACGCCGGCCGCCTTAACCTTCCCAGAGTAGCTCTGGTACCCATTAGGGGCTGGGTCGACCCAGGAGCCGTTTGTGGCCTAAAAATTTTCCGCCTCATCTGGGGATCGAACCATAGACCACTGCGCTAGGAAGCCAGTGCACTAACCACTATGCTACCGCGGCTCCATAAAAGTCACTAGGCTGTAAGCAAAATGTTATTTATGATTCTGGCAATAACGAAAAATGAATGAAGGCTAATTTACCTTGTCATTCCTTCCGAATAACACCAAAAACTCACTCGCCTCCTAGGCGCTTAGAAATACAATATGGGGAAACAATCTTTAGACACACAGAGAACTTTCCTTCCCCATAATATAAAGCCAGGTCGAAGACGAACAAGAAGTCTTGACCCTTTGAAAACCTACAGCTCGACTACAGATCGGAAGTCTTTCTTAACGCGGCACAAAAGTCGCGCATGCGTCGTTAGACGCTAGACCCTCTGAGCAAAACTCAGGTGGGCGATGTTGAACACATACTAGGAAAAGACTGACCATTCAAGCCATATATGGTCAGGTAATAAGACATCGGTTCTAGTTGCAAACATTCCGAGAAAAGCTGACCATTCAAGCCATATATGGTCAGGCAACCAGACATCGATTCTAATATTAGATCGCTAGGTTAAAAACAAGTGGAATAACAACCACTGTTGAATTCAACCCAAGTAAAAAATGAGTAACTACCCTTTGATCAGGAATCTAACAAATAATGTCTCCAAATTTAAACAGGTACATTTCACAGACTATAAACTCAGGGAAAATGTCCGCAACAGCATTATTGTTTTCTTATTGTTCCCTTTGATTGCCTTGAGCTTTTCCCATACTTTTTTAATTTGAGTGCTAGGTTTAAGTGACTGACAAAACTCCTTCCAGTTAGTTTCTTTGGCTTTAAATATTATTCTGTTAGATTCATTCCTAATATGTTTATACTCATCATAGTTTTCTTCTGTTCTGTTATTTCTATATTTTTGTAAGGCCCTTTTTCTTCTCTCATGAATTTCTGCACAGCTTTTATTCCACCAGGCAACTGGTTCTTTATTCCACTGAGTTTTTCTTTTCTTATTAATGTTATTTATTGGTTTTAGGTGCTGTGGCATATTTTTATTTGGTATATATGTTATGGCTATTTTCCGAATTTCATTGGTCAGCGTTTCTGCCCACAAGTCAGTATCATCTGATTCCATGTCTTTATATTCCATCACCTCCAGGTCTGATTGGAAGGCTTCCCAGTTTAATTTTTATAGTTGAAAGTCGGTTTCTCTGGTTCTGGGTTTGGAATAACGTTTTCCTGCATGGTTATTATAATGGGCAGATGATCTGAGTTTGTGTCTTGTAACACTTCCCAATTTACATTCGCTAGGTTATTAGTTGCTAAACTTATGTCTATTGCTGAGTCTGCCCAGTTAGCTTGTGGATTAATTCTAGTTGCAGTTCCATCATTTAGTATTAGGAGGTCATTGTTTTCTATAAAGTCAAGTAGGCGCTTTCCTGCATTGTCTGCATGGTGTCCACCCCAAGCATAATGATGGGAATTAAAATCGCCTGCTATGACTGTTTTGGGGCCTAGTCTGGTGCTTATGGCTAGTATTTGTTCATCTTTAATTATACCATTTTTAGCGTATACATTTAAGATTGTTAGATTGTTTGGTTCAGCTGCTATAGTAACCTGGATACCTTCTATGTTGGTTGTATCAAATACTTCCCAGTCTATAATTTTAAATGTTTCGTTAACTAAGACTGCAACACCCCCTCCTCTACCTTCTTTCCTATCGTGCCTAAGTATCTTAAAGCCCTTACAACTATATCTACTATTTGGGTTTAAATGTGTCTCTTAAAGAGCATATATCGTGTTAGTTCCTACTGTCTCTGCTAGTAGGGGTGGAAGATTCTTTTTGATACCCCTACAATTCCACTGTATAATTCTAAATCCTTCTAAGTTGAACTTTAACATCATCTTGTATCCCTTTTATTTTTGGTTAAACTATCAAATTTGCTCTTATTCTGTATTTCCTGTACTCGTGGGCCCATTATCAACCATGTTCTCAAGTAATTCCTCATTCAGACTTGTCATTTTGTACCTAATTTGTTCCACTAATTATGGTAAAAGTACCTCAATTTGTTCTTTGATAGATTCTTCTATGTTGCTTTTGTTTTCCTGTTGTATTATGTTCTATTTGACCACTTTCCTATTTTCATCCAATACTACATTCGCTTCTCTGCCTGGGTTTATCTCCTGTCTTTCACTTTCCATTCTTTTTAGTATTATTTCATTTTTCTCTTTTAGTTCAGACATTTTGACTAGTATTATTTCATTTTCTTCTTTCAGTACAGTCAGTTTAGCTACATACAGGGTAGTGTTTATCCCCTGTATCACACATCTACTGGTCTCTTTTGCCAGCTCTATCTTCACTTTTATGTCGTGTGCAGGAGTCTACTTTTAGTTCCTCTAACATCTCTTTTATTCTGTCACTCTGATTTAGGGTAATGATTATGCCAAAATGGGTTTTTGAAATTTTGGCTACCGCCTTTTTACCTAACACAGGTTCAGGGATGATTATAATTGTGTCTTCATCTAGTGCCTTGATCTTGACAGCCTCACCAGCTACTTGCGTTAACTTTAAACGACATATGTTTACTACATGCTCATCTTTATTTTTGGAAACTGCATGGATTGCTTTATGTCTTCTTTGGTACTTTCTGTGCTTTCATTGCTATTTTTTTGGTTAGTATTTTCTTCTATGAGGTCCTGATTATTCCCTTCTAGTTTATCGTGCCTGGTGTCCCTACCTTTAGTTTTAACTGCTTCTGCCCACGTTTTGCCTTCACCTGACTGTGCTCTAGTTATTGAATTTATTTATTTATTGTTCTTTCCTATTTCTTTTAGCTCCCTTTCTTTTCTTTTGTTATTATTATTTTACTTATTTTATTGTGTTATCTTGTTCTTAGTTTTTTTTTCTTAGAAGTTTTGAATATTTTGGTTCACTGTTTTGATCTGGCAAATCTACATTTTCTCTTAACCACTAATATTTATTATAAATAGTTTATTAACACTACTAGAATCTATGATTACAGTTTAGGAGGATTCAACTGATAAAGTCTCTCTAGTTGATAACTCTATTTTCTTTGCTCATCATCAGTTGATAAATATAAGCTCACTAGAACATCACCAGAGCTACATGCTGTGTTGTTGTGTTGCTTGTGGTTTGAGTATGGAATGTCAACTCGACCTACGCAGTGGTGTGTAGACATAGATTGTGAGTATAATATGCGAATGATAAGAAGAGTTCGTGGTGTTGACAAATGGTCTTTTTCTCACACTCATGTATGGCTGGAAGTCATCGACACCAACGACTGTGTACCTTTGCTACAGTTTAATTGGACGTACACACTCGACAGCACGAATAGTGACAAATCACAGGTTGGCATAATACATCATGGTACAGTGGATAAATGGTCTTGCAATGATACATGGGCACTCATGTAGAATAATAGCATAATGGACTGTCAGTAGACAAGCACTCAGTATTGCCCATATATATATATATCATCTGAGTTTACTGACAAAGCACGTCAGATTATAAACAACATTCAAGATGGCTTCTAGACCTAACCTCGTCTAGCGAAGATTCCTTGAAATAATATTCAGCACATATTTTTCATATAATCATATTGAACCGCTAGTACTGGGTTCTCATGTGTAGCAGTGATCTCTGGACTCATCAAGCGATAATACGGGGTATCCCTTTCTCTTCTTGAAAGTCACAAAATATTTGGATACAAGATGGCTTCTCTCGTGAGCTGTCACTCACGTTTGGATACAGATAATGAATCTGTATTAAAGTTAGTCATTCATTAAATGTTCTCATAGCTCTGTAGATTCTATCATGATACAATTGACTTCATCATACAAGATATAGTGCTGCTAGGAATGAATGTCATCTTCATCTAGTTAAATATATTCTCTCAGACGTACAAATCGTGCCTATCGAAAAACGGTGGCTTCGTAAGAGAGTTCATAAGGAGAATCTTTTGTTACCTTGGTATCAGAAATATGATTCTGCCATTCCTTGGCAATAAGAATAAACACTGGGGTAAAGCATACACGATAGGTCTAGACGACTATCACTTTCCCCATAAATACTGAGATCACTTTTTCCGGCGACAAGCCGCTACACAAAAAAATCACAGCCCCATCAGGGCGAAGCCAAATCACACCTCTCTAGCGACACATCCGCCGAACAGCCCTTTGACCTTTCTAACGACAAAAGACCATATAGTTCGACTTAGATATGTAAAGATATACAGATATAAGACAGACTCGTCCTACCCAGACAAACAATACACATAAATTCAGGCCATAGATACACTGAAGCAAGAACAACCTATTTCTACCCAAACAAAGAATAAATCGCAGTAAAACTGGATTCATCCGCGGAGTTCGATCGAAAGTGACGACACTCCTTTCAAGGGAAGTAACTCAATAATGACTTTTCCTTAAGCACTAAAAAGTATCTATTTTGTTTACAAAATATTTGCGAACATAACAAGCATACAAATGTATTATATTGTAAGATATCAAAGACTGCACGTAACAGTCTTACCACACCTCCCGGGAAAAAAAAAAATGGAACTTTTTTTTTTTTTTTTGAAATACATCTAGGAGCAACGTACAATAGGCTCACAACGCATGAATAATGCGCAGATGAAAATATCAGGAATAAATATAACGCCTAATATGAGGCTAAGTCGACTTATGGAGCGACTGGTGAGAATGTATCTCATAAACTGAGAGAAATTATTTCTCTACAAGTAAATTTTTCCAGGAAGGTGTCATCAAAGTATAATACAATTCTGGCAATTACACAATGCCTAAAAAATTTCATACCATAATTTCGTATTAGATATCTTAAATTTATGATTTATGAAGAAAAATCATCAAAGCACAGCGGTGAATAAACATCAATGAACCGCTAAGTAGTGATACAATCATTATATTATTAAATTACAAATGTGTATCTATCTTGATATAGAAAGGAACTATTATAAACTAGACATATCAAGAAGTCTAAGACCTAATAGTTATGTGGAATCATGTGGGCATCTTGACAGAATGTCTGCCATCACATTATCTGATCCACGAATAGCTCGCACAGAGAAATGAAAAGGTTGAAGAGCAATTGCATATCGAATAGACCTCGAGCTCTTCAAATTCTTACTCTGTATAGCAGTAAGAGCTTTTTGGTCGGTTTCTACTATGAAATGTGCGCCTAGAAGGAATCTCTGTAGTTTGAGGATCGACCAAACCATAGCTAATAGCTCACGGTCTAAAACCGAATAATTCCTTTCTGCCGCATTAAGTTTTCTGGAAATATACATTACAGGATGCAGAGTTCCAGAGTACTCTTGCATTAGTGCCGCTCCAATCCCAGTGGATGAAGCATCACTACGAAGAACAAATGTCTTATCTTTAGTAGGTAACACTAAAATAGGTGGTGTTGAAAACAATGTTTTAATCTTATCCAAAGAGCATTGGCATTCCTGAGACCAGTGGACCATATTAGGCGAACCTTTCTTTAAAAGTGTAGAAAGAGGTGCCATGATAGAGGATAGATTCTGAATGAATCTGCCATAAAATTGAATAAGACCTAACAGACTTCTCACCTGTTTTTTAGTCTTAGGGATAGAGATGTTAAGTATCTTACTAGTATTATGGTCCTCTGTCTTTAGGAAACCATGACCAACTCGGTGGCCTAGGAAAGAAATTTCGCTAAAACCAATATAGGCTTTAGAGGGTTTCGCTGTCAGGTTGTGCTCGCGCAAAGTAGACAGCAATTCATCTAACCCTGAATAGTGATCTTCCCAAGTATCGCTGAAAAGACAGATGTCGTCTAGATATGCAATGACATCTGACCGATAAGATAGGATTCGGCGCATCATGCGTACGAATGTAGCTGGTGCGTTCATAAGACCGAAAGGCATAAAATTCCATTGGAACAAACCTCTAGGTGTTGAAAAAGCCGTGAGAGGTTTGGCGCGTTCAGATAAAGGAACTTGCCAATATCCTTTAGACAAATCAAGTTTAGTGAAAAAAAATGAGATTTGGAGAGTCGAGTAAGTAGCTCTTCCAGTAAAGGCATAGGTTCGGCATCGAACTTCGTTACTTGATTCAATTTGCGATAGTCGACGCAAAGACGTATGTTATTGTCTTTTTTCCGAACAATAACCATCGGCGAAGAATATGCAGAGGTGGATGGTTCGATTATTTTCAAATCTATCATCTCATCCAACTCTTTCTCGACTTGTGCTTGAAAATGTATAGGTATAGGATAAGGTCTAACCCTAATAGGAGTATGGTCAGTTAGAACAATGTCATGTTCAATGACATGAGTTTGTCCAGGGATGTCAGTGAGTACATCCTGAAATGTTTGCAACATAGTTGAAACTTGTCGCTGTTCTCCTAGAGACAAATCAGGAGAGACAGTAACGTTCTTCCATGATTCACTAGAATGAAGTGGGATCATTGGAAGAGGAAGATTTACATCTGAAAAACTTGTTTCCTCATCCTGTATCACGGACAGTGATGAGTAATGACCATGTTGTACTGGAGAATTGTCCGTTGCTTGGAAAATGGGTTGCAAATAATCCGGACGTTCATGGAATTCAGTAAGCATATTGATGTGGAAGGTTTTATGCTTCCCATCAATATCGACAATATAGTCGACATCGGAAATTTTCGATATTATATCGTACGGACCTTTCCAAGAAATAAGTAGTCTGTTTTCCCTACAAGGTAGTAATACAAATGCTTTGTCCCCAGGACAAAGTTGTCGTAAGCATCTCTTCTTATTGGCAAATTGCCTTGCCTTCTGTTTCGCAAATTCAGAAGAAGAAGTTGCTAATTTGCATGCTTCGATAATCTTTTGTCTCAACGCGATGACATATTCGTAGGATGACTTTGTGTCATCGTCAATATTGTCAGCTGTTATGAGATCATGAAGCAACGACATAGGGCCACGCGGACGCGCGCCAAAGACGAGTTCAAAGGGGGAAAATCCTGTATGTTCATTGGGGACCTCTCTGTAAGCGAAGAGGGCCGCAGGTAAAACTCTGTCCCAGTCTTGAGGATGATCCTCAGTTATCTTCCCTAGTAAGCTTTTAAGTGTTCTATTAAGGCGTTCGACCATCCCATTTGACATTGGATGATAGATACTACTTAAAGATCTATCTATCTGCAGAGTAGACATTACTTGAGACATGGTATCTGATATTAGTTGGGTGCCATGGTCTGACAATATCTCTCCGGGGAACCCCATACGAGAAAATATAAGCCAAAGAGCATCTGCAATATCAGCAGTAGTAATGCTCTTCAGAGGAATAGCCTCTGGCCAACGTGTGCACATATCAACACACGTCAAGATAAACTGATGTCCTCTGGCAGACTTGATCTTAAATGGACCAATAATGTCTATGGCCATTTTTTGAAACGGCCGAATAGGAATGTCCGCCGCCTGAATGGGTGCAGCATGCCGTGGACCTTTGGATTTAACTTCCTGACATACTTTACAAGATCGACAATAAATCCGTATGTCCTTGTTTACCAATGGCCAAAAGAAAGCCGCAAGGACTCTTGACTTAGTACGGGAAAAACCCATGTGTCCAGCACACTGAGAGCCGTGAGCGTGCTGCAAAATTTTAACTCTCAAATTCTTGGGAACCAGGATTTGAGAATGACTTGACGTAATGGAGTCTTGAACCATACGTACAAGTACGCCATTCTTCTTTGTAATCCACGATTTACGACTTGTGTCTTTATTCGGATCACCTTTAGTTGCAAGAATGAAGAATTTCTTCAGAGTGGGATCATCTTCTTGCTGTTTTATAAACGAGTCACGAGAAATTACCAAGGGATCATCTTGGTTATGCACTTCATTATCTTCAGTAGATGAAGTTTGAGGCATATTAAGAGCCTGAGCTCTAGTGACTACAGCGTTAGCAATCTGCATGTTTTGCCTTTCCCACGCGGAAATTTGTTGCGGAGTGCATTCTTTGACTCCATGAATGCGACCGATGATGAGGTCAGCGATCGGATTCGGAAGAAGACATGCGTGTACATCTCCTGTAAAGAAAGGAGTAGCAATCCTAATGATAGCAGTAGAGTATTTCTCTAATGTGCCGCCAAATGTTACACATTTGACTACTTGTCCAGTGGCACGGGAAGGATCTACGAGTGACTGCCTAACACCAATTGTGGTGCATCCAGAATCAAATAGCACGGAGACTGGATTGTTATTTACTAAACCCTTATGTAAGACAAGAGAACCTCTTCCATCATGCGCGACTGATGCAGGAAGAGCAGGAAGAGGATGGCCGCAGCTTAAAGTAGACACTGTGGTTGGCTCAAATAATGTTTTGCATTGGGGGCACTGAGATGCTCTCCCAAAATCAAAAGCGGCACATGCCATATTATTAGCGTCATTATTGTCTTTACTTTGTTTATAGGCTTCATGGGACTCTTGTTGTGCAGAGTTTGCCTGAAAATGTGGTTTATGTCTTCTGTTTTGAGATCTACCTCGGTTATTATTACCTCTGTAGTTATTGTTACCTCTATTGTAACCCCTATTTGGGTTTGAGTCATAGTTCTCTTGGTTACCATTATCATATTCATTATAATGAGTATCTCTGTAATTGCGATCTTGTTGACTCCAAGACGGATACCTCGGATAGTTTCTATAATTACTTCCTCTATGGAAATTGCTATAATTGTGACCACCCCTGTGTCGAGAGCTATCAGCTCGTCTCCAGTTCTTTGAAGAAGAACCATGAAATGATTGGTTACCTTGGTTTTGATAACTATTATGGTTACCTTTTTTATCAAATCTGTTTTGAGGTCCCTGAAATCTGTGTGAATAATTGGGATTGTATGGTGTTGCTGAAGCAACTGGCATACTCTCCTTAATCTTAGTGTTGCCAAAAGTCACGTCGGGGTGTGCAGTGACATATTGGGAACAATATTCTTCCATTTCCTTTAGAGATTTGGGTTTACGCTCATGTATAAATTCAAGGAATGGTTTGTTAACACATGACATAATCTTATCTCTGAGCAACAAATCCATAAGTCCTTCATACGTTTTTTCTGTTTTGGAAAGCTCAATCCAACGATCAACTGTGAGACGTGCCTTTGCAATGAATTCTGAGAATTCTACACCTGTCTCAGGCACCATCGTCTTAAACAAAAGGCGATAGCCTTCCTCACTTAGCTGGTATTTTTTTTATCAAAGCCGCCCTAATGACATCATAATTATCCTTATCTGCGTCTCCTACAAGGCATAACCTAGTCAGAGATTCACCTTTCAAATTTTCTGCTAATTGGTTAGCATATTGTGATTTATCCACATTATGTGTACGACAAGAACGTTCAAATCTATCCAGCCAGAATGTAATATCGTCACTGGACTGATTGAACGGTGGAACCTTAACCTTGTAAGTAGAAGGTTTACCATTACCACTAGATGCCTGATTAACATTACTCATACTTGTCAATCTCAATTTCTCTAACTCAAATTCATGTTCTCTTATTGCTTTTTTTTCTTCAGCTTCTCTGTCTAATCTTTTTAGTTCAGCTTCCCTGTCTAATCTTTTTTGTTCAGCTTCACTGTCTAATCTTTTTTGTTCAGCAGCAGCTTCTCTTTCTAATTTTTTTTGTTCAGTTTCAAATCTCCTTTCCTCCACCTGCATCTGCAATTTCTTTAGTTCAGCAGCAGTATCAGCTTCTTTTTCTAATCTTTTCTCTTCAGCCAGAGCTTTTCTCTCTTCAGCAGCAGCTTTTCTCTCTTCAGCTGCAGCTTTTTTCTCTTCTGCAGCTAATGCTTTGTCATATTGAGCAACTGCCCATTCTTCTAATTGTTGACCAGTTTTATCAAGGGCTTTCCCTTGTATAATGAAGTATTCTAATGTAGACATGATGTCTAACAATAATACTAATCACCTGAAATAATAATAATACCACAAGTTCTTAATGACTTGATTAATCAGCACACTATCCCAATATCTGTGGGTCACAAGCCTTAATAAGGTCTTGTATAACAATAATAATAATCAAGTACTGGTTTATACCATAATCCAAGTGCAGTGCACAAGCAATAGTGTCTTATGAAATATACCTATATAAAACATATGTCAACCAACAGAATACATTAAGTACAAATAAGACTGACAATACGAAAACGTTTGCAGAAATCAAATAAATCAAATAGGGAAATCAATGAAAGTAATCACTGAATCTGCAAGGAATAACAACACAAATGACGTCACAGTATATGAATATAAATTGTGAATAGAACTGAAAGATAGAAAAGGGTAGACCAACAAACTACAAACAATTCGAAACAAAACTAAAGAACAAAGAAATATTACAAAAATAACAATAATTACAGTCTTCACAGCTAACACAAATAGCAACTAGTTGTTGCAAGCAACTTTCCAATTAAGGAAATTGCACCTAAAGAAAACGCCCACAACGGACCCTCTATGACGTGGGATATTCTGTTGTGAGGACACCGCCCAACCTAAACACAACCCGCTGACATATAAACTAACATACTATACAAACAAATAACATGTAAACATAAATATATAAATTATGTGTATGATAGTATGTGTTGCAAAATAGGCTCAGTTTTACAGTAATGGCAAAGTTATTCTTGTAAAAATAAATAAACTGCCACTTTATTGAATTACAAATTCTGGCCTTAAATATTAAAGTTCATATATAGAAAACAAGAAGATCCATCGATGAAAATAGGACTTCTTAATTCAATAATACTGTCTTCCTGTTAATATTGACAAGAATTGATCCAACTGTTCTGTGAAACTCTGTAATATCTAATGTAAAAATGTCAACAACGCTGACCTACATACTGCATTCACTTGACAGGTCACGTGATGAAGTGTTGACAAAGAGCAAACTAATACTGCAAGTGTGTCGTATCAGCCACAGGAAACGGTCTGGTATCGGTAGTCTGTTGACTTCTTAACTTCTGCGAGGTCAAACCCAGAAAGCTGGTCCACCAGTTGATAAAGTCTCTCTAGTTGATAACTCTATTTTCTTTGCTCATCATCAGTTGATAAATATAAACTCACTAGAACATCACCAGAGCTACATGCTGTGTTGTTGTGTTGCTTGTGGTTTGAGTATGGAATGTCAACTCGACCTACGCAGTGGTGTGTAGACATAGATTGTGAGTATAATATGCGAATGATAAGAAGAGTTCGTGGTGTTGACAAATGGTCTTTTTCTCACACTCATGTATGGCTGGAAGTCATCGACACCAACGACTGTGTACCTTTGCTACAGTTTAATTGGACGTACACACTCGACAGCACGAATAGTGACAAATCACAGGTTGGCATAATACATCATGGTACAGTGGATAAATGGTCTTGCAATGATACATGGGCACTCATGTAGAATAATAGCATAATGGACTGTCAGTAGACAAGCACTCAGTATTGCCCATATATATATATCATCTGAGTTTACTGACAAAGCACGTCAGATTATAAACAACATTCAACATGGCTTCTAGACCTAACCTCGTCTAGCGAAGATTCCTTGAAATAATATTCAGCACATATTTTTCATATAATCATATTGAACCGCTAGTACTGGGTTCTCATGTGTAGCAGTGATCTCTGGACTCATCAAGCGATAATACGGGGTATCCCTTTCTCTTCTTGAAAGTCACAAAATATTTGGATACAAGATGGCTTCTCTCGTGAGCTGTCACTCACGTTTGGGTACAGATAATGAATCTGTATTAAAGTTAGTCATTCATTAAATGTTCTCATAGCTCTGTAGATTCTATCACGATACAATTGACTTCATCATACAAGATATAGTACTGCTAGGAATGAATGTCATCTTCATCTAGTTAAATATATTCTCTCAGACGTACAAATCGTGCCTATCGAAAAACGGTGGCTTCGTAAGAGAGTTCATAAGGAGAATCTTTTGTTACCTTGGTATCAGAAATATGATTCTGCCATTCCTTGGCAATAAGAATAAACACTGGGGTAAAGCATACACGATAGGTCTAGATGACTATCACTTTCCCCATAAATACTGAGATCACTTTTTCCGGCGACAAGCCGCTACACAAAAATCACAGCCCCATCAGGACGAAGCCAAATCACACCTCTCTAGCGACACATCCGCCGAACAGCCCTTTGACCTTTCTAACGACAAAAGACCATATAGTTCGACTTAGATATGTAAAGATATACAGATATAAGACAGACTCGTCCTACCCAGACAAACAATACACATAAATTCAGGCCATAGATACACTGAAGCAAGAACAACCTATTTCTACCCAAACAAAGAATAAATCGCAGTAAAACTGGATTCATCCGCGGAGTTCGATTGAAAGTGACGACACTCCTTTCAAGGGAAGTAACTCAATAATGACTTTTCCTTAAGCACTAAAAAGTATCTATTTTGTTTACAAAATATTTGCGAACATAACAAGCATACAAATGTATTATATTGTAAGATATCAAAGACTGCACGTAACATCAACTTATTGCTATTTCCTTGTGAGTTAAGTAAAATAAAAATGCCTGCCGTACCACGCAATGGAAAGCACGTGGCGCCTGGGCCTATTAAAATTTATTTGTTTCTTTTTTATTTATTACTATTCCCAATTTATATTATCACTCCTAGCTAGTATCAAGCAATCAACAAATACTAATTATAATCAACTGCTTTTATTTTTTTTTTTCCGTACGCCCGCTAATACTCGATGCGAAATCTCAGGTTATTATTAATGTCTAACCTGACATTGATTTTACGTGAGTATCCCTTTTCTTGTACAGAGACAGGTGTCCCTCGCCATTCAGGCAGATACTCGCCGATTTCGGAGGTACCCATTAGAGCTGGGTCGGCTCAGGAGCCGCAAATCCCTGGTCAACGACACTCCTTCAAATGTCCTCGCCAGGTCTCGAGTTAATCCAGTCCAAATCCCGGTCGACGAAAAATCCTTAAATGCCGTCGCCCGGGTTTGATCCTGAATCACCCGGTCGCCAGAGCGGTGTGGTAACCACTACGCTAGCGCGGCTCCGTCAACTGCTTAAATTGTGTACAGAATAGAAACAGAAAATAAATTCAACTTATCTGGCTTGTATTTCGTGAGATGCTTCGTCTCAAAAATACACCACGTGGACTAATCACGGTTGTGGCACGTCTGATCGCTCTGGAAGTCAAAAGTGCAAATATACTACGGTACTGGACAAAAGTTAAGGGCCACCATTCAGTTTAGACAAGGTTTATATAATTGATTGGCAAACTGTAAAGACAAGTGAAAATGTCATTAAAACTGAGCTCAGAGAAATGTGTATACATTTCTGTGTGCACTAGGTTAATTTTTTTTAAATGTCCAAAAACTGGGCCAGTTTAACCCGCACGTGAAAATTGCCATTATTGCTGCAAAAACTCGGGGTTTTTGCACACGCCCCACTAGCTCAAAAGGTGAAAAAGTGAGTTGAATTTGAATGCACGTGGAAAATGATCATCGGTAAAGAGTGTTCACCGTTGGTATGCAATAAATCAGTATGACAAGTGGTCGAAATGATCACTGCATTAGCCATGCCACCAAGGAGAAGTCTCAGCACTGTAGACCGTGGTCGAGCCATGGCATGGATTCAGGATGGTCAATCTGTTCGTCATGTTGCAAGACGTTTAGCAGTGTCCCACTCTACCATTCAGAGACTTCTTGAGAGATTTCAAGCTACCGGACATTTGGAAAATCGATCCTGTGTTAAGTCCTAATTCTAGTCAAGGGGAGTTTATCAGTAAAATACTTGTAAGTGCAGGCTGGGCCTTTGTTAGCTCCCTTGTTTAGCTGTTTATGTGTTTAAAATAACTTCGCGTATCTTCGCGAATGTTCTGGAACGTGGGTGAACGAAATTCATCTGAGGCGCCAAATCCGCTGAGCTGTTTTTTTTAGGCAGGGAGATTTTTTTTTGGGATTCGAATGCTGAGAGAGCTTAGAGAAGGTACTGACGATTATGGTCAGTGTGTCCCGATATGGAGAATAGTTTTGGTGAAAGGGATTTTGATATTGCCTAAGATTTTTCATAAAGCCGTGGATATAAAGGCTGATATATGTATTCTGCAGAATGTGCATTGTTAAAGATTTTTTCGGGTCTTGGATTATAGGCCGTTATGTGTTGATATCTTCGATGAGGGAGATTTGTGAAGGTCGACAGATTATTATTATAGGGAAGGTGTTTCTTCTCCCATGAGTTATGTTGAGTCTGACGATATAGATATATGTACATTAATTTAAAGCCAGGAACTTACACGGCTTATTTACAATATTGCCAGAGATGTTTGAGAGCATATTTACATCACTGAAAAGCCAGGAATAGGCTTTTACATATATGCGCTGTTTATACTATATACAGATGAATTGAACTGTCGTTAGTTAAATGAGATGCTTAGAACTGTGATCTATTGTCGGTGTGCTGTTAATGATGTCTGCTTTTGTAACTGTGGCGTAATAAACAGTATAGAATTGTACTTGAAGTTTGAAACCTTCCTGACTCCCATGTGTGCATTGATGTGTGATTGCTACTGAATTACTTCAAGAGCCTTTACGCATTCGCGTCCATATCTATACAATCACATTCATCATCATCTTCCCATTATTAGCTGCAAGTACCCGGCGCTGTCCAGAAGTCTATCACCGTTCAACAAACCAAGACATAGCCTTCAACAGTGGTCGCCAGTAACATGGGGCTTTGGATTAATGATGTACATTACTACAGGGAGTCACAATGCAGTATTTTCAGTTCGTGTTTCCTGATGAGGTGCTTACTACAAAAGGAATTTGCTATACAAGTGATTTAAGTCTAAACCTGCAGTGTTCCGGTCCTTCCTCTGTTACGCCAACTTCTTATGTCATCACTCGATGTCTGGATTTACCTTGGAGTTCCGGTGTCGATCGCCAGTGGATTGTTACAGACTGTGTTAGCTGTGTACATTTTTGCAGTTGTTACAGAGGCCAGGATTTTTTCCAGTTAAAGATAAGTGGCTTTTTGTTTGTGTTGTAAACTGTGCCACTGTGTGGTTCATTAGGCCTTCCTCAGACTACTCTATTAGATCGTCATTTTCTGTGTTATATGTTTATATGTTTTATATTTCAGCGGGCAGGTTGGGTGGAGACGTTCGTAGGATATCCCACTTCACAGAGGGCCTACGAAAGCATTCTATATGGACTGTTTTGTCTAAGTCCGTGTCGTAAAGATCCCTTGATAATTCGGGGCGTACTCTGTTTACGCCGGATTCAGTCATCTTTATAATTGTTTGGGTGTGACGAGATGTCTTAATGTTGTTTTCGTTATATTTTCCTCTATTCTTTAGTTCTTGATTAATTTGTTTGTGAGTGTCTTCCTCCCCTTTCTATCTTTCAGTTATATTCGTTCATACACTGTGTTGTCATTTGTATTGTATACTATTCGCAGCTGTCGTTGCAAGCTTTGCAATAGTTTTTTCACTTTATTTCTACTTTTTACTTTAGTTGATTCTTGCGAACGTTGTCATTTGTTATTTATATCTTGTTTTTGTCTTCTTGTCTGTGCGATATATTGTGTCATACGCTGTCAATATTATAATGCACAATAGATATATAAGTGATTGATTATATTATTATATTTAAGGTAATTATACAAGTTCTTGAGCAAGGACTTGTTGTAGCGGGAGGTTATTTAAAATTATTTATATGTAAGAGTATGCCAGTAAAGAGTTCTGACCTTACAAGTAATACCCCAGTCTTAGAAATAAGCACTGGTGTATTGTTATCATAAAAATAGTCAGACTGTAAAAACCCTGGCCCAGTTGGTGAGAAGTAGTACCAGGATTTAAGGTGTCTCCTCCCTATGACTATCTTATGATTACTTATATTCTAGGGGATAAGTAAAATGAACATTCACTGAAACCACAAATGGAAGAAGTGAATAAATCCTCAGGTACAGTTAAAATAGTTTAATAATTACACTAATATTCTATTTCTACTAGTTGGAAAAGAGTATACACATATATATAAAAATATTCACACAATTACTATTATTGTCTGTTTAGACTTCAAGATCTTAAATAATAAAGTTACTGAAATCACTGTTATTAGTCCTTTGAATTTAAGGATAACTGTCATCAGTTGACTGAGTTTCTGTATGGTTAATTATTGTTTTGAACTATTGGCTGGCTGTTTCACATGTATAGGTGGTCAGTGTCAAACAGGACACTTATCTTTCCAACTTGGTACTGCTGAAACTGTCCTTTGCTGATATCAGACTTGGTAGGCCCAACAGTAGGGATGCCAATGACCAGTTGAAGTTCACTCTTTGGGGTCCTGCACTTTTGTGGGATTGCCTCGGATGAACTGCACCGGCTTCTGATACTGGACAGTCTGGTTTGAGTTATTTCATGGAACCTGCAACATATCAGCCTTGGCTAGTATCTGGCTAGACTTGTAGCTGACTAGCACAGATGTCAGACCAGTCAGTCATCAGATGTCACCGTTATACAATCATAGTAAGTAAGGACATCATTTCAGTGATATAGCATTAATATTAACATTTCAATTAAGTGTAACTGACTAGCACATAAGTCAGACAAGTCAGTCATCAGGTGTCAAAGTTATACAGTCATAGCAAGTAACATCATTTCAATGATACAGAATTAATATTAACATATCAGTAATAAACATCATCTGGTTTATTCCGCTCCTATACATCCCTTCATATTCTATAACTTGATCCTTCTAAATCATATCAAGTACAAATTCAAATACTGATGCTATCTTAGCAACTACCCAAAATTAATACATAAATAAAGAAAGTGAGTGACCACGTGATCAGGTTGCTTTCTACTGAAACTGGCTATAGAACACTCCAGTTTACCAGCTGTAAATGGGTACAAAGTTGTGCGCTCGAACTAGGGAAGGCAAAGGCAGCGAGGAAGGGGACTAGTCACCTTAGCCTCGTAAACTGGGATCTTCCATGATGAAGTTTCTAACACTTCATTTCCCTATGACAATCTCTGCCATGGGACTGCCTTTATCTTCGTAAGCGATAAAGCAATATGATAAATATATCTTCATTTGGCCGTGGGGCTATTTGTGATTAATTTTTGTACAAGCAACAATCATCCACAATGCACATGTTTAGATCATATTAAAAATACAATACATTATATCAATGACTATTATACAGGCATATTTTGTGAATTCTATATGAACCTGAAATAACAAATATTATACACGGTAGTTATCATAATTTCGCTTACCCTCAGACTTCAGATACTGGACTTAAAAATGTTTCTGGCGATCCGCTCACAATTCATGGATAGTGGCGAAACTCTGTCTCCAGTCTGGCTCAAACCTCTTTCGTTGTGTATCTCTCTCAGTTTACCGATCCGCTACTTATACGCAAAGCGCGGACGTATCGGAGAGTACCGACGTCACAGCCTAAACCTAACCTGAAAAATCCTTCCCGAACAGTGATTTCGGCCGATCTGTGCGTCGACTGAAATTTTGCCTTTATCATTCTCGGCATATATAATATCCATATTGTTCCATCTTATCTAGTTTTATACAGCTGATAAAACTCTATCTTCCTATCCATGTAAATTCCCAAACTGTTATTTGTTGATTTTAATATTTAGAACAGAAGTGGGTTTACATGCTTTTAGCGTAACTGTGGGCAGCCGAAATACGCATATATCTCCGTAAATGAGAACTTCCTACCGTTCCATCTTATATGCAGTTATACACCATCCTTCCCTGTACTGAAATGTAAAATCCTTTTCATACGGATTCCCTTCGTTTTTATTTATCGTTGGCGATTTCCTCTGTCCGATACACATTTCGCTGATACGCCGCCATTTTGAAAGCGGTCACTCGATCGTAGATGGGTTTATAAATCTAACTGAACTCATTTGCAATGACTTGAAACCAATTTCGCGACATAGCTCCCCCATATTTTAAGCTGGATGATATCTAGCTTAACTATTGGGTACAAGACAATTGCAAATCGACCATTCCGAGGTTAGTTTTCCTTCCTTCTATCCTCCTCAAGCTCTGTGGGATGACGACTAAGAAAATCTGCGCCCACATTCTGTTTTCCAAGAATATATTCATCCTTTACTATCTCTCTCCTTCCTGTTCGGCTTTTCATCCAGGCTCTTACTGCTGGTGAAACGGGGTCGGTAGGTTTCCCATGAAGTTTACCGCCCTCTTTTCGTTGATAGTTGGATGTGGTTTTCCCTCGCAAATCCGTAGGTGTTTGATTTTCGCTACGTGATTTGTTCCTTTTTTCCAGCGCATGGGGTTCAGACTGCAATTGAACCTGTGTGGGATGTTTCCTTTCCCCTCCCGTGCAAATCTCGGGAGTACCCCTGATTGCTGGTTTGCTTGTAGATTTTTGATGAAGACTCTTCCGTCGACTTTCTGAATCTACATAGGTGCACTCTGGACAGGAATTTACATACTGATTTATGTCTTCCGTAATACCTGGCCAGTAGAACTGGGTGGCTATTCTTTGTTTTGTGGCACCATTACCCAGGTGTTCACTCAAAGTTGATATGTGTCCCCAGCCTATAACCTTATTCCTATAGGTGGATGGTACAACGATTTGACCATGACTTTTCGTCCCTCTTCCAGCTTTCCTGTACAAGAGTCCATGTTCCATATAGAAATGTCCTTTCCTTGGAGCTTTATGTGTTTTTGATAATTTGCCAAAACAAGGCTTCAACGTGCTGTCTGCTTCTTGAGCCCGTTTCATTTCAGTTGAATGAAATTTTACGTTGGTGTCCCTCTCTATGTTCCTGGAGTCAGCCTTGGTCTGGATTTCTGCCATAACCATAGGTTTTACAGGGGTCTCCTAAGAAAACATATTTACGCCCCAACATTAGGGGGTAAAAGGGATCATCTATCACAGCTGCATTTATCTCCCCTTCCACATAGCGACAACTGACATGAATCTTTGCTATGGGTAATGTAAGGGGTGATGTTCCTTTTAGTGGCCCTTGAATCTCTACTGTTTCTGTGGTGATTTGTTCAGGGCACACCAGAGATGCACACACGACTGCGTCATAGGACAAACCTGTGTCATACATTCCTGTGACTTGTTTGCCATTCACAGTCACTATCTCCTGGGTAGGTGGGTGATGGAGGCTATTCTGACTCACAGTCAGTTCCTTCCTAACAGAAGTCCTCACCTGTAGACATGCAGCATGATGAAGGGGTTTTTTCCTCCCACATTCATCAGTGTTGTGGTTGCTCATCTTACAAAATTTGCACCACTTATCTCCCTGTTTGTAGGGTTTCTTTTCCTGAGTCTGAGGGTTCTTGTCCTTATTATCAAATCTTGTTTGTTTCTGTATGGTTGATCCATCTGGTCAAACTGGGTATTCTGCGGTGGTGGCTTATATCCTTCTACCTGCTTCCTTTTTGTTCCTACCAATTCAGCTTGAGCTGCTTGGTATCTCTCTGCACATTTCAAAATGTCTTCCAGCCTCTCTGCTCCTTGTTCCATAAGGAATTTCCTCATTTCTTGAGACATGGAATCTTTCACTTGCTCTAACATAACCATTTCTTTCAGATCCTCGTATGTTTTCTGATACTTACCTAAACTACTCCATTTCAACAAATACGTTTCTAGCCTAGCTGAGAACTGGTTATATGTTTCTCCAGGTAGAGGTTTAGAAGTTCTAAATTTCTTCCTATATGCCTCAGAGTTCTTTTCATACCGGATCAGTAAGGCTTGCTTTAGTATTTCATAATTTTCCTGATCTTCTTTGGGGAGTTTCAGAAACACATCATATGCAATACCTCTCAATCCCTGGGATAACTTTAGACTCCATTTTTCCTTTTCCAGTCCATATGTAGAGGCTAGCCTTTCATACCTATCCAGGTACGACTCAATTGCGTCCTCCTTTTCAACAAATGGATCTAGGTGGAAGTTCATGGCCCCATTTGCTGTGTTCTGAAAAGAGCTATTCGCAGAATGAGGTGAGCTATTACCATGGGTGATAGTCCCAGCCTGAAGTTCAAGATCAAGCTGTCTCATTTTCAGCTCATGGTCTCTCTCTGCTTGTAACCTCCTTTCTTCTCTCTCAGCTTCTAATTTCTTGGCTTCTCTTTCTGCATCCAATTTCTTGGCTTCTCTTTCTGCTTCCAATTTCTTGGCTTCTCTTTCTGCTTCCAATTTCTTGGCTTCTCTTTCTGCTTCCAATTTCTTGGCTTCTCTTTCTGCTTCCAATTTCTTGGCTTCTCTTTCTGCTTCCAATTGCTTTGCTTCTCTCTCGGTGTACTTTTCACATTCCGTCGTGACATACCGGATCAGAGCGTCACCATCCATGCCAAGCTCTTTTCCCACCTGCAGTGTAGCAGACCTAAATTTGACCAAGTCAGCCATGATGTATCTGTAGTCTAGTAGGGCAAGCGATCTTACTCAAACTAATTTACTACAATATAATTAACTTATTTAAAATTAAAGTTAATTAAACTGACTTCACCATATATGAAACAGCTGTCTTATCTGTACTCAATGGTACTCCTACAAAAAATATAATTATTTCCTATTATGTTTACTCTTTCCAAAAAAAAATTTGTTCAAAAAAGAAAATTTCCTACACAGCAGAAATAGAAAGATGGCTCAGGAATATCAAAGATATATCCCGGACGAGCCCCCACTGTAGCGGGAGGTTATTTAAAATTATTTATTATGTAAGAGTATGCCAGTAAAGAGTTCTGACCTTACAAGTAATACCCCAGTCTTAGAAATAAGCACTGGTGTATTGTTATCATAAAAATAGTCAGACTGTAAAAACCCTGGCCCAGTTGGTAAGAAGTAGTACCAGGATTTAAGGTGTCTCCTCCCTATGACTATCTTATGATTACTTATATTCTAGGGGATAAGTAAAATGTACATTCACTGAACCCACAAAATGGAAAAAGTGAATAAATCCTCAGGTACAGTTAAAATAGTTTAATAATTACACTAATATTCTATTTCTACTAGTTGGAAAAGAGTATACACATATATATATAAAAATATTCACACAATTACTATTATTGTCTGTTTAGACTTCAAGATCTTAAATAATAAAGTTACTGAAATCACTGTTATTAGTCCTTTGAATTTAAGGATAACTGTCATCAGTTGACTGAGTTTATGTATGGTTACTTATTGTTTTCAACTATTGGCTGTTTCACATGTATAGGTGGTCAGTGTCAAACAGGACACTTATCTTTCCAACTTGGTACTGCTGAAACTGTCCTTTGCTGATATCAGACTTGGTAGGCCCAACAGTAGGGATGCCAATGACCAGTTGAAGTTCACTCTTTGGGGTCCTGCACTTTTGTGGGATTGCCTCGGATGAACTGCACCGGCTTCTGATACTGGACAGTCTGGTTTGAGTTATTTCATGGAACCTGCAACATATCAGCCTTGGCTAGTATCTGGCTAGACTTGTAGCTGACTAGCACAGATGTCAGACCAGTCAGTCATCAGATGTCACCGTTATACAATCATAGTAAGTAAGGACATCATTTCAGTGATATAGCATTAATATTAACATTTCAATTAAGTGTAACTGACTAGCACATAAGTCAGACAAGTCAGTCATCAGGTGTCAAAGTTATACAGTCATAGCAAGTAACATCATTTCAATGATACAGAATTAATATTAACATATCAGTAATAAACATCATCTGGTTTATTCCGCTCCTATACATCCCTTTCTGATCTATAACTTGATCTTTCCAAGTCATATCAAGTACAAATTCAAATACTGATGCTAGTCTTAGCATCTACACACAATTAATACATAATTAAATTAAATGAGTGACCGAGCGATCAGGTTGCTTTCTACTGAACTGGCTGTAGAACACTCCAGTTTACCAGCTGTAAATGGGTACAAAG
This sequence comes from Oreohelix idahoensis, assembly GCA_024509875.1. NCBI lineage: Eukaryota > Metazoa > Mollusca > Gastropoda > Stylommatophora > Oreohelicidae > Oreohelix > Oreohelix idahoensis. The sequence continues at coordinate 261,971 of JAMPIV010014053.1, read as the reverse complement.
TTGTGCGCTCGAACTAGGGAAGGCAAAGGCAGCGAGGAAGGGGACTAGTCACCTTAACCTCGTAAACTGGGATCTTCCATGATGAAGTTTCTAACACTTCATTTCCCTATGACAATCTCTGCCATGGGACTGCCTTTATCTTCGTAAGCGATAAAGCAATATGATAAATATATCTTCATTAGGCTGTGGGGCTATTTGTGATTAATTTTTGTACAAGCAACAATCATCCACAATGCACATGTTTAGATCATATTAAAAATACAATACATTATATCAATGACTATTATACAGGCATATTTTGTGAATTCTATATGAACCTGAAATAACAAATATTATACACGGTAGTTATCATAATTTCGCTTACCCTCAGACTTCAGATACTGGACTTAAAAATGTTTCTGGCGATCCGCTCACAATTCATGGATAGTGGCGAAACTCTGTCTCCAGTCTGGCTCAAACCTCTTTCGTTGTGTATCTCTCTCTTTTTTTTTTTTTTTTAATTAATGTGTTTGCTACTTCATTTTGTAGCACGCCCCTTTCAACCATCTACCATGTACATGGATTTGTTGGTTATATCAGGACGTGTTTCTTTTATTGTAATATGTTTTTGTTTGTATTTGTTTTATATTATATTATCTCTAGTCGGTATTTTTCCTTTTGTAGTTATAGTTCAACATGGTTTTTAAAAAAAAATTCCAATATATGCTATTTTCTAAGTTAGTATGTTTTTGATTTTTACTGGATGGTTTATTTGGTTAATCTGTATGTTTCTGGGGCGAGTCTTTCACCAGTTTGGACTACTGGTTCAATTCCTTATTTGATTTTTATATGTTAGCTTTAGTTTTTGTAATATAGTGTTTTATTAACTTTTGCATTTCTGAAGGGCTCTTTGTGCCTATGAGATTTTCTACACTCATTTCTACCTTGTGGTTACTACAGTATGTCTTAATGTTTTGCCTCTGTTGGTCATATTTTTTGCAGTCCACTAGAAAGTGCCTAATTGTGTTTGGTTCTTGACACTCTTCACATGTGGGTTCCTCTATCATGAAATATCCAGTTCCCAGCTTGAGTCTCAGCAATTTTTTATTAATTGGTATTTTTAGTTCATCTTTTATTTGACATTTTTTGCTTGGTTTTTTAAGGATTTTATATGAGTGTCTTGCTTTTTTACTTAGGTCCCATGCTGTTATCCATTCTTTAGTTATTTTTTGAGCAATTAAGCTCTTAATTTCAAACTTCCCTAAGCCTACTTCAATTTGGTTATGGCTAGTTCTCCCCCCTTTGGCTTCTTTGTCTGCTAGCTGCTCATTTCCTGCTATCCCCACATGTGATGGTATCCATGTTAGTGTTGCACTGCATCCTATATTTTGTAGATATGTATTAACCTGTAGTATTTCCTCTATAATGTCTGGCCTGCTGCCTTCTGTTCTGTTTCTGATTGCTAGTACTGATGATAGGGAATCTGTGAGAATGGTTACTTTTTTTGGTGGATTTTCTGCAGCTATTTCTAAAGCTTTTAGGATTGCCACTAATTCTGCTGTAAAGATAGATGTATTACTTGTTACTTTGTATCTTTTATAAATTTTTAATTTTGGTATTGCTATTCCTGCTCCTAATTGTCCTTCTTCATCTTTGGACCCATCTGTATATATAGTTAGGCTATTATTTGTATACCGTTCTATGTACTCTAGTGTTTTACTTTTTGCTGAGATTATGTCGTTAGATTTATTTATGATCTTTGATAAGTGGGAGTCAGTTTCTGGCACTTTTAATTCCCATGGTGGGATCTTTGCTTTATACAGAGCACTACTGTTTATCGCATTAAACAGGTCTGGGTATTGATCCACTTCATCCATTGTTTTCCACCCTGACGGGTATCTATTATGGTTTAATGGAATGTGGCCTATGTACTGGTTACCCCTATCAAAGGTTTTATGTGCCGGGTGAGTTGGATCTTTTGCCACTCTTGCCCAGTAGCTGAATCTCAGTTCTTTTCTCCTTAGCTCCAGGGGTATAATGCCTAGCGCTACTTCTAGTGCTTCTGCTGATGTTCCCTTTGAGGCACCTGCTATTATTGACAGTGCCTGGTTTTGGACTGTGTCTAGTTTCTTCTTATTGCTTGGGGCGGCTGATGCATAGACAACACTGGCATAGTCAAGTTTGCCTCTAATAAATGATTTATAGAATGTTAACATTGTCTTATTGCAGGCGCCCCAACCACTTCCTTTCATATATCTTAGCATATTAATAAGTCCTCTACTGCTTTGCACTAAAAGGTCTATGTGTTTGTTCCAGTTTAGTTGCTGGTCTAGTACCATGCCAAGAAATCTAGTTGATTTTGCTGTGCATACTTTTTGCTTATTAATGCTTATGTCAATTATATTGTTTTTAATTACACGCCCTCTACTGAAAATCATTCCTATGGTTTTTTTAACGTTTAGATTAAATCCCCACTTGTTCATCCAGTCAGATACTTTATCTATTTGTTTTTGTACTGTTTTATAGAGGAATGGGAGATTTCTTCCCGTTCTCCATATCGCAGCATCATCTGCAAACTGAGATAGGTTGTTTTTTAAGTCCTTAAACTCGTCGCCTAGGTCGTTGACCATAATCGTAAAAATTGATGGTGATATTACTGATCCCTGGGGAATTCCATTCTGTTGCTCATATACCTCAGATCTATCATTGTTTATTTGTACCATGAAGTATCTATCCTGCAGGAAGTTTTCTAGGTAATTGTAGGTTCTGCCTACTATACCTAGTTTCCTGATTTTATGTAGTGCACCCTCCCTCCAACACTCATCATATGCTCTTGCTACATCAAGGAATATAGCTACTGTCTTTTCATTCCTTTTGAAGCCTGTTTTAACATCATGTTCCAGCCTCAGCAGTTGCTCTATTGTACTATGTTGGCTTCTAAAGCCTGCCTGGGTTGGACTGTACAAATTATGCTTTTCGAGATGAAATTTTAGTCTGCTGTTGACTATTGTTTCTAGAATTTTTCCTAGATGTGATGTTAACGATATTGGCCTGTATGAGCTGACATCATGTGCTTCCTTATCTGGCTTTAGTATGGGGATGACTACTGCTGTCTTCCATGAACATGGTATTTTTCCCGTGTGCCAGATTTTGTTGTAGAGGGATGCAATCACTCTTAGAGTTGTATTTGGTACCTTTTTGAGGATTTCATAGCTCAGAATGTCTTCCCCAGAGGTAGTATTGGTTTTTTCTGCTAAAGCTCTTTCTATTTCATCTACTGTAATATCTGCATTTAAATACTTAGCATCCTGTGTGGTTTCCATATTTTCTTCTTTTAATTTTTCTAGCAGTGTTTTTCGTCTATTTATTTCTGCCTTATCTAGACTGTCTATTGAACTAACCTGATAAAAGTATTTAGCTAGTATGTTGGCTTTTTCTCTATCTGTTTCAGCTCTCTCTGGTATTTTAATTGTTGGGATTTTAAATTTCTTGCTGTTTCCTCCTTTAATTGCTTTTAGTTTTCTCCAAACTGTAGTTATTTGGGACCTATGGTTTAATGTTTGACAAAATTTTCTCCAACTCTTTTCTTTAGCTCTGAATATTATTTTATTTGTTTCATTTCTTATTTTTTTATAGTTTGTGTAATTCTCTTCAGTTTTGGCTTTTCTATACTTTGTAAGGGCCCTCTCCCTCAATTTCAGTTGTTCTGAACATCTGTCTGTCCACCATGGTACTGGATTTTTATCTTTGTTTCTTTTCCTATTTTTACCTTTTTGTGTTGGTTTTAAGTGCTCAGGCATATTCCTGTTTGGTATATATATTTTATTGCTATTTTTAAAATCTCATTTGTTAGTTTTTCTGCAAATATATCTATACTGTTAGATTCAATTTGTTCTATGCTTAGTTTACCTAGCTCTAATTGGAAGGACTCCCAATTTGCCTTTTTTAGGTTGAATGTGGGTTTCGAGCTTTTTGGACTAGTTCTATATTTGTCGTTTAGGTTTATTTCTATGGGTAAGTGGTCTGAGCTGGAGTCATTCAGTACTTCCCATTTAGTAGAGGCTAGGTTTGGTGTTATAATACTTATGTCTATTGCTGTATCTCCTCCACTGTTGCATGGGTTAACCCTTGTCACTGAGCCATCATTTAGTATGATTAGCTCAGCACTTTCAATGTAGTCCAACAGTCTTTTTCCTGCTGGATCATTACTGTTGTTACCCCATGCCTCATGGTGTGCATTAAAGTCACCTACCAATAATGTTCTTTGGTCTATTTGTGTGTTAATAGTGGCAATGTCCCTATCGGTTATATTACCCTTGGGGCTATAAATGTTTATTATTTTTAAGTTATCTGGCTCACTGTCTAATGTTATACTTATTCCTTCAATATTTTCTGTGTTGAATTGTTCCCAATTTAATATTTTGTAGTCTTCATGTATTAAAAAGGCCACGCCCCCTCCTCTTCCCTCAGGTCTATCATTTCTAAGTGTTATATACCCTTGGTAGTTCAGTTTTTGTTTGGGGTTCAGGAGGGTTTCTTGTATTGCAAAGATGGGTTTTGCCTCCTTATACTGTCCCATAAGAGACATCAAGTTCTTCCTGGCACCCCTACAGTTCCACTGGACTACTTTGATAGCTCTAGAGTCTTTGGTCCCCATTTAGTATGGTTAGCTTAGTTATGTTATTGTTTTTATTAGGTTTTTTGATAAGGGATCTACTTTTTTTGGTTTTGCACTTTACCTCTTATGTTCTCTACAAACTCATCATTCCAAGTAACCATTATACTCTGAACTCTTTCTGCGAGGTATGGTAGGTGTAGTTCCACTGTTTCCTTAAATTTTTTTTCCATATTTTCTATAGGCCTAGCTCTTTCTCTCTCTATTTTTTTTAGGATTTCTTCATTAGCTTCTTTTATCTCTGCTATTTTTTTGAGGTCTCTCTCTATTTCCTTTTGTGCTGTTTTCATTTCTTCTAGTACCTGTCTGGCTTGGATGAGGATATGTTCCGTCTCTTCTGTGTTGTCATCTTCTTTACTGTTTATGGGTGTTTTGATTTTATCTTCTTTCTGGATTTTTTCCTTTATGTCTTTCATTTCACTGGTTATTTGTTTTATTTGTTTCTTAATGATATTTTCTTGAGAGTTTTGGAGATGGTTGTTGGTTTTCTGTCTTTCTTTTATTTGCCAGAATGGTTTGTTTGTTTCTAGTGATTCTTTTAATATGTGTTTTGTCTCTTGATAGACTGGGCATCCCTGATACCTGGCACTGTGGTTACCCTGGCAGTTTGCACATTTTCTGTTTTTGTTTTCTCGTTTATAATCTTTGTCCTCCTTAGCCATTGGACAGTCCACATGTCTGTGTGCTCCCGCACAGAAACTACACCGTGTCGCTCTTTTACACACATGTTGGGTATGGCTAAAGCCTTGACAGTTTGTGCATTGTATAATGCTAGGTATGAATACCTCTGTCATTTTGGCTCTCTGGTGGAGTTTGACTTGCTTGGGTATTTCTGTGCCCTTTACACTTATCACTACCACTGTCGTATTCTTTTGCTCTTTGGTTTTGATTCTTTCTACTTTTTCTATCTCTGTTTGTGGGTTTTCTTTCGTTATGTTAGTGTGGATCTCCTCTTCTGTTAGGTTTGAGTCGACCCCTTTGATGACGAATCTTCTAATTTCCTTGATCAATTCAATCTTTACCTTTATCCCATGTGCGAGTTGTGCTTCTTTTGGGTTACTTTTTAATTCATGTAACAGTGCCTTGCCTTTTTCTGTGTTGTTTACAGTGATTGTTACTCCATTTCCATGTCTTTGCACTTTGTCAATATATTTTTTTCCTATTATTGCTTCTAGAATGACCAGGATTTTGTCATCCGGGAGAGATCTCAGTGTGGCTTCTGTTCCAGCTATCTGAGTTATTTTGATTCTGTTTTTGGTTTCTTTGTTTTCTCCTCCTCTGGTTTCCTGACTTTTTTTGCTTGTGGTCTCATGGTTGTCTTCTTTCCTGTGTCCTGTCTGTTTGTTTGCTGTCCGGGTTCCTGCGTCTTCGTTTTTGTTGTTTCTGCTTACTGCAGTTTTAATTGCGCCTCCTTTCAGATTTTCCTTTATTGTTTCTATTTTGGGTCCAATTTCTGTGTTTCTGACTATAGGGCTAGTGATCCTGTTCTTTTCTGTCGGGTTTGGTGTTCTACCCTTTTCAGCTGGTTTGACCCATGCTTTTCCCTCTCCGGATTGCGACCTGAGCATTGGTGGCATTGTGATTTATCCTCTGGTTCACTCTGTCTAATGCTAAATAACACAAATTAAGATAAATTATGACTAGGCCTATTTATTTTACTAAAAATAAAACAATTTAAAAAATAATTAGTAGATTATTTCCCTTGGCATTATAAGCTGGCTGCACTTCTTTCTCTCTTTTTTTTTTTTTTTTTTTTAAATATTGGCTAATTACTCTATCTTTATTTTATACCTATCACTGATGACTTACAATTAGTATTTATGCTCTATCTATGCTAAATTAACACAAGACAAGTTATTAATATTTTTTTTAATATATAAATTTTAAATTATGTTTAGATATCAATAGTTAAAAGCTGACTAGTCCTACTACTAAGCTAGTAAATTTGAATTAACTTTAATTTTGTTCACGCGCGTCTCAACGATGAAAGATGCCTGTATTAATTACACAAAGAAAAACAAGATGGCTACGGCACTTTACAAAAGAAGACCCCACGTGGTTGGCCTACCTGGGCTTATTTATTCTATTTCACTTATATTTTTATTTAAACCAATACTCCAATCAATTATTAACTAACGTTAAAAGCAATTAACCAATACTAGAGGTTATTAATAATATTGAGATTAAATATGTTAGCGAAGAGAAAAAACTTATCTGAAATTCGTCTTGTGTAGCGTACTGAGAACTTTCACTGGTAAGATCAAAATGGTGTCAACCGAGGATGATTCGTGTATCTCTCTCAGTTTACCGATCCGCTACTTATACGCAAAGCGCGGACGTATCGGAGAGTACCGACGTCACAGCCTAAACCTAACCTGAAAAATCCTTCCCGAACAGTGATTTCGGCCGATCTGTGCGTCGACTGAAATTTTGCCTTTATCATTCTCGGCATATATAATATCCATATTGTTCCCTCTTATCTAGTTTTATACAGCTGATAAAACTCTATCTTCCTATCCATGTAAATTCCCAAACTGTTATTTGTTGATTTTAATATTTAGAACAGAAGTGGGTTTACATGCTTTTAGCGTAACTGTGGGCAGCCGAAATACGCATATATCTCCGTAAATGAGAACTTCCTACCGTTCCATCTTATATGCAGTTATACACCATCCTTCCCTGTACTGAAATGTAAAATCCTTTTCATACGGATTCCCTTCGTTTTATTTTATCGTTGGCGATTTCCTCTGTCCGATACACATTTCGCTGATACGCCGCCATTTTGAAAGCGGTCACTCGATCGTAGATGGGTTTATAAATCTAACTGAACTCATTTGCAATGACTTGAAACCAATTTCGCGACACTTGTCACCCACTGAGTTGGGATAAAGTGAGTTTCTCAAGTAATATATTTACACAAGGTATCTATCTCATTTAATACAGCATTATGTCTACTTTGGATTACTTCATTGAGCAGGGGAAATCCCTTAATATGACTATTGATGAAGTAAGAGAATTCGCACTTGCAGAATATGCCAAGGCGCAGAAGTCAGAAGAAAAGAAACAGAAATTAGTAATGGAAATGGAGAAACAGAAAATGGAGGCTGAGAAACAGAAAATGGAAGCTGAAGATAGGAGATTGCAAATGCAAATGGAGGCTGAAAAACAAAAATTAGAAGCTGAAGAGAGAAAAAATCAACAGCAAATGCAAATGGAGGCTGAAAAACAAAAACTGGAAGCTGAAGAGAGGAAACAGAAACTAGAAGCTGAAGAGAGGAAACAGAAATTAGAAGCTGAAGAGAGAAAACAGAAATTAGAAAGAGAGGCTGAAGATAGAAAAATGCAAATGCAAATGGAGGAGAAAAAGCTTCAGATGCAAGCTGAAGAAAACCAAAGACTCCACGAGCAAAAATTGGCAGCTATGGAGCTGGAGAAAATAAAGGTAGTGAATACTGGTAATACACAAAATGAGACAAACAATCAAACAACTTCTAATAAGGCAAATACTAAACCTCATGATATTAAATTACCTGCTTTCAACCCTGCCAGCGACGATATGTCATTCTATCTAAATAGATTTGAACTTTCATGTGAATCTCATAAGATAGACAAGACGCAATATGTTGCACAACTTATGAACATACTTAAGGGTGAAGCTTTGAGTTCAATAAGTATGATGGAAGGTCCTGACAAGAATAACTATGATGTTGTCAGAGCAACCTTATTAAAACAATACCAACTGGATGAAGAAGGTTATCGCCTACGCTTTAAGTTTCTATTGCCAGAGACAGGGAAAGATTTTTCAGACTTTATATCAATTATTCGCCTTACGTTTTCCCGTTGGGTTGAACTTTCAAAAACGGAGTACACATATGAAGACATTATGGACTTATTGCTGCGCGACAAAGTCATGTCGTCAGTTAATAAGTCTTTTCTATCCTTTCTACACGAGCGAAAACCTCCAAACTTGAAAGATATGGAACAATACTGTCGCCAATATGTCACGGCACATCCAAATGTAACAGTTAGCAATTCTAAAGTCGAAGAAGGTTTACCCATGGCTTCAGCAATACCATATGATCCTTATTGGTGACGTAGATCTCAAAGTGTTGATCGAAATTTTGGTGGTAGATATAATCGTAATTTTGGACAGAACCAAGGGGGTCCATCACGTAATGATTCTTCTTCAAGGAACCGGAGGCAATTTAACGGTCCTCAGGATTTTGGTCCCAATAATTATGGAAATTTTGGAAGAGGTAACTATAATAGAGATTATCAACCTTACAATAATTTTTCTCGAGGACAACAAGATCCATCTAACAGATATTTTGATCAAAAAGGAAATAGTAATCGCGACAATGCTAACTGGGGTTCAAATCAGAACAATAATTTCAATAGAGCAAATAACAATGCTCTCAATAGAGATAATAGTCGTGATAGATCGCGATATGATGGTAGATCTCAAAATGATAGATCGCGATATGACAGTAGATCTCCAAATAATAATAGATCGTTTCGCCATGCTAACTCTGCTCAACAAGAGCTCCAGGTTGTCAATGATCAGGGTAACAATAATAATGGTGTCTCTAACAATATTGCTTGCTCTGCTTTCGATTTCGAGAGAGCATCTCAGTGCCCGGAGATCCTCTACCCGCTCTTCCTGCCTTAGCTGCGCATGACGGAAGAGGGTCTCTTACTCTACATAAAGGATTGATGAATAATAATCCAGTCTCAGTTCTTTTTGATTCTGGATGCACGACTGTTGGGATTAGACAGTCTCTAGTCCATCCATCTTGTGCTACAGGTAAAATGGTAAAATGTATGACATTCGGTGGGACAGTTGAGACTTTTCCGTCTGCCATAGTCCACATTGCCACACCATTTTTCACTGGTTATATACACGCATGTTTGCTCAGAGCACCTATCGCCGACCTTACTGTCGGACAGATACATGGTGTAACGGTTTGTACGCCGGTACAAATTGCTTCTTGGGAACGGCAACATAATCTTACTGCCGCCACTATGCCAAAATCTTTTCACCAGGTACATTCTGCTAACGCAATACATTCTGCTAATTTCGTGCAATCTTGCAGTACTGATGATACGATTGTTCATCATGCAAATTTTGGTGCTTCTTTTAACCCAGTACGACATACTTCAGTACGTCGTTACTCTAACTTTGATTCTTCTTTAGCTACTATTATAGAAGAGGATCCTTCAGTTTTAACTGACACACACACACTGACTTTGTAGCTACGACTGAATCTACATCCAGTCACGTTGATTACAACTTCTTTGCTGCAATGACTAGTGTTTTCTTTGCTACATGTACGGACTTAGTTGTTAGTACATATCTGTACCTAATGGCTTTCTTTAGCTTTCTTGCTGGACCGGTTAGCTCGGTATCTTCGTCTTTTACGACTTTTTGTCGCACTCACTGCACTCCTTTTAAACTTCGACGTTGGTCCAAGTTTACTACTGTATGCTTTTGCATCTTGGTTATATTTTTCTTACTTTTTTTCTTTGCCCAGTACACAGGCTATAACTTCAGTCCAGCCTTTAAGATGTACGCCTTTGTCTACTGCATTTACTTTGTCTTGCGCAAAATCTCAGATTGTCAGCCATCATTACACTCTTGGTCAGTATTACCATCTTATGGATTTGTCTATTGATGTCGGTATCTTGTATATTCATAACTTTACCATACATTATTGCACACTGCTATTTGTCTCGGACACTTTTATCACTCTATATGATTATTATTCCAAGTTAGACTGTGCTACTTTCTCTGTTATCCTTTCTCATGTAGCAGAGGAAGGTTTGATTATCACCATACACGGGACGGAAGTTTACACAGCCACAGTTGGTAGGTTTACGATAGAATTAATTGTTGTATATCATAGAGTCTTACCTTTAATAAACAGAGTTTTCCATTTGTGTTTTTTCCACAGCGTATGCTTTGCCATGGGAGTCTCAACTACTTTATTATATGTTTGAGATGTTTACCGTTGAGAATTTTCGCAAGAATTGCCATTCCTGTGGAACCAGTTTGTTGTCTCATTAGATGGTGTTGAGCTTCTTACAGCATGTTCCTGGATCTTTAGGACCTCCAGATGTTGTTTAGAACTTATGTGAGATATGAGATTATATTGTGTATGTATATTGCTATAATATAGTGTATTAGATAGTATTATATTTGATGAAACTTCTTTATGATAAAATGTTGCTTCATTGTTAGGCATCATTATATTATTATATTGTTCGTATACTTCTGAGTTTTTAAATGATGAACGTATTACTATGGTAATGATTATACTATTTTGACTTGATTAATCATTGCGATTTATTTCAATATTGTACTTTTTGAGAAATATGAAGACATTAGAAAAGGAATTTTTTCTGACATTGTATTATTTTTTCTTTGCCCGGCGCGTGATTGTGCGCTAGGGGTAACTGTGTACGATATTGGTACTTTGTGAAGATATTTTTTCTGAGGTGGTGATGTATTTTTTCCTCACCCGACGCTTGATTGTGCGTCAGCAATAGCCATGTATAATGGTGTTGTATATTTTGATGTCCATTATCAGCTCATCATTTGTACTCCATGAGCGTATTAACTTGGTTGTCTTGGACATTAGGCTATTTTCTTTTTTCTTTTTAGATGATAGCTAATTACTTATTCTTTGATTTAGATTGTCATTGTTTTTTGTAATGGATGCTAATGTACTATAATGGTGTTCATTTATATAATGCATTGTTTTATGTAATTGTTTTCCTTAATATATCATTGTTCTCTTTATTCTTGTAGCATGGCTTTCTTTCTTTATTGTTCATTCCTCTTGTATTTCATCTATTCTTTTTATTTTTTATTTTTTGATGTCATGGCTAGTCTATACGTCATATGTCTGCATATTCCTTTGAAGTTGTTGTACTTCGTATACTTATCTCTTTACTTTCCTATACTTCACTTCGTTTGAACTTTACTCGTATTTGTAGACTGTTAAGTCCTAATTCTAGTCAAGGGGAGTTTATCAGTAAAATACTTGTAAGTACAGGCTGGGCCTTTGTTAGCTCCCTTGTTTAGCTGTTTATGTGTTTAAAATAACTTCGCGTATCTTCGCGAATGTTCTGGAACGTGGGTGAACGAAATTCATCTCAGGCGCTAAATCCGCTGAGCTGTTTTTTTTAGGCGGGGAGATTTTTTTCGGGATTCGAATGCTGAGAGAGCTTAGAGAAGGGACTGACGATTATGGTCAGTGTGTCCCGATATGGAGAATAGTTTTGGTGAAAGGGATTTTGATATTGCCTAAGATTTTTCATAAAGCCGTGGATATAAAGGCTGATATATGTATTCTGCAGAATGTGCATTGTTAAAGATTTTTTCGGGCCTTGGATTATAGGCCGTTATGTGTTGATATCTCCGATGAGGGAGATTTGTGAAGGTCGACAGATTATTATTATAGGGAAGGTGTTTCTCCTCCCATGAGTTATGTTGAGTCTGACGATATAGATATATGTACATTAATTTAAAGCCAGGAACTTATACGGCTTATTTACAATATTGCCAGAGATGTTTGAGAGCATATTTACATCACTGAAAAGCCAGGAATAGGCTTTTACATATATGCGCTGTTTATACTATATACAGATGAATTGAACTGTCGTTAGTTCCATGAGATGCTTAGAACTGTGATCTATTGTCGGTGTGCTGTTAATGATGTCTGCTTTTGTAACTGTGGCGTAATAAACAGTATAGAACTGTACTTGAGGTTTGAAACCTTCCTGACTCCCATGTGTGCATTGATGTGTGATTGCTACTGAATTACTTCAAGCAGTGGCGGATCTACTATGAAACTAATGAAGCTTAAGCTTCAGGGCCCTTAATCCCGGAGGGGCCCCAAAAGCGACTTTAGTCCACATTGCTTAAAAATGTTGGGTCTACTGTATGAGAAGGTTTTTGTTTTTTTAAATAATAATATCAATAATATAGTGTAATTCAATACAAAAGAATAATATTAATAATATAGTGTAATTCAATACAAAATAATAATATTAATAATATAGTGTAATTCAATACAAAATAATAGTTAAAATTAAAATTAAAAGGTTATTAAAGTATCATGTAGGCTAGCCGTAAACGAAAAAAACGCTTTCTCAGAAAGTAGACCGAACATATTTTCCTATCAAACCATACGACAATAGTCGCACGAATCAAATTGCTTAATTTTTTGTTGTTTATTTTCTACAATCCCAATTTTGAGAGTCAGTAGCACAGATGATGTAAAGGTGGAGTGTCGCGGTAAGTTGGATGTTCTGCTGTGGCTAATGTAGTGTTTTCCCCTTTTTAACAGAGGTCAAGACCCTAGAGGAATAACAATGAGTTCACGAAAGTACTTAATTGGATACCAAAAACACAAACTCAAGGAAAAGCGATCTGACGAAATTTCTAAATGTCAAAAACTAACAAACTATTTGACAATGTCAAGTCTGTCAACACGTACAGTTGAAACAAGCCAAGCAAACTCCGTTGAAGCCACTGATAGTCCACAAACTGATGACGATCACAGTGGTCAACATGAAAGTAAAGCAGAACAAGCAGAGACTGAGCAGAAACATGAAACAGGAAGCAAATTCAGTGATTTCAAAGAATACAGTGACCTCGAAAACTGGCCCATAACAGTTGATAATGATTTCATACAGAATTGTTTAATGCAAGACATAAGTTGTTTTTTAGAACAGATGACAAAAACCATACAGTTCTATTTTGAAGTACTGAAAAGAGTTGTAGCTGTTATAAAGTTTTTAAGTGAAAGAGGTTTGGTATTTAGAGGTCGTGAGGAGAAGTGGGGCTCACCAAATAATGGAAACTTCATGGGGGCCATTGAACTTATTGCAGAATTCGACATCTCGAGAAATGTAAAAAAAGAAAAAATAAATGCTACTTACCTATCCAAAACCATGTATGAAGAATTGATAGAAATTATGGGAAAACATGTGCAAGATGAAACTGTAAATCAAATCAACAACCTAGACACCAAATACTACTCTCTTATTGTTGACTCTACGCCTGACCTGGCACATGTTGACCAGCTGGTAATTGTGGTTCGATACTGCTATAATGGAAAACCCTGTGAGAGATTTTTAACATTTTTACCGATAGAAAACCATTCATCCACAATCTTGTTCAACAAAATACAAGTCCTGGGTGAACATAAGCTTTCACTTGAAAATATCCGTGCTCAGTCCTAAGATAACGCATCTAACATTAAGGGCTTGGACAGAGAGCTGCAAGCACTCTTTAAAAACATTAACAGGTACGCAGACTATGTACCATGTGCAGCCCATTCACTTAACCTTGTTAGAGAAAAGGCAGTGTCTCCTGTACCTGAAGTTGTTGTCTATTTTGGCATTTTGCAGGAGCTGTATGTTTTCTTTTCTGGCTCCCCATGAAGATTGGGGATTTTAAACACACAGGGCAATCTACATTTTTCTCTTAAGAGCTTATGTGTAACTAAATGGTCTGCACACTATGAAGCAGTCCGGGCAATTAAAAATGGATATATGGGTATTTTACAAACTCTCAAACATATTTTTGAAGACTCAGAAGAGAAGCATGAATGTAAACGAGATGCAAAGAATTTATACAACAAGTTGGTACAGCTGGAATATGCTTTTTTAACAGTCGTTTGGGAAGAAGTGCTGGAGCGTTTCAATAAAACAAGTAAGACACTCCAAACCTCTGGTTGTGATGTATTTGAAGGTTATCTTCTGCTTTCATCTTTACTATCGTTTGTTAAAGAACTCAGAGAAAGTTCAGCCGATAGGATTGCACACTATGAATCAGAAGCAAAAGGTTTGTGTGAAGATATCACTTCAAGTTATTCTGATGCTTCTAAACGCATTGTTACAAGGACATTTTCAGATGGAACAAGTGGTATTGCTTCTTTGAGAGGAGCTGACAAATTTAGGATAGAAGTTCTATATCAACTCTATGACTGCTTGATAATCCAGTTACACAAGACGATTTGCCCATATGAGCAGATTGCGGAAAGGTTCAAGTTCCTCTCAGAATTGGTGAACAATTCTGAAATTGATGAGGATAGTATTAAACTTATAATATCGTATTACAAAGATGATACTGACCACAAACTAGTAAACGAGTGTTATCAGTTCAAAGAATATTTACACCTTAGGAAATCCCAGAACACAGAAGAAAACACGCCATCTAAAATGCAATGCGCAGAAGTTATTCAGCTTAATTGTGAGCAACACCTAATTGAAGTGTTCCCCAATATTACTACTGCGCTTAAGCAGTACTTGGCAATGCCCATCATGAACTGTGAAGCAGAATGGAATTTTTCATAGCTATCCTTTATAAAAAATAAATTTTGGTCTACCATGACCGAAGAGCGCTTAAATTCTGTATGCATATTGTCTCTAGAAAATGACATTGCAAGGAAGCTCTCATATGACAAAACTGTACGTGAATATGTTGCTAGAAAAAACAGAAATAAGAGTATTTTGTAAAATGTGCTTCATGTAGTATGTTCTGGTAAGTTTAACTTTTCCTTCTGAGCACAAATCTCTTATGGATACACCTTGTCAGCCTTGTTTTTTTAACAAATGTATTAAAATATTTTATATTTTCCTCATTTTTCTAATTTTTTCTTGGTATCTTCAACGAACTAATTT
Source organism: Oreohelix idahoensis (assembly GCA_024509875.1). Lineage (NCBI taxonomy): Eukaryota > Metazoa > Mollusca > Gastropoda > Stylommatophora > Oreohelicidae > Oreohelix > Oreohelix idahoensis. The sequence goes on along the minus strand of JAMPIV010014053.1, from coordinate 246,625 downwards.
GAATGATGGAGGCAATCATTGGTTATGATCTTCAACCAAGAAGTGGTAATTGATCAGAATGTTCTGCATGGAGTTGTTTTCTTTTTTGAAAATTCATTCATTTGTCTTCAACTATAAAGCTTGAACTTCTTCCTCCAAGACCGATTTTCTCTATAATACATTCTTTCACATCATTTCCATATCTATACAATCACATTCATCATCATCTTCCCGGGTAAACTTACCATTATTAGCTGCAAGTACCCGGCGCTGCCCGGAAGTCTATCACCCTTCAACAAACCAAGACATAGCCTTCAACACCCTGCTCACGAAGAATTATATAAACCTTGTGTAAACTGAATGGCGGCCCTAACTTTTGTCCAGTAGTATAGTTGAGCGGTGCACTCCAGTAGTCTCTTTCCCATTGGTTAGTCTTTTCCAATACGACAGCTTACGATTTATTTTATTGGTCTGACGTCACGCGTTGCACCACCACGTATTTAAATTAGTAACGGCATCTTGTGACAAATTTGCATAAGCTTTATGTTAAGTAGATAAATATGCATGAGCTTTATGTAAAGAAGTTAACCTGTTCGGACTTGTTTAAACTGTGGCATGGTTTTTTTTTTTTTCTATAGTCCGTTTCCAATGTAAAACGTTAACTTGTTTAAGCCACGGCTTGTATTTCTTATAGCATGTTTAAGAAGGTCTTAACGTCAGTTATATCTTACGTTATTATACTTTCTTTTATTATCTTATAACCATTAATTCAAATCTAGTGATGTTATTATTTACAATCGTATTTTTCCTATGACCACCCGGTCACAACCACATAAGTTAATGAAGGCTCTCTAAGAACAACTACAGTACTGGCTTCATGCTCCGTCAGGACCACATAAGTTAGTACAGGTTCTCTAAGAACATCTACAGTACTGGATCCATCCTCCATTAGAAGCGATAAGAAGAAAAAATAAGAAGATGTATTTTTGGTCTCCCAGTATTTATCGTACAACCCTGAGGTTCCCACAACAAGGACGGTCTTGTAATACTATCAAATATTTGTGTGAGTGTGTACCATATCCAAAACTGACGTCATCTCCTTCTATTTTGTTACACTAGTATCTACCTATTTTGTTACGTCAGCAGATTCTACTGATGTAACTGTTGTGGCAGAGAAGGAGAGGTGTGTGTGAAGGAGTGAGGGCATGCATTAAAAATATGTGATGATTGTCGTGGGGTGGGGGAGGGGGGGAGGGGAATACCAACTAATTTAGAAAATAAAAATATGTGTCCTGCCCACTTGATTTTTTACAGGCTTTTCTTTAACTTGCAACGTATGTCACTCTCTTGTCACCTTCAAATCTTGCAATCGATTTTTCAATCACTTCCAGATGAGCAATAGCTCTGAAACTTGGCATAGTTGTGTATTCCCCATGACAATACAATAATCAGTCGTAAAAATAATAAAATGAATAAAATTAAAATTAATATTAATTTTGTTTGTTTGTATTATATCATCAGTGAAATGGGCGATAACTGCAAATAATCCAGGTGTACTCTTTCCAACAAGATTGTCTCTCCTGAGAGAAATATTTAAACTTCTCCCCTCCCCTCCCCCGTCCCACACACACACTATCGCACGCGCGTGCACAGACATACACACAACTGACAACTACATTTAAAAAAAAATGTAATTTACAACTCTTATCAACATTAAAAATATATATATATATTACCTTTCCGTGTAATATACTGAATAATGAAATCCGCCTCCTGTGCTCTGGACTCGTTTATCGCAAACTGATAATATTATTAGCGGATCGATTCCACACACACACACTATCGCACGCGCGTGCACAGTCATACACACAACTACAACTACATTTAAAAAAAATGTAATTTACAACTCTTATCACAATTTTTTTTAATTAAAAAAAAAAAAAATTACCTTTCCGTGTAATATACTGAATAATGACATCCGCCTCCTGTGCTCTGGACTCGTTTATCGCAAACTGATAATGCCATTACCGGATCGATTACATTTGCCTTAAATTTAAAAACAAACAAAAAGCACTAAAAAGAAGACAATAAAAGATATTTTTAAAAATGTTTTGAACACAGGCTTTCAATGCACTAAAAAGCCACAATAATTTTTCAAGCCTGGGGCGCTGATTCTACATGAAATTAACTTCTGCTTTATACTTCATTACACACATATGGATAAAAATATATGATAAGCGCTTAAGCGCCCCAGGCTTTTTGTCAATTTGATGTTACATTTTTTGACTGCAAGCTATAAACTCCTTGAAAAATTATTTAAAATCACTGTCGGAACTTTCCAAACCTCGTCTGCTTGGACGTTTAGTGGAGACTGTGGTCACGTGATAGAAACTGAACTTCGTCCCTGGAACAAAGTGATCATCGCTGAGAAAAGTCAAATGTAGTGAAGCTTTTAGACAGATGAGAGATACTTATAGCTTTAGGTGGTGTAGTGAAAAGAATAGACAATAGACTTATAGACAGACAGACAGACTGATGAAAGATACTTACAGCATTAGGCGGTGTAGTGAAAGGAATAGACAGTAGACAGACAGACGGACAGATGAGAGATACTTACAGCATTAGGTGGTGTTATGAAAGGAATAGACAGTATAGACAGACGGACGGACGGACAGATGAAAGATACTTACAGCTTTAGGTGGTGTAGTGAAAGGAATAAACAGTAGACTTATAGATAGACAAACAGACGAACAGTACTTATAGCAATAGGTGGTGTAGTGAAAGGAATAAACAGTAGACTTAAGATAGACAAACAGACGGACAGTACTTATAGCAATAGGTAGTGTAGTGAAAGGAATAGACAGTAGACTTATAGATAGACAAACAGACGGACAGTACTTATAGCAATAGGTGGTGTAGTGAAAAGAATAGACAGTAGACTTATAAACAGACAGACGGACAGATGAGAGATACTTACAGCATTAGGTGGTGTAGTGAAAGGAATAGACAGAAGACTTGTAGACAGACAGACGAACGGACAGATTCACAGTCAGGCATATCAGAATCTTTATTCTCCAGAAAATACATTGAAATGTACTGACATGATATAATAAAATACAACATGGCATATAGGAGAATCATTATAATTTACATAAAGTAAATTTACATACATTCATACAGCGTTAATGAGGGCTGTTACAACATACCTTCCATTTACGGTGTCTACGCCACATCCTCGGCATCTCGTGGAAAGATAAAGTGACAAATGTCGAGGTGTTGTCACGTGCTGGCCTTCAAAGTACAGTATACACTGCTTAGACAGCGCAGACTTCGCTGGCTTGGCCATGTCCGCCGCACGGAAGATGGTCGCATATCTTCTACGGACAATTAGCAGATGGCAAGAGAGCAGTTGGGTGACCACAGCTGAGGTTCAAAGATGTGTGCAAGAGAGATATGAGGGCACTGGACATGGGATCCAGTACGTGGGAGGATGAAGCTGCCGATCGCACTAAGTGGCGATGCTATTTACGGCGGCACCTCAGATTGGGCGAAGAGAGGCTCACACAACAAGCAGAGGAGGGGAGAAAACGCCGATAGGAGCACCAGGAAAATAAGCAGCTGAGGGCTGTCACCTCAGGGGCGCATTCCCATAGTCAGTTATGACTGAAGGGGCTATTATTATTATTATTATTATTATTATTACCACATACATACATATGTGATGGCATTGCCTCCCCTGCTTTGCAGTAGTGGTCCAACAGTGGCCAAAACTCAAGAGTATCTATTAAAGGCTTCAATGGAGTCTATCTTTACACAAGATTACTTTTGGCAGAAATGTAGATAGGAGAGTAGTAAATCTTCTATCACCTGGGAGTCTTCACAAGAAATTCAGATAAGCGAAAACAATGCTGGCTGTCGTGAGCACGTTAATTCTGTAATCTGCCGACACCTTTTATGAAGAATTAAGCAATGGTTTATTCTAGCTCGTTAAGCCCCTACCTCTGAGTTGATCAGTGGAATTATTATTATAATATATAGCTCTGTTTAGAGTGTGTGTAGTAATTTGACTGAAACAAACATACAGTAACTTTAAAAGGATTAAATCGAAGTTAAATTTGTAAAATTATAAATTACAAAATTTCATAATCACTTTAGGTTGTAACAGTTGTAAAATAATTTGAATATTTATGAAAAGGTTTTTATCACTTCAATGATTTTTTATAAGAAGTTCAAGTGGCAGCATATAGGAAAACTTAGCTGCCAATGATGGTTCTAATCCTCCTTAGGGGTTGGTTCTTTTCACTCTGCTCGCGCTCGTCTCTGTCAAAGTTCAGGCGCCGCACGTTCCCAGAACGTCAAGGAGTAACGGCCACGCTGGTTCCGTGTCTGTCTATAAGACCCTCTTATGATGGCGTTACGCACAACGTCAGTCCACTTCTACATTCCCTTGGTTCCAGAGATAATACTTTCTGCTGGTACCACCTATAACTATGATAGAAGAATAGAAACGAATGCTCTTCTGAGTATTGCGTTTTCCAACCAATAGTTATGGGTTCCTATCTTCCCATACCACCATCCCATGTCAGAATTTACCCTCGATGAGAATTAAATATAATCCATCGGGATAAAACTTCCTTTACATTTAAACTGAATAGCTTTAGCTTTACATTACATATAAATGAAAAGGTTAAACTTACAGACATAATATGTTTTGCATTTACATCTCCACTGTTTGAAAAGTGTTCACAATATAAATTCATTTATGTTTCATTTATATTTACACTTATTTAAAAGTTTGACCCTTCTATTAATTAAAATGAATATTTTCACCACGACATTTACGCTAGTTTACAGCGTGAAACCTTACATTCATTTTAAAGTGAATATGTTTATAGGGACATTCACACGGCTTTGAAAATGTAAGTCTTATGCTTAGAATGTACATCATGTCTTTCATCTTTCCCTCCCTGCTCCATAGGGAACCTAGAACTACTTTTTGCTTTTAGTTATCTTTACGAAACTATCAATAAAGCAATCACCAGCCCGTGCAGTGGTGGTTCATGAATCATCATTCTATACGCCGAGGTTGCCAGCTCAAATGACTTTGACATCTAATAGCGAGGTTCACACAATAAAATTCATTGTAATATATACATATATATGTTAGTTCATGTTAGTAATAAAATATGAAATGTAAATCACAACTTACGCCAATCCTGGCTACAGACTTGTCGCACAGATGAATAAAAGAGACGAATCGTTCTCTTACAACACGCGTCTGGGATTTCTTTTAATTTTACAATAGATTGCCCCTTCTGACTCCGTGTTTCTTCAATTTCCTGGTTCCATTGTTCCTTATTAAAATTTGAAAGAGATTTCCTGTGCTTTATAAGTCTTATCTGGTTCTCCAATAAAAGGTCCGGTTAACAAAAGGAATTATGAATCTAGTCTTCACTCTGGCGAGGTCTGATGTTGCCTTGGTGAGCGTGAAATTCACAGTGAAATAGTACTGCGAAAATGATCAGACTATATTCTCAGCCTTCGTATGTTATGGAGTTAAATAAACGCTCCAATCATATTCAAACAGGTCGGGTGTGGTACTTTCAAAATATTTTCGACATTTAAAAATTTTGCACGTCTCCCATATATGGCAATATGCTGTCCGATGCCCTCGTGTACAAACTTACTGACAGATCGGTAGACACACATGACAACATGCCCACATGTGTCACACAGATAGTAATGTTGGTGTATAAAGGATGACCCGGAAGCGCTTATGTCATAAGTTCCACCTCCACCTCATGCACAGGTTATCCTGTGTTTTGCCAAACAAACAAATCTTTTTCTATTCAGCACCCCTGCCCAACCCAAGCTTGGATAAACAAGCACCGTCGCTTGAAAAGATGGTCAGACAGATTATGCGATAAAATACTGTCGCTGACCGTCTAATAGCCTGGCGTAACTTAACACGTCTTTGTGAAGCGTGAATGCGACACAATAAGATAAGAATTACTCCCGTAGCAAATACTGCCCTAGGGGAGTGGCGTGTTAGAGACTTTCCCCATACTATGTCCAGCATAAAGAGTAAAATGTATGAAAGGGAAAAATGAAGAAGAAGAAATGATACTGCCGTAGGGCTGGAGGTGAGAGTGATCAAACAAAAGGACAGGGACAGACATTTCGTCACAACATACATACATACAGTCATACTTGATCCCCGTTAAATGAGTTTCGCTTTGGTATTTTTGACATATGCCTATTCCTCTTACGTCGGGATTCTAGAACAAAGACTGCCTTGTAAGTTAATTAAAAGATACACTGAAAAATAAAAACAATGGTTTGGATACCAAATGAGAATAACTCCTAATAAAAAATCAGCACGTGCATTTAACCTCAAAATGGAAGGCCAGGTATAGAAAACGATTCAGAACAACTTGGCTTTCGAGTTTGTGATATATATCTTAAAGAAGTACAACATGACATCATCACAGACAGCACGGGATAGGAAACAAATAATCCAGTCCTTTCTTTCTACAGCTGTGTACAGATTTAGCAAACAATTAAAAGAAGAAAAAAGACAGAGACACGCATTAACAAAGAGAGAGCAAGAGAATAAAAAAAAAAAAAAAGGTAAAGGAACCCGTTACACGCCCATTGAGGCATATTGGGAATATGGTGTTAGAGCAAGAGAATGAGAGAGAGAAATAGAGAGCAAGAGAGAGAAATAGAGAGCAAGAAAGAGATAGCGAGAGCAAGAAAGAGATAGCGAGAGAAAGAGAGAGCAAAAGAGAGAGAGAAAGAGAGAGACAGAGAGGCTACCGTAAATCTCCGTTTCTTAAAATTTGCATAATTCACGAATATTCAGACACATCTATTTCTGGTTCCTCAAGGTCAAGATTATCTTGAAACGAGCAAGTAATCCATCAGGAAGTGACGAGAAAGAACTATGGTGCGCGCTTCATGCCTTATGTCCTGAGGACGGCTGTCTTTCTCAAGTATTTATTTTCTTTCTTTCCATTTCTTTGTACCTTTCCCCTCCCTCCGCCCAAGTAAACCCGTCAACATACACAGACACTTGGGAACTTTAATTTTTTTAAAAAAAAGCACACACACACATTTAAGAAATGATAAACAAAACACAACTTGAATGGGTGTAATAAATTTGTTTTATCATGTAAGAGCTTGTTAAATTTTGTTTTTAACTTCATGTTAAAGCTAAAGTCATTTAACAATCATTTTTTTTTAAATGTCGTACGTTAGCGGGAACTGAACCCAGATGTTTTTGCTTCGAAGAAAACCACGCTAACTGTTAAACCACCAACTATCCTTGATGTTTTTTTTTTTTTAAACCATTTTGCAGTATCGTTTTCCTGTACACATTACTAGACACAAGCATTTCGACTTTTGTTGGCTTATAATAGCTGATTGGAGAGTTATATTGGTGATTGAGTCTTTAAATGTATGGCTCGTTTTAGAGTCCTATATAACATAGTTGTGTAGGTGTCGTGTCACTTTTTTTTTGGGGTGCGAAATTGGCTGTGCGACCTTTCACAATTTACTTTCGCAGCAAGGCGATGGCGCCATTTGGATGGTCCTTTGTCCGAATCCCGGGAAAAAAAGAGATCCCGTTACACGCCCATTGAGGCATATTGGAAATACGGTGTTAGGCCCATATTTTCTCGACCATCGGCACACTATGGGTGATGTGGTCAGCATCACGCCGGCCGCCTTAACCTTCCCAGTAGTTGCTCTGGTACCAAATTTATGAGGATGGGTCGACCCCGAAGCCGTTTGCGGTCTAAAAATTTTAAATTTAAAAATTAGGAAATCTACCCACCACAAAATATTTATAGAATGTGTGATTCCTATACATTACATACACATTGGGATTCTCGACGGTGCTACGGAGTTCGTGCACTGGGCTGAGATCCTCCTTGTGTAAGCTAAGGGAGGAGATCGGAGCACTGAAGTCCTAAAAACCAAACCAAATCATTTTTGTTCTATTTTTAATTCTTGACGAATATCAATCAGCGTGCAGTTCTTTATCTTTCGTTGGCTTGAAATATATTGTCTATATCTGCAATGTTGTTTCTTGTATAAACTTCACTGTCTTTTGTAGTTCATACAGAGGTCCGTGTAGTTTTGCTTCCAGTGTTGTTTCTCTGGGCCAGTGGGTTTGCCTCAATATATCATATTTGGGGCAATCTTGAAGTACGTGCTCCGCAGTCTGGGGTGCCCGTCCACATGTACACATGGCTGAATTGCCAATCTTGAATTTTGTATACATGTGGCTGCGGAGTCGGTTATGTCCTGTTCTGAGGCGCAGAATGACAATTTGTTCTGAACTGTTCATAGCTTGGTAGTCGTCCTGTGTTGGTGGCTTTCTGATTGATTTGATCATCTTTTTCTTCTGATGGTACGTAACTGGTACATCCGGTTGCTCGTCTGCAGCACCTTCTTTAGCCAGTCCGTCTGCTCTCTCATTTCCTGGAATTTCACAGCGAGACGATATGCACTGCATGGCGACCCTGCGCTAGTTGCACAGTTCAGAAAATAGGGCTTGTATACCTGGCAATTTTCTGGACTGAAGTGCTTGGAGTGCTGATCTTGCATCTGTCAGGAATACTACAGGCTGTGGACCGAGATTGGTGTTCAATAGTTTCTCAGTTGCCACCTTGATTTCCTGGATTTCTGCATCATAGTTGTTACAGAATTTCCCCGTTGGTACTCTGACCGTATCCCTAGTGTTGTTTGGGTATTCTATGTACACTCCTGCTCCTCCATTCTTTACTGCATTCTGTGCTGACCCATTCGTGTATACTCGGACCCAGAGGTCCTGTGGGTATTCATCATCCAGGAAACTGAGAGTGACTGTCCTACATTGCACGCTGTTCTGTTCATCTCTGTCGAATATTCCTTTCACTTTTGTCTGGATGTGTACTGGTAGTCCAGGCTCCTCTCTCCAAGGGGTTTGTTCTGGCACAGACTTTAGGGGGCTGTTAACTTCAGGCAGGTCTGAGGTTTGTCTACGAAATCGTTTGGCCTGGTGGATAAAGCTGCTTCTTTTCAGTCGCCACATTGCTAGGTTTTGGAATCTGTCCTTCATTGGATGGCTCGGCATACAGAGGAACTTTTCTGCCTGTGTTAGCACTTTCGTGTCTTTGCGTTCTCTCAGTGCTGGTATCCTCCCCATTTTCTCCATCTCCACTATAGGCGTTGATTTCGTTGCACCCGTGATGACCCTAAGCGCCTGGTTTTGCACCTTATCTAGCTCAGCGTGCAGTTAAATAATCTTGCATGATATCACACACTATCGTTTGCCACTGGCAAAGATATTTTCTCGAAAGGTGGCGCTGACGACGTGTAAACGTTTCAACCATACAAATAAAATTACATTGCATGATATATCTTGATACTTTGGGAGGTAAGTAACATGAAGGGAATGAAATATTAGGAGATAGAAAGTCGAGTAAAAATACTTCTAGTCAGTACTGGTCTCGTATGTGAGATCGGATACCACTCGTACCATTTATGTCCCTTGTGTTTATTGTGATATTCTAAATATCTAACTTGGATTTATCTGAGTGGCAACACTGATCTTCTTAGGCGATTTCCGTCCTTTAAAACGTTGTTTACTTATTTAATATTAAATTGTTGGCTTTGGAGGGGAAGGCGTGTACATACAGTTAAAGAATGGGCGAGAAATCTATGGAAGTGAAGGCGTGTACATACAGGTGAAGGCGTGTGCATACAATTAAAGAATGGGCGGGGATGTGGAGGTGAAGGCGTGTACATACAGTTAAAGAATAGGCAGGAAATGACTTATGCTAATTAATTAATTATTTTCTTCTTACTCCTTATACAGCATGGAGCCACCGCTGTAGTTGACCTACTTTCAGGAATGCTGCACCAAGCAGTCACATGCTCTTGTTGTCCTGGTTTGTGTAGCAATGTGTTTTACAATATGAGGTCACCAGCCGCACGTATAACCGTACAACAGTCGACACTTGCAGCATGAATGAGGGAGCAATAGGTCTAGTCTGTCTTGGACTCATGCCAAAACTACAGGAGGTACCTGCCAGTACCCATTAGAACGTTCTCAGGCAACTTCAAAGCTGAAACAAGTAGCCTAGAAAATCAGCAACAACCATTGTGGAGAACAAGGATTATAACTGAGACAAGACAGCATTTCTGGCAGATTCTTAATTAGTTATAGGCGAGTAAGTAACCCGTTGTGATTTATAGTGTTCTCTTTCTGTTACATGTCCTGATGACAGCACTATTTCAACTTTAACCATTTCATACATTTACATTACAGGTCACCGTCATTAGATCTTTGTAGTAAAAATTAAATGAATGCATTGATGAAGCCATGGGTAAAATGGTAGAGGGTCCAGTTACACGCCCATTGAGGCATTTTGGGAATATGGTGTTAGGCCTCATATTTTCTTGACCATCGGCACACTAGGGGTGATGTGATCACATCACGCCAACCGCCTTAACCTTCCTAGAAAACCCTCTGTGGTGAAGTGGGATGTTATAAATATTTATAGGGAACTTAGTGTACTGACTGAGATCAGCTGTGAAGGTATCTATATCTAATAAGAGTAGTGTATTATAGATAACCTTACTTGCTGCCACATATATATATATATCTCAGTCAGAATTATTCTGGAATAGTGTGATGACTACGTTGTATGTCTAGGGTATGTGTATGATGAAGTGTAAGTCATAACAACAACAGACAGATAAACAATTTAATTTATTCCACCACACTTGACAACACTGTGACACTCACATACATATAACACTCTAAAGGATATCTTAAAGGAGTCACTGATAACTTTTCAAATAACAATATGTATTCATTGCTGTTATGAATGAATATGTGTCCTGATTCAAATACAAAGGGAACCAGGAATCACAATCAATTTTAATTACAAGTTATATGTACAGAATTTCTCAATATGAATATTGTAGTGACATATATTATTAAAAGTATCCTATGTGTGTCAGTTGTGTAGTAGTAATATGAGGTAATACTGGTTTTGTTTTGTTCAAGCTCTGTTGGTATTTGTCATCATGACTTCAATAGTTTGTCTTTATGGGAGCTAGTATTGGAGATGTTCTCAGTTCCTGTTATTAAAACAATTTACTTCCCCTCTTAAGTTTATGTTACAATGTTATTTTAAGATGGGGTACATAATTTTGAGCTCAGCTGGCCACATCAGCTTATCTTGCGTGATGGCGGCAGGAAAAGACTCCTCTGCTCGATTTCTCCCCTGTGCTCTGGAGACACCTCACTGATAGCTAAATGGACCAAGGAGTATGCTGTCCGACTCTGGATTCAGCAAAGCTCTGACCAGGTGCTGCTCAATACCATCAAGACCACGGTCCCTGAAAACAAGAAGGATGTACCTTCTACTTCATAACTAATTGATACTCTAGTTCTACACTGAGCACAATACATCACAAACATTGAGTTCAGAGCGTTAGGCCAACTGTCAGCTTCATCTGAAATACTTTATACCAGTATTAACCTCCTTAATGGTTACTACGCCTCTGCACTTCCAGCATTATTTCTTTCTAGTCAATCATCTAGGTGTCAGTGTACTGTTTGGCCATTCCACTCCGTTTTACTTTCCTCCGACACCTTCTGTTCAGGCTGGAGCATTATAGGCTTTACATCATGTTTGCTACTGAACTACACATATATACAGGCATAAATTAACAATTCACATTCAATTTTCATTAAAAGATACTGAATGTTTCAAGCTTACCACAATTCATGGAAACAAACACAGATACGTTGATTAGCAATGAATTCTGGCACAAATACTGGCACAAATTCCCATCTGCTTATGTTCCAGGCTTTTATTTTAGCAAAAATGTGAGCTGGCTTCAACGCACTGTTGCTTTATCAAGCTTATTTGAACTAGTGGTCTCGAACTAACGCTCCTAAGTGAGTATATCAGCGAGTCTAGCCAATGGAGCCACGTTTCCACAAGGGTTTGAAAAAATTTTAACTTCCTACGTCTCCCCTAACAACCAAAGATAGTATTTATAGTCCGACCAATCGTGTTTAGTCTTATATTTGTTGCGCTCCAATCAATTTGGAGTTTACATGGTAGGCTATTTCTGTACGTAAGGTTTTTTCAAACACGTTATAAAAAAATTTTATGAGCAGAAATGATTTCATGCTGTCAGGCATCCCCACTATTTTATTTTGGTTATAACTTGTTAATTCCTAGACTATTTGCGTAACGTTGTACATATTCTTTGTCAGCAAACCCTAAGGAACCCAAATATATATATTTAATAGAGCTAAGTGGCTGCGTTCAAAATATGCAATTTCTTCTATCTCCTGTTTCGAGGATGTGCTGTCTGGGTACTGTAATGTTTTCAAACGTAAACCCATCTATTGTCATCTTTTCTAATAAGAGTTTTTCAGGATTTAAAAACCTAACTCTGGGAAGGGTAGTGAATTTATCACTGTCCGTCTGAAAAAAAAGTTAGTGCATGTGGCCTTACACGCGTGATAGTAGTAATTGTGTATCGCGCGACGCGTGTTGCATGCGTTCCTGATTTTCAGCCCTCCCTCTCTCTTTCTATTTGAGTCCATCTGTTCGTTCGTTTTGGTAATTACTTTCTGCTCGCCTTTATTAGTTTCTGTGATGATTTCGGCATCAGTAAAGTTGTGTTAAAGCGTAGTTACAACTAATATTGTGCTCTTTAATAGACCTTAGCGTGCATGGAGGTTTTTGAAAACCATAACGAATGCATCAATTTTTTTGTTTCAGTATGTAGGGAGGCATTCCAGATGCCGATTCAGAAACTTAAGTGGGAAATCAATGGTGTCATTTTTATCTTTATTAGCCAACGAGCCAACAATGTAGTAGCACTTTATTTACCGGCTATGAGTTTCAAATTGTCATGATTTCATTTGGTTGCTGTGATGACATGTTTTGGAGTTAAAATGATTTTATGGAGAGCTTTTTGAGGGATACCTCAATTATGTCGATCACGGTGCCGCGAGGAACAACGGTGCTTTTCTTTTGGGACAAAAAATGACCCCTAGCACTAAAGACGTGCATCCAAATGGTCTTGTGTCAGCCATAATTTATTTGAGAAGTAAATAAATCATGCTGAAGGAGTGGCACGAAAGAACAGATGCCTAACCTATGATAAGCAATGATGCTTCTCTTAATTTGTAGGACTCATGAGATAGAATTTCCATCTCCATGGAAGAGATGAATATGTAAAATTATCGCCCTTCAAAATAATTCTTCAAGTAAAGTCTCTTTAATTTTTCTCTTCTTAACATTAAAAAAAAAATAATTCATTCATGAACGGACAAGACTTCTAACTGCCAGTCTTATGACCCTTCAGTCTAATATTCACGCATACGCATTAAGTCAAGCTTTGAACCTAGTACCATATAAATCATTATGTAAATAAGCACGCATTAACAAAACAAATGTATGCGGTCTTGTCTTCAAACCGCTGACATACATGACATTCCCCTGTGTGATGTGCGTCTATATGAAAAGCCAGGAGACATGTAAGGGTCATAACTTCACGCGGCGCGTGCACATATTCTCCCGTTAAAACTGGGTCAACTTCTAATAGTTAGATGGTTTTTTGTTCTTCCAGGACTTAATGCGCGATTTCAGTATGTATTTCTGTGTATGAATATATCTTTTTCCTCAGTGCATTTTTCTAATGTTCAAAGAACTATAACCTGTACCGCACATACATTTTCAGGCATACCAGAGTTAGTTTTCTTGTGGTATGTTGAAGGTAATAATACTTTAGTAAAGTGTATTCTAAATTATTAATATTTAAAAAGCGTAATGTGTTATTGAATACATCCAGAACTATTTCTTTAAAATTGTGTAAAGTGTCAACTGAATGCGACAAGCAGAAGTAGTTCTTGTAGCACAGATTGAAATAGCAGATTAATTGTGTTGCTTTATTGTTATTTGCATTCAAACAGAAACTGCAGCAAAATATTATAATTACCATTTTTCTTCTTTTTCTTCTTCTTCTTCTTATTATTATTATTATTATTCCCTCATCAAAAACTTTTGTTGTATTCTGTGGAAGATAAGACTATAATGATTGTTTGCCACGTGTTTCAATTTTGAGCCGAATTTTTAGCTCTGCCCTTGCAGTCTTAATTGGCTTTCTCTGCTACTATAAATAATCAGGTTCTTTTTTATTTTTCTCTCCTGTTGCTGGGCAGGTTCTAGCCAAGGAAATATCTAGTAACACTGGTTGGTTGTTTCATGAGAATGTGTCCTATCCATCTCCATGTTCTCTCTGTAATAGCAAGCCGTATTGCTTGTTGTCTGGTTGTATACCACATTTATCTGTCTTTATTATTTCATGTTGCCATAAGAAAAGTAATTCGCTACTGAGGCGTCTGTTAATGATTTTCTGAAATTAGAACTCGATACTCGTGATGACATGCCACGCTTCTGGAGCATAGTGTAGGACAGATTTGACATTTGAGTTAAGCAGCCAATATTCTTTCTGCTCCTAGCTGATGAGTTCTATTGTGATCGGAGAGACCTGAATGCAAATAAAATAAATAAACAAAGCCAGGTAATTCCCACAGAATGTAAACAGAACAGGTAATTCTCACGGCGCGTCAGACGAGTCTCAAAGATTATTAGTTCTCGCTGCAGTGTGCAGAGTAACAGTTCTCGGGTAGCTTGCGTTTTTTTGTTCGCAGAAGTTCTCTGCTCACACATGATATTTGCTTACAAAAGCTCTTTGCTCACTCATTGTCTTTAGTCACACATGTATTTAGCACACATGCGTGTCTTTTGCACAACAAATGTTCTTTGATCACACATGCCGTCACATCGAACACGTTCTTTGATCACGAACATTTTTTAATAATACATCGTTTCTCATCCAACGTGTTTAACCTTTGATCATACGTCATGAGAAGTTTGACGACAACGATCACATGAAGGTGAAATAGAATGGGAAATAATGAAATTACCACAGTAGAATTAGCGCCGTCATCAGGACATGGAGCAGACAGAACACTGTATAATTATTTCCTGTCATTTTCTGGCGGATTACTTGCTTGTACGTTTTATAATCATGTATATTCTCAGTTCACACATGGTTTTTGTACACATATATCCTTTGTGCACACATGTTCTTTGTACACATATGTTCTTTTTACACACATGTTCTCTGAACACACATTTTAAATCACACGCATTCATTGATCACACATATTTGTACTACATATATTAAGTGATTACACATATTTTTATCACATATATTAATAGATTACACATTTCATTAATCACGAGTATTCTCGTCTCTTACATAATCTAGTTGACGGAAATCTGTGCCAGGAATTTGAAATTGCGAGCTTGTTTGATTGGCAGCCACGAGGAAGGACCAGTCTTTAATAAATATTTGACACACCTTTACTTGTCCTTGACAAATGTTGAAGTCACGAGCATATTTCACGTTTAAGTTGATGTCACTTAGTGCTGCTGTGTGTGGTTATACGTCTGTCCGTGGTTCCGTCCTTCAAGTTGATGTCACTAAGTGCTGCTGTATGTGGCTATACATCCGTCCGTGGTTCTGTTATTCAAGTTGTGTTTGCTGTGAAAAAGTTATGCTTTTGTAGAATCGTTAAAACAACAAACATTTCTGGAACTTGCTTGGTTCACGCTGGGGACAATAAACTGGAGGCCGCATTGTTGGCCAAAAAAACAAAACAAACAATAAACAAAACAAACAACAAAAGTAAAAAACAAAGCAAAACGCAGCGTTTCTCAAGTCAGATTTTTTTTTAAAAATGGCTTCAGTGTTTGCCTGGCGTTATTAATTTTGATAAAGCTCGAAACTGATTTGGAAATAAACAAGCTGACAGACATTGAAAGAGAGCGAGGCAAAGAATGGCAATCATGAAAAAAAAACTTGCTGCAACAACTTGGGTTGCAGATGAGAGAGTGCTAAAGACGTTATACACAGGGCGAGTGAGACCAGTCCTAGAGTATGGCGCTGCAGCATGGGCAACAGCAGCTAAGTCAAACTTCGACAAAATCAGCGGACTCCAAAATCAAGCAATGAGAATTATAACGGGTGGCATGAAGACAGTACCTATAAAAGAACTCGAAAAGAATACATGCCTCCAGCCAATGGAGGACAGAAGAGACAGCAGGGCTCAGCAACAAGCTGAAAAATTCAAAAGACTAACAGACCATCCGATGTGCCATAGAATGAATGCTCTTGGAAGGCAAAGACTCAAACGAAGCAACTTTGTAGAATCAAACAAAACACAGATGAGAACAGTTTTCATAAATACAATATAAATTATTAAACCCATGTACACTGCACACAAGCTACGAGTTTGAAAACAACACTGTTTCCTTGAGATAATAGAAAACATTCCTGGAATTGAAAGAAAGAAGAGCCAGACTGCAACAGAGAGAAAATCCAAAGCGAGCAAACACATAGAGAAACATTATCCACGCAACACCTGGACCCATGCTTACACAGATGGATCAGCAACAAATGCAACAGAAAATGGAGGTGGAGGTGTCCTTCTGGCCTTAAACACTGGTGCACAAAAGAGTTGTCAAACGCAACAGGACAATTCTCAAGTAACTTCAGAGCAGACGTAGAGGCCTTGAAAACTGCAGCAGAGGTTATGATAACTGTGGTAAAGTGGGATGATATAAATATTTATAGGGGACTTAATGTACTGACTGAGATCAGCTGTGAAGGTATCTGTATCTAATAAGTGTGGTGTATTACAGATGACCTTACTTTGCTACCACATTTAGACCTCAGTCAGACTTATTCTGGAATATTGTGATGACTACGTTGAATGTCTAGGGTTATGATAGTGATGAAGTGTATGTTCACAACAACCAACAGACAGATAAACAATTTAATTTAATCCACAATACTTTACAACACTGTGACACTCACATACATAGAACACTCTATAAGACTATCTTAATAAGTCAAGTGTTAACTTTTAAAATATGTATTAATTCCTTTCAATACTCGATATCCTGATTCAACTACAAAGTGAACCAGGAATCACAATCAAAATGTAATCACAAGTTGTATGTACACAATTTATAGATAGGATCTTTGTATTGACATATATTATTATTGCAATATGTGTGTAAGTAGTGATGTAGTACTCTGAGGTAATACTGGCTTTTCAAGCTAGGTTGTTGTTTGTCATCATGACTTCATGTGTTTGTTTCTGGTGGAAATAATATTGGAAAGGTTCACAGTTTCTTTTATTTGAAACAAATAACTGTCCCTCTTGATTTAATGTACAGTCAATTTTAGAGGGGGGTATACACAAGATTGAGCTGCTCTGGCCAACGAAATCTTAACTTCTGTGTGGGCGGCAGGAAAACTGTCTCCTCTGCTCGCTTGCTTCACCGTGTTCTTGAGAAACAACACTGGTCGATATCTTGACCAAGGAGTATGCTACCAGCCTCTGGATTCAGCAAAACTCAGACCAGGTGCTGCTTTAATACTTTAGTACCACGGTCCCTGAAATAAGAAGGTTGTACCTCCTACTTCAGAACTAATTTATAATCTATTTCCACACTGAAGCACAATACATAACAAACACAGAGTTCAGCGCTGTAAGCCAACTGTTAGCTTCTCATGTAACAATATTCACCAGTATTCATCTCCCTAATGGTTACAACGCCTCTGCAATTCCAGCATTATTTCCTTCTATTCAATAAGATAGGTGTCATAGTACTATTTGGCAATCCCATATATGCCTATGCAGTTATACTCCTCTCCGACAAGTTTTTTTCATGGTGAAGCAATATCTAGGCTTTGCCTCATGTTTGTTACTGAACCACACACATACAGACATAAATTATCAATTCACATTCAATTTTCATCAAAAAGATATCAAATATGTCCAGCTTACCACAATTCAAGGAAATATTAAACAAATACGTTGACTGGCGATGAGTTATGGCACAATTCCGATCTGCCTCTGTCCCAGGCTTTTATTAGAAACATATGAGCTGGTTCTCAACGCATTTGCTTCTACACAGTTTATTTTCAAAAAGTGGCACTGAACAGACGCTCCTAATTGACTATATCAAATGGTCTAGCCAATAAGACCATGTTTACAAAAGCATTTGAAAAAAATGTACCCTTCCTACCGTTTCTATTAACAACCAAAAATAGTATTTGCAGTCGACTAATCATGTTTCGCCTTACATATTATTCTAGCCAATCAAATCGGATCTAACGTGGTGGCCTCATTTCCCCTAAAGCAGTGTCCAAACACGCCATTATGAGCAAATATGATCCTGTGTTGTCAGACAACACCACTATAGTATTTTGGCTATAATTTGTTAATTATTAGACTAATTGCTTAACACCTAACATATTCTTTGTCAGCAAGTCCTAAGGCACCCAAATATATAAGTTTAATGGAGCCAAGTGGCTTCGTTCAAAATATGTATTTTCTTCTACCACCCGTTCACTTCTATACGATGGGGTGTCTTCTGTACTGTCAGGCTAATGTCAGGATTTCAGACGTAAAACAGTATTGTGTCATGTTTCCTAATAAGCATTAACCACGTTTTTTTAAAACCTTACCTCGTATTGGTAGTGTTTTTTGTCACTGTTTATTTGAAAAAAAGCAAGCCTGCATGCCTTTCGCGTGGGGTGGCATTAATTTTCAATCGCGAGACGACGTGGTAGTATTGCATGCGTTCCTCCGTACATCTCTCTCTCTCTCTCTCTCTCTCTCTCTCTCTCTCTGCTAAGCCCGTCTGTCTTTTCGTTTACGTAGTGCATAAAATGACATAATGGAATATTAATCTAGGTCATTACGCAGTGTGTCTATCAAGGTCGTACAAGAAATAGAGTACCAGTTTTATTTTTAGAAACGCGTGTAGTTGATGCAGTAGGCTTTACTAGCAAACGTGAAAGCGTTACAATTATGCAGACGAAGCATAAAAAGGGGTTTTCTTGTTTAACTAGTATGACGTTCTATAACACAGGCGTACGCTATTGTGACCGTACTGTTCTTTTACCATCCTTCTTTCCTTTTACTGAATTAATTCGTTAGGCTTTACATTTACTTTTTAATTTATATATGTGAATTAGAATGTTTCACGACAAATTCTCCCCACTTAAAACAGACATTATATGTCAGTCTATAATTCTATATACACATAGAGAAATTTAATATTAGTCCTGGTGCTTACGGTGATTCTCATCACACGGATGGCGGCTTAGAAAATCCGCACCCAGGTTAGTTTTTCCAGAATATACTCTATGCTGAACTGGAATGGCTGCAAAAGTAAGGACCATCTGAGTAACCTCGAATTTTCATGCCTAGCCTGCGCTAGAAACGACAAGGGTTTGTGATCCGTTTGCAACTTGAATGCCTTCCCATACAGATAAATATTGAATTTCTTGATCGCCCATATTACTGCAAGACATTCTTTTTCGCTAGTTGAATAATTTGTTTCAGCTTTATTCAACTTTCTGCTAGCATATGCCACTGGGGTTAATTCCCCATCCAGTGCATCTGATTTCTGTAACAGGGTTGCGCCCAACCCGATATTACTTGCATCCGTTCTCACAATGAATTCTTGACTTATGTCAGGTAATTTCAAAATAGGTTTGCTTGTGAGCTTTTCCTTCAATTCCTGGTATGCCAATTCACACTGTGCTGTCCAGGTAATTCGATCTGGATTTCCTTTGCGTGTCAAATCAGTTAACGGTGCACATATGGAATTAAAGTTTTTGATATACTTTTGGTAGAAACCACATAATGAGACAAAGGATCTCACGTCTTTCTTGGTTTGTGGCCTCGGGGCTTTCTTTAGTTTCTCTAAATTCTTGGGGTCAGGGGTCATGTTTCCCTGATGGACTGTGTGTCCCAGGAATTCTAATTCTTTACATCCAACGCAACATTTGGTTGGTCGGGCTGTTAAATTCGCTTCTCTAAGTCGATTAAACAGCATGTTCAGAGAGTCAATGTGTTCTTCAATTGTTTCTGTTGCTATAAGGATATCATCCATGAAGTTTGTGATGCATGGATTATTCAGAGGATCCAACAATTTTCTCATAATTCTAGAGAAGACACTAGGCGCATTCTTCAATCCAAATGGCAATCTGTTAAACTCATAGTGTCCCTCTGAGGTACTAAAAGCTAGGTACGGTCTAACCTCAGGCTTTACTGGAATCTGATAGTATCCTTTGCTCAGATCCACTTTTGAGAAATATTTAGCTTTATTTAGCCTGGCAAACAACTGATTTGTATCCGGCAATGGATCCACCTGACCTTCTGTGATAGCATTCAGTCTCCTGTAATCTATACAGAGTCTATGTTCTCCAGAGGGTTTCCTTAAGAGCACCACACTGGAACTATATGAAGATTCACTGTGTGAAATTATTCCCTCCTTCAACAAATAGTCTATCTCTTCCTTCAAGGCTTTCTCCTTAGCAAAAGGAATCGAATAGGCTTTCATACAGACAGGTGTGGGGTCTATCAGTTTCATATCATATTCCAATAAGTTTGTATGCCCCGGTCGGTCCGTTAACACCTCTGTACGATCATCTAGAACCTGTTGCACTCTCTCCTTCTGATTTTTCGTTAAATGTGTACTGATTTTCACCTGTGCCACTGTCTCACAGAGATGTAATGGATATTCAAATGATGAAAGTGGTTCTTTTTCATCTCCATTGCAATGGACAAGGTCAACAAGTGTGTCTCTTCCTGATTTTCTCTTTCCAAATATTTCTTCAGGAGATTCACATGATAGATTTTTTCTTTCCCCTTCTTATCTATCTTATAATTTGTTCTAGACACCTTCTCTAGAACTGTATATGGACCTTGCCATCCAATTTGTAACTTATTCTGACTACCGGGTAGAAGAAGCAGTACCTTCTCTCCCACAGCCAAATCTCTGTCTTTTGCTTTCTTGCCTATTTTTCCATGCACTGGTAGGGTCTCTTCCACTAGAAGCACTGTAGTGAGGAATTTTCTTCCTAGAATCATCCTGCTAGCGTAGTGGTTACAACACCGCTCTGGCGACCGGGTGATACAGGATCAAACCCGGGCGACGGCATTTGAGGATTTTTCGTCGACCGGGATTTGGACTGGATTAACTCGAGACCTGGCGAGGACATTTGAAGGAGTGTCGTCGACCAGGGACTGGCGGCTCTTGAGCCGACCCAGCTGCAATGGGTACCTCCGAAATCGGAGAGTATTTGCCTGAATGGCGAGGGACACTTGTCTCTGTACAAGAAATAAAGGGATACTCACGTAAAATCAATGTCAGGTTAGACATAAATAATAACCTGAGATTTCGCCTCGAGTATTAGCGGGCGTACGAAAAAAAAAAAAAAAAAAAAAAAAATCCTGCACAAAACGACCGCTACCAATTTTTCTCTTGGGGCTCTCTCCCCACTTAAAATTCCTTGTGAGAGATCTCCTCCCTACATCTTCTTCCTCCAGTTTGTTTAAGTCCGATTGAGGGATTTTCGGCTTATCCTGGGGTAAGACATCTTTTTGCACTCTCTGCATCGTGGCCATTGTAAAACAGTTAAGTGAAGCTTGTCCGTGAAAAGGGGCTTCCCATTCCACTTGGTCCACTTTATTAAATTTATTTTTCTTTTCAGTGTCAGGCCTACGTTTGCCCCGTGGCGTGTAGAGGTCCTGATCACTATTCCCACTTGTGGGTGTTCCCTCATGTAATATGCCACATCTCTCTACAAAATTTTCAATGTCCCACCTTGCCTTGGGCCAATAATAATTCTGAGCTACCTTTTGAATGATGGTACCTATTTTCTCATGGTCCCCATCTTGTTTCACATGTAAGCTCCTTATTAAGTCTGCCCTATACCTTTTTGGAAGTACCAGCTGTCCCTGACCTTTGGATCTAGTTCCAGTCTTCCGGTATATCAGGTGGTTCTTCATATAGAAGTCTCCTTTTCTTGTAGGTGTGTGACACTTTGACAATTTTCTAAAACAAGGCTTGAGGGTCTTATCCCCAGCCTGTGCCTTCCTCATCTCTTCTGGAGTGGTATTTATCATAATATCCTCCTCCTGTCTAGAGGTCGACCTGACCTGAAGGGTGGCCATTACTATAGGATTCCTTCTGCAACGGTCAGTGTCATGATTGTTCATCTGACAATTTTTACACCACCTCCTTCCTTGGTTGAAAGATTTTCTTTCATCAAATTTCCTTTCATCGAATTGTGGGGTTTTATTTTTATTGTCATACCGTGGCCTATCAAACTGGTGCTTACCTTGGTTCTGATCTCTAGGATCAAATTTATTAAAGTTCTGTGGTGCCTTAAAATTATCCACCTGTTTCTTTTTATTACCTGTTACCTCTGCCTGAGCTGCCTGATACCTTTCAGCGACATTTAGTAGCTCACCCAGCCTCTCTGCACCTTGTTCCATGAGAAACTTTCTCAGGTCTAGAGCCATGGACTCTCTTAATTGTTCTATAAGGATCATTTCCTTAAGATCTTTGGTTTTCCCCAGAGAAGTCCATTTCTCCAAGTATGTCTCTAACCGTGCAGAGAACTGGTGATAGGTTTCACATGACAGTAGTTTAGCATTCCTAAATTTTTTTCTATAAAATTCTCCATTCTTTTCATATCTTAACAAAAGAGCCTGCTTTAGCATGTCATAATTTTCTTGATCATCTCTGCTCATTTTGGCAAAAACTTCATAAGCTGTACCACGAAGCCCTTGTGATAACTTTAAGCTCCATCTTTCTCTCTCTAACCCATACGTGGTTGCTAATAGTTCATATCTATTCAGATAGCTCTCAGTATCATCTTCTTTCTCAACAAAATGATCTAAATGAAAGTTCATAGCTGAGGTTGAGGCTCCCTGACTAGCAGAGGCATCAGAGGTAAAGGGACTGGCACCATTTTCAGGAGCATGGCTTTGAAACTCAAACTCCCTTAGTCGTAACTCATGTTCCCTTTGTAATCTCTTCTCCTCCTTTTCTGCTTCTCTTTCTGCAGTCAATCTTCTTTCCTTTCTTTCTGCCTCCAATTGGACCTTCTTAGCCTCAGCCTCCAATTGTAACTTCTTAGCCTCAGCCTCTAATGCCCTAGCCTCCTTGTCAGCCTCAATCTGCAACCTCTTAATTTCTTTTTCTGCCTGTAATTTTCTTTCAGCTTCTTTTTCTAATCTTTTTTCTTCGCGTTCAATAAATTTGTCACATTCAGTAGTGACATAAGCAATCATAACTTGCCCGTCCATTCCTAACTCTTTAGCAGCCTGCATAGCAGCAGATCGAAATTTTGCCAGGTCGGCCATTTTCTAACAGGCAAATTTATACAATGTTTAACTAAACAAGTCAATCTATAACTAATTATTTAAGGACAACCACAGGCACTGAGAGCTCAACCTTATTTAATTTCCACCCAAGGATACCTTTTAAATTTTTAATATTCCCTGAAGTGAATTACCCCCAATATATATAATATGGGAAGATTCTAAATCCCGGACAGGACCCCAATATATGTGGTAAAGTGGGATGATATAAATATTTATAGGGGACTTAATGTACTGACTGAGATTAGCTGTGAAGGTATCTGTATCTAATAAGTGTGGTGTATTACAGATGACCTTACTTTGCTACCACATTTAGACCTCAATCAGACTTATTCTGGAATATTGTGATGACTACGTTGAATGTCTAGGGTTATGATAGTGATGAAGTGTATGTTCACAACAACCAACAGACAGATAAACAATTTAATTTAATCCACAATACTTTACAACACTGTGACACTCACATACATAGAACACTCTATAAGACTATCTTAATAAGTCAAGTGTTAACTTTTAAAATATGTATTAATTCCTTTCAATACTCGATATCCTGATTCAACTACAAAGTGAACCAGGAATCACAATCAAAATGTAATCACAAGTTGTATGTACACAATTTATAGATAGGATCTTTGTATTGACATATATTATTATTGCAATATGTGTGTAAGTAGTGATGTAGTACTCTGAGGTAATACTGGCTTTTCAAGCTAGGTTGTTGTTTGTCATCATGACTTCATGTGTTTGTTTCTGGTGGAAATAATATTGGAAAGGTTCACAGTTTCTTTTATTTGAAACAAATAACTGTCCCTCTTGATTTAATGTACAGTCAATTTTAGAGGGGGGTATACACAAGATTGAGCTGCTCTGGCCAACGAAATCTTAACTTCTGTGTGGGCGGCAGGAAAACTGTCTCCTCTGCTCGCTTGCTTCACCGTGTTCTTGAGAAACAACACTGGTCGATATCTTGACCAAGGAGTATGCTACCAGCCTCTGGATTCAGCAAAACTCAGACCAGGTGCTGCTTTAATACTTTAGTACCACGGTCCCTGAAATAAGAAGGTTGTACCTCCTACTTCAGAACTAATTTATAATCTATTTCCACACTGAAGCACAATACATAACAAACACAGAGTTCAGCGCTGTAAGCCAACTGTTAGCTTCTCATTTAACAATATTCACCAGTATTCCTCTCCCTAATGGTTACAACGCCTCTGCAATTCCAGCATTATTTCCTTCTATTCAATAAGATAGGTGTCATAGTACTATTTGGCAATCCCATATATGCCTATGCAGTTATACTCCTCTCCGACAAGTTTTTTTCATGGTGGAGCAATATCTAGGCTTTGCCTCATGTTTGTTACTGAACCACACACATACAGACACAAATTAAATGATATAGAGACAACTTACGCAACGGCAAAGACTACTATAAAGGCTACATTCAAGTCCAAATGGGAAAGAGAGCACCCGGGACATTTAAAAAATGACGCATATTATCAACTATCCAGAAAAGAACAGGTCATCATTTTTCGGCTACGCACTGGTCACAACAGATTGAGATACCATCTGTACCACAAATACAAAATTGGTGCAACAGATCTCTGCACCTGCGGTACCAGTCCAATGACAGTCGAACACCTGCTGCAATACTGCCCAACCTACAGTAATGAACGGAGTAGCATATGGCAACAACCCACTTCTGTCAACGAAAAACTGTTTGGAGATGTTGGGAGCCTTGGGTTGACTACTGCCTTTATTAGAGTCATAAATGTGGAAGTCTGAAGGCGAACGAGGAAGAAGGAAGAAGAAGACATAAATTATCAATTCACATTCAATTTTCATCAAAAAGATATCAAATATGTCCAGCTTACCACAATTCAAGGAAATATTAAACAAATACGTTGACTGGTGATGAGTTATGGCACAATTCCGATCTGCCTCTGTCTCAGGCTTTTATTAGAAAAATATGAGCTGGTTCTCAACGCACTTGCTTCTACACAGTTTATTTTCAAAAAGTGGCACTGAACAGACGCTCCTAATTGACTATATCAAATGGTCTAGCCAATAAGACCATGTTTACAAAAGCATTTGAAAAAATGTACCCTTCCTACCGTTTCTATTAACAACCAAAAATAGTATTTGCAGTCGACTAATCATGTTTCGCCTTACATATTATTCTAGCCAATCAAATCGGATCTAACGTGGTGGCCTCATTTCCCCTAAAGCAGTGTCCAAACACGCCATTATGAGCAAATATGATCCTGTGTTGTCAGACAATACCACTATAGTATTTTGGCTATAATTTGTTAATTATTAGACTAATTGCTTAACACCTAACATATTCTTTGTCAGCAAGTCCTAAGGCACCCAAATATATAAGTTTAATGGAGCCAAGTGGCTTCGTTCAAAATATGTATTTTCTTCTACCACCGGTTCACTTCTATACGATGGGGTGTCTTCTGTACTGTCAGGCTAATGTCAGGATTTCAGACGTAAAACAGTATTGTGTCATGTTTCCTAATAAGCATTAACCATGTTTTTTTAAAACCTTACCTCGTATTGGTAGTGTTTTTTGTCACTGTTTATTTGAAAAAAAGCAAGCCTGCATGCCTTTCGCGTGGGGTGGCATTAATTTTCAGTCGCGAGACGACGTGGTAGTATTGCATGCGTTCCTCCGTACATCTCTCTCTCTCTCTTCTAAGCCCGTCTGTCTTTTCGTTTACGTAGTGCATAAAATGACATTAATGGAATATTAATCTAGGTCATTACGCAGTGTGTCTATCAAGGTCGTACAAGAAATATAGTACCAGTTTTATTTTTAGAAACGCGTGTAGTTGATGCAGTAGGCTTAACTAGCAAACGTGAAAGCGTTACAATTATGCAGACGAAGCATAAAAAGGTGTTTTCTTGTTTAACTAGTATGACGTCCTATAACACAGGCGTACGCTATTGTGACCGCACTGTTCTTTTACCATTCTTCTTTCCTTTTATTGAATTAATTCGTTAGGCTTTACATTTACTTTTTAATTTATATATGTGGATTAGAATGTTTCACGACAATGACAGAGGAAAGCACAGAGAGACAAGTTGCTTTCTTTATGCACAGTAAGTATTTGCAGCGTTGGAAAGCCAAAATAATACAGACTTGGATGACGTTAGAATAGTGCTCCACAAACTTTGTCAATGATTCAAAAGTGTTGTGATCCAATGGATCCCATCACATTGTAACATCACCGGCAATGAAGAGGCTGACAGATTGGCAAAAGAAGGTGGAAATCTACCTCAGCCTGATGCAAGCGTAACTTTCAAAGAGGCAAAGAGTTTTATCAGATACAAAAACAAATGGGATGTAGAGCATCCTGGTCACACACAGAATTATGCATGCTACCAGCTCAACAGAAGAGAACAAGTGGTAATCTTCAGACTCCGCACTGGCCACAACAGATTGAGATACCATCTATTCAACAAGCTAAAGATAGGAACTACCGATCAGTGTAACTGTGGCACTGATAAAATGACTGCTGAACATCTGCTTCAAAGTTGCCCCTTATATGCGGTACAGAGAAAGCGCATATGGCCGACGCCAGCTCCTTTCGTGGAAAAGCTTTACGGGGATTCAAATAGCCTCAAACTGACTACTGCTTTCTTTGAGAACATTCAAGTGGACGTCTGAGAGTGTACGAAGAAGAAGATGAAAGAAACAGAACAGGGTTTCTTTAGGATTATGCTAGCTGTTTCACAATGCTCGAGACATGGTTGATGTTAGGTTAATGCTAGCTCTTTGATAAAGCTCGAAACAAGGTTGGGGTTAGGTTAAGGCTAGCTGTTTGACACATCTCGGAGCTTAAGACTAGCTGTTACATAAATATAGATAACCAGTCTGGCAACACGAGGCAACATGGCGGACCGTGTCTACTGTCCTCATCATCTACCCTTAAATTAAAAAAAACTAAAACTGACAAAAGCTCACAAAAAAGAAAGAATATTTTCTTCTTCGTTTATTATTATTTTTTAAATTAAACTGTTGCAGGTGGGATGATGAGTGGCTTCTTGTCTTCAGACCCCCATACTCCTAATTTTTCTAATTTGTGTTGGGTGGATAAGATATTTTTGTGAGTTGCCCGTTTAATTAGAAAACATATGTGTTTTTTGTTGTACTTATATATATGTACATTACATACATGTTTTCTGCTGTACTTATAAACATTAGATGATATACATGTTTTGTGTTGTAATTATAAACGTTAGATGCCATACATATTTTGTGTTGTATTTATAAATGTTAGATTACATACATGTTTTGTGCTGTACTTATAAACGTTAGATTACATACAAGTTTTGTGTTGTACTTATAAACGTTAGATTACATACTTGTTTTGTGCTGTACTTATAAACGTTAGATTACATATTTGTTTTGTGCTGTACTTATAAACGTTAGATTACATACATTTTTTGTGCCGTACTTATAAACGTTAGATTACTTACTTGTTTTGTGCTGTACTTATAAACGTTAGATTACATACATGTTTTGTGTTGTACTTATAAACGTTAGATTACATACATGTTTTGTGCTGTACTTATAAACGTTAGATTATATACGAGGGCTGTCCGGAAAAGAATCGGCCATAATTAATATTAGAAAAACCGTTTGCGCGACATCGATGTAACTTGGCAGCCAAATAGAGTGGCCTATTATGCACATACGTGTGCAATGTTGACGTTGCTGCACCAGTCAGTGCGACCGTTAAAAGCCGTTTAGTGAGCACGTGCACTGTGTGGTCGTCGCATTCAAAATGGCTGAACGAGTAGAGCAAAGAATCTGCATCAAATTTTGCGTCAAGCTTCAACATTCCTTCACGGAAACTATTATGATGATTCAGAAGGCTTTTGGAAACGATGCAATGAGTGCTACACAAATAAAGGTGTGGCATAAACGCTTCAAAGATGGTCGAGAATCTGTTGAATGTGATCCCATGTCTGGAAGGCCTGCAACAAGCAGAAAACCGGAAAATGTTGAACGTGTACGGGCTGCAATCAACAAAGATCGGCGACTGACAGTGTGAGAACTAGAAAAAGATCTGGGAATTCCAAAAACTATTGTATCCGAGATTCTGACCCAGGATCTGGGTATGAGACGTGTCGTGGCAAAATTCGTTCCGCGGATTCTGCTACCAGAGCAGAATTCTCGACCATCTTTGAAGCGTTTGTGCCACACCTTTATTTGTGTAGCACTCATTGCATCGTCTCCAAAAGTCTTCTGAATCATCATAATAGTTTCCGTGGAGGAATGTTGAATCTTGACGCAAAATTTGATGCAGATTCTTTGCTCTACTTGTTCAGCCATTTTGAATGCGACGACCACACAGTGCACGTGCTCACTAAACGGCTTTTAACGGTCGCACTGACTGGTGCAGCAACGTCAACATTGCACACGTATGTGCATAACAGGCCACTCTATTTGGCTGCCAAGTTACATCGATGTCGCGCAAACGGTTTTTCTAATATTAATTATGGCCGGTTCTTTTCCGGACAGCCCTCGTACATGTTTTGTGTTGTACTTATAAACGTTAGATGATATACATGTTTTGTGTTGTACTTATAAACGTTAGATTACATACATGTTTTGTGTTGTACTTATAAACGTTAGATTACATACATGTTTTGTGTTGTACTTATAAACGTTAGATTACATACATGTTTTGTGTTGTACTTATAAACGATAGATTACATACATGTTTTGTGTTGTACTTATAAACGTTAGATGATATACATGTTTTGTGTTGTACTTATAAACGTTAGATGATATACTTGTTTTGTGTTGTACTTATAAACGTTTGATGACATACATGTTTTGTTTTGTATTTATAAACGTTAGAATACATACATGTTTTGTGTAGTACTTATAAACGTTAGATGATATACATGTTTTGTGTTGTACTTATAAACGTTAGATGATATACATGTTTTGTGTTGTGCTTATAAACGTTAGATTACATACATGTTTTGTGTTGTACTTATAAACGTTAGATTACATACATGTTTTGTGTTGTACTTATAAACGTTAGATTACATACATATTTTGTGTTGTACTTATAAATGTTAAATTACATACATTTTTTGTGTTCTATTTACAAACGTTAGATGACATAAATGTTTTGTTTTGTACTTATAAACGTTTGGTGGCGTACTTGTTTTGTGTTGTACTTATAAACGTTAGATGATATACTTGTTTTTTGTTGTGTTTACAACCGTTAGATGCTATACTTCTATTTAAAAAAACATAATTAGCAGTAAACTGGAAGAAGTGATAATGAAATCGATTGTGGCGTTGCGGAGAAATGGTTGATGACATTGAAGTTCTGAAGGAAATTCTACTTCTTCATGAAGTCAGGAAATTCTCTTATCGACATTGACCTGTACTCTGTGTCCAGTGGTTAATAGGCAGCCAAAGACTCTCTTCATGAATCAAACAAGTAATCTTAAAATAAATAAATAAAATATAATAATTATAATATTAATGGACTTTATACAAATGGACCAGCAACAATTAAAAAACAAACGGAAAGGAATAAATACGTATTTATTGTATGTAACAATAAAGCTCAAGAAATATTTAATATGTTCTAAACAACAATAAAAGGGAGACAATTAACTAAAAGAATAAGTTCACGAAAACGTTAAATGCAAGGACCATCTATCTATCTATCTATCTATCTGTCTGTCTGTCTGTCTGTCTGTCTGTCTGTCTGTCTGTCTGTCTGTCTGTCTGCTTACCTACCTACCTATCTATCTATTGGTGTGCCTCTCTGTCTGTCCTACTCCTATATTTTTACGCTCTCTCTGTCTCTCTCCCCCTCTCTCTTTATTATTAATAAAAGTTCTACAAATGCTTTCTCTCTCTATCTCTCAAATGTTTCATCACAGATTTGTTTCACGATATGTCGACTAAGTCTGTCTTTACAAATCTGTCTGTTATTTCAGTAAATATCTATAAGTTTTACAATTAGAACGGGCTGTCAAGTGACGACTGTTTACGTTTTGTGATCTCTACCAGCCACAATTCTGGTCACGAGTGAGGAACTATTTCGGCATGTCTTTGTGTGGACAGCCCTCATAAACGTGTCACGTGATGGCGAATTTGAAATTTAGAAAACGCAATTAGCGTCAAATTTAACGTCTTCAACAGGTCAGAGGTTAGACAGGAGCAGCAGAGTATAACGTCATCGCAGTTTAGCAAATATATACTTTCTGAATTGTCATCGTAAGATAGACAAGAGACAACATTTACAACATCACCACAGAGTTGGCGAGTATGTACCAGTTTAAAACATCCCCACATCAAGCAGAAGTTCAGAACATCGCATTAAGTTAGAGACGAGGCACACATCAGAAGAGGCCAGAAGTAAGAAAAGAAGCACCAGTATACGAGATGACCACAAGTTAGCAGAGAAGCATCAACCTTTAATGTCACTAGAATTTAGCGAGGAGATGTCGTTCTACAAAAGTGCTACAAGTTAGACTAAGGCAACAATATAAAACATTGTCACGTGTTAGACGAGAGTCACAAGTTTATTAAATCATCATAAATTAGATGATACCAGACTACATCGTCACCACGAGTTAAGTGGTATGTATTCTCCAACATCGACACAAGCCAACAGTGAGGTACTAGTACACATAATTAATATCGACACTAGCCAGCAGTGAGGTACTAGTAAACATCATTAACATCGACACAAGCCAACAGCGAGGTACTAGTACACATAATTAATATCGACACTAGCCAGCAGTGAGGTACTAGTACACATCAGCAACATCGACACAAGCCAGCAGTGAGGTACTAGTACACATCACCAACATCGACACAAGCCAGCGGTGAGGTACTAGTACACATCACCAACATCGACACAGCCAGCGGTGAGGTACTAGTACACATCCCCAACATCGACACAAGCCAGCAGTGAGGTACTAGTACACATCACCAACATCGACACAGCCAGCGGTGAGGTACTAGTACACATCACCAACATCGACACAAGCCAGCAGTGAGGTACTAGTACACATCACCAACATCGACACAAGCCAACAGTGAGGTACTAGTACACATCACCAACATCGACACAAGCCAGCAGTGAGGTACTAGTACACATCACCAACATCGACACAAGCCAGCGGTGAGGCACTAGTACACATCATCAACATCGACACAAGCCAGCGGTGAGGTACTAGTACACATCCCCAACATCGACACAAGCCAGCGGTGAGGTACTAGTACACATCCCCAACATCGACACAAGCCAGCGGTGAGGTACTAGTACACATCACCAACATCGACACAAGCCAGCGGTGAGGTACTAGTACACATCACCAACATCGACACAAGCCAGCGGTGAGGTACTAGTACACATCCCCAACATCGACACAAGCCAGCGGTGAGGTACTAGTACACATCCCCAACATCGACACAAGCCAGCGGTGAGGTACTAGTACACATCACCAACATCGACACAAGCCAGCGGTGAGGTACTAGTACACATCCCCAACATCGACACAAGCCAGCGGTGAGGTACTAGTACACATCACCAACATCGACACAAGCCAGCGGTGAGGTACTAGTACACATCACCAACCTAGTTAGCGACCAGAAGCACCGTTGCACAACTTCAAAACAAATTACAAGGAGACATCGGTAAAGAGAATCAATACAAGTAAGAGAGGATCTAAGTCTGCAGCATTACCACAAGTTAGCAGAAGGCGCCACTTTACATGGGTACAATACGCCCATGAACATCTATGATGACAAGACAGACTGTGGAGGCTACGAGGTAAGTCACGTGATAAGTGAACCTCAACATTTTGTTGATGTCGTATGTGACGTAAATGATGGGGGTTGATGTTTACCGTATGACGTCAAATGTTAACTGGGTCTTGACGTCTGCAAGTGTTGGACGTCACTTTCAAGCTTAAATATGGCAGACGTCGCTGTAAACAATGGTCTGTTTATTTAGTGAGCGAGGTTCTGGAGTTTTATTTTACATTAGCCATAGTAATTATGAGCTTCAGTTTGGACAAGCGGGTAGAGCGCTTCAATTTCGCAGCACCTTTAAGGTTAAGGCGGCCGGCGTGATGCCGACCACATCACCCCTCGTGTGCCGACGGTCAAGATAATATGGGCCTAACACCATATTCCCAATATGCCTCAATGGGCGTGTAACGGGTTCCTTTACCTTTTATAGTAATTATGAGCTTCAGTTTCGCAGCACCTTTACGGGTTCGGGGTCGAATCGTGTTAAAGGCACAGTCCAGGTTACCTAGCTGTAAATGAGTACTTTTATTTAGGGAAGAAATGTCAGCTAGAAAGGCAACTGGTCACCCACCTCATTAAAAAAAAAGCTGGATCCAGTATGTGAAGTCAGCAACACTTGACAAACATACAGCAGTTAGTGCTATAGGTCTACAGTTTAACCAAATTTTAAACAACGTTTAATTTGAATTAAACTAGATTAACTCCGGAGATGGCGGATGTGTGAGGCAAATAAAGTTCATCTGATGCTATTCCACTATCTTTCTATTGCTTTAAAACTAAATAATTAAAAGGTTTTATTTTGTGAACAAACTTTACTTCCGGCTTTTAGTTTTTTTGTCTTCTGAACTGGTCAGGAAATAATTTATTTAAATGTGACGTACATAATCAAAGACAACATATTTGTAAATCGTATTATTGTCTCTATGCCAGACATCAGCAAACATCAGAGACAGCCGAGATGTTATTGTAATTAGCTTAAGGAGGAAGGTAGTGCAATAAAGATACCTTTGTTTTCAACTCTTTCATGTCTCTCGGGTTCTCTTTGATTGTATATCTGGGTGCGTTGATGAACTAGACTCAATTCTGGACTGTTTAAAGCACCACCGACTGCTGAAGAAGAGCGACCTGTTGTGAGAATCCTAAGACCATTCGGTTACCGTTTACTTAGTTCAGTCGTCTTCTTGTGTCATCAATATTATCAACCAACTATTTACTATCTCGTCTCCGCTCTCCCAGTTGGTTATTTATTGTGGTCCAATAAATATTCTTCGAAATTCAACCTTTTTTTCATAGAAATCCTTCTTACCAAAAAACAGGTGCACACTTTCCCATCATTCAACAGCACATTGATCACAAACTAGACAGCAACCAGATAGGGCTAAGCTATATTATGACGTCATAGAATCCGTTTAAACTTCCAGCCATTTTCACTGTTCTGTAACCAAGGACGCTTTAACATTTTTCAGTATTTATAGACAACGAGAAACTACGAACACTTTCCATGACAATGTAAATTTGTTGTAATACAGTATAACATATTCTTAACGGATTTTAAAAAGAAAAAAGAAAGTAAAATTGAGCGTAAGTAGATCTATTTTACATTTATTTTAAAAGCATTACTTGACGCCACTTCGGTCTGTAAGAAAACGAGCTTTACATGAATATATAAAGCATAGTTCTGAAGATAATTTAGATATTTATAAGAAAATAAGACATTAATCAAACAGAATAATACTAAAGGCAAAAGAAAATCTTTGGAGAAGTTTCTGCCAAACACTGAACCCTAAAACTAACTCTACAACAGATGTGTGGAATAAAGCCATTAAAGGCAGAACTAAACATATGATAATGCCTAATATAAAAAGACCTGAAAGGGCAGAGACTGACTGGCAGAAAGCAGAGGTGCTGGCCAGGTTTTACCATAGAGTTAGTTTTAAGGAAAAACTGAGACAGGCTGAGGTCAACAGAAGAGCAACACATCTTAAAAAAAACTCAGTAAAGAAGTACCTTATAATACTGAAAATTTATCATATTTAAATGCAGATATTACAACTGAAAAAGTTGAAAATACTATAAAGAACAAAACAAATACGTCAGCAGCGCATGACATCTTGAGCTACGAAATCTTGAAACACATACCATAAAGTAACATAGAAATTATAACATACCTTTTTAACAACATTTGGAATACAGGAAAAATTCCCACAACGTGGAAAACAGCAGTAATTATTCCAATACTAAAACCAGAAAAAGATGCCCATGATGCCAGTTCATACAAACCAATTTCTTTAACGTCCCATCTAGGTAAAATATTAGAAGCCATAGTAAATAAAAGTTTAAAGTTTTTTTGGGAAAAGAATAATTTATATAATCAAACTCAGTCAGGATTTAGGAAGAACAGATGCACTATGGATCAGATAATTAAATTGGAACATGAAGTAAAATCAGGATTCCAAAAGAAAGAAAACACTGTGGTAGTATTTTTAGATATAGCTAGGGCTTATGATGAATGCTGGAGAGAAGGTGCTCTCTTGAAAATGAAGTAGATAGAGTAACCGGTAAAATGTATAATTATTTAGAGAATTTTCTGCAAGATAGATATTTCATTGTTCAGGTAAACAATGATAGATCAGAACTGTATGAACAACAAAATGGTGTTATCCAATCTCGTCTCTTCCTTTCCTGGAATCCCAAGCATGATTTGCTGCTTTTCTTACATATTGTTGAAATGGTGTTGAATTTCCGGTCAACATCATTAGTCCATGTCTTTTCCTTTTTATTTGCAATCTGATATCGTCTCTGTATATCTACCATAAACGCTTTTCTGGTAAGAGGGACCTTCAGTTTGATGATGTCCTACTTTTCCGTTAGTTACAACTAGTCCAGCAGTTCTGAGTTTCGCCTTTAGTCTTGCTAATACTAAGTGATGATCGCTTCCCACATCTTCAAATCGTTGTTGCACTACTACTGTGACGTATAATAGAAATATAGCCT
The DNA here is from genome assembly GCA_024509875.1 of Oreohelix idahoensis. Taxonomy (NCBI): domain Eukaryota; kingdom Metazoa; phylum Mollusca; class Gastropoda; order Stylommatophora; family Oreohelicidae; genus Oreohelix; species Oreohelix idahoensis. Next base: position 211,493 of record JAMPIV010014053.1, on the reverse strand, counting down.
ACAGTGTCTGCCAGTTTTTCGTGACCTCGTAGCGTCTACGATTCACTAGCACAGCCATGCAACTTACAGCCTGCGTTTACTCATTTTTAATCCACGCCTCTTTTCCCTGAAACGTAAACAAACGGAAATATTACCAACTTCCGCGACTTGCCACTCAAAACAGGGAGCGAACCTGGTTTGTTTACCTGAGTTTCTCACGCGAGCTGATCTGTCAATCATCAGATATCAGACAGATGCGCGTGGAAAAACTCCGGCTCTTTGAAGTAGACACTCGGGCAGAAATATTTTCCCGAGGGACCATTTGATGTTCGTACATACAGGGGGAGAGAACTCTGTAATCCCCAGAAGTGGAACAATCTACTAGAACTCGTTACACGGTTCCAAGTCTTTGTTGTCGATTAGCAGCGCAGACAGAAGGGACCGTGAAAACCTTTTATCGGGAAAAACGTAGTCTCCTGATTTCTGCTATGCGCTATAGTGTGAAAAGTAACGTCACCTATAGATCAGAGACAATAATGTATATAAACTGTAGCTCCTCAAATCAGTTATCAGTTGTTGCTCAGAACTGTTCGGATAGTCTAAACACGTCGTCTAGAACCATTGTGGAAGGTGTGTTAATAGCCTTTGTGGGGCTTTCATTCGGATTTCCTGGTAATAGAAATTTGTGCTTAACTGTTAAAATGTGTTAAGTTTTACCCTTATAATTCACTGTGAGTTCCTAGCGTTAAAACTAGTGAAATAAAATAACGCGTAGATATTTCTTGCCAGTTGTGCAGTTTAATGTAATTTTCATCACCCGCTTTCTCGCACAAGAAGATAAGGTTTAGCTGACGGAATTAATATGATAGGCGCGACTGATAGTGGACCATAGAATTCACGTTATATTTCATTTGTGTATTTTATATCAGTGATTTGTGTTTAATATCATACGACTAAACAAACAGACGCCGACAATCTAATAGCTATTAATGACAGGCGATATTTGTTAAGCGCGTGTAGGGATAATTAAATAATAATTGACATTGTACGCTGATTGTTAGCGCGTGCAGAAGGAGCGGGAAGGGCGCATACCTTCACCTGACCTAGAGACGCCGCGTTAGCGAAAACTGACGAGATAGGAATAGGCTAGAGACACCGTGTGCATTTTAACTTTAATCAGGACTGACGGAGAGGATAAGAGATCGTCTCGTCCCCTTCCGTGTATATTTATGTAGATATATATTCGTAGCATTTTTTCATAACGTTTCTCTATTTCTCGCAGACCTGATCAAACGGCGGCTAGCGGTCTATTTTGGTCCTTTTTCTTCATTTACTGATTGATTAATGTTGTCTTCTTCTTGGCTTACACGTCCCCAAGTTCATTTGTGAACAGGATTCGCCTAACAGACAAAAATTAACATTTTAAATAGTAAAGTTAACTGGACTTATAAATACCCAGATATCTGATCAATGTTATCAGCCCACTGTGGCGTAATACCAAGAACATTACCATCTGACTTTTGACAGTCGTATCAGCTGATTTATTCAGCAAGTTACGCTGTTTCAATATCGGTACTTATCGCATAGAGATTATGATCAATAAATTTTCTATATTCTCTTCTTTTTTCTACCCGTGTCCTCTATTTTATTATCACTCTTTATCCTTTTCCTGTGTTTTTCGCATTTGTACGTTTGCGACTATAAACATTACTATTTTCCCATTCAAACTTTCGCCTGGTTTCGTTTTCTCATTTAGAAACGCAGTAGATTACCGAACGTGTCAGTCCCTTGCACGAGATAATTTTAGGTGGGATTTCAGTCTATCAGACATGATGAGCAGACAAATTGTCTACATTTGCAGCTGTCACGAGAGTTTTTCGTCAGGCTAGCTCCCGGCAAAGTGGGAAATTGCCCTCTGCAGTGGAGACGGGTCGTCTGACATTTGCATCTGACATGAGCGCTCACTGTCCGATAGTTAGACGGAGGTGTGAATCGCGCCAGCCATGCTCGCTCAGAGCAGACAGAGAGTCTGGCATTTCGCCTCTGACACGCGCGCTCACGGTCAGATAGTTAGACGGAGGTGTGAAGACGCACTGGTGGCAGTTACGGCATGCGTCTAAGCTAACGTAGGTGTTAGGAGAGGGGAGAGATCGGGTTTTTGGAAATAGTAGGAGCCTTTGTCTGGTTTAAGATATTAACCAGAGTTTGAAACTTGATTGCACTCATTCTCCATTTGCAGTAGACGTGGTCACTTCGTTCTAGATACTTAAACTTATAAGTGAAATCTCTTAGTTTCGTTGTGATACCGTAGTTCTGTGTTGAGGTAAATATTACATTAAGTATCTAATATTTTGTGAGTGATTAAGTGTTTAATCGCCTATTTTATCCTACTAGTTTCTTTTGTGCAGAGTGATTAGTTTATAAGTCTGTTATATTCTCTAGCTGATGAGTTACAGTGGAAAACAGAATAAATTATAATTTCTAGCTTAAAATCATGTAGCTATAATGAATTTAATTTAACTGCTAAATAATCAGACGAGAATAATTTTTCTAAACTAACTTATAAATGCTAGATGCCTCATGAGTGTTGACGGAATACGTATGTATTCCTAATTCATGTTGATTGATTTTTATATATAACTTATTTCACGGGAAAGTTTAAACGTCAAGTCAAGCTCTACGCTTGCAGTTCTAATGTAAGTTATATCGAGTACATAATATGTAAAATATTTCATATGTGTTTTTTCTTTATTCAGTGAATACTGGGGTAACCCAAACTTTGCCGGCGTTTAGTACAGAGACAAACCTGTGAGAAACATAAACATGTTTATATCTTTAACCACGTGGGTTTTTCAAGTAACACCTGTCTGACAGGGCGTGTGCCTTCAGAGATAGACAGAATACCAATCCCACTAACGGGATTTTAAAAGAATAAATGCTTATACTGGGCCTTTGAGCCAGATCATATTTCTTCACAAACTCTAATGTACATGCTGCCTTGTGGCGAGAATATTACAGAAAAAACATTAACTTTTCCGACATTATTTGACCAAGTATGTGGTGAACCAAGATTTATCTGTTGAGAGAAGTTGTCCACCGGTCATCTTCCTAATTAAGGGAAACCTCGTGTTCTGGCCCTGTGTGCCCGCTGAAACCCTAACTCTTACCTCGTGAATAAGTGACATTAACTTAAATCTGTAAAGAAAGAACGATCGCCTGAAGAGGACGCTCCCCGGATACGGTGAATGAAACCAATATCTGCAGAGCTGGGTATCCGCTTCATCCACAGATAGACAGATTAAACGAAGTGTACACTAAGGCTTGCGCCAGACGGCGAACAACAGCACGATTGTAGGTAAGGTTGTGTGAATCAGGGCCCTGATGAAAGAACCGAGTGAAAGTAGACTGAAGGATGTTCTTCGTTTGATTCACTCACTTTGTAACTTTCCTTATGCAAGATTTTGTTGCTAAACTATATTTTTCCTTAGAATAGATACTGCTATCAAAGTCAGTTCATACCTTCAAAAAAGGGAAAAATATTAGACCCAAATCATATGTATATGTGACTCTTTAAGCTATCATCGTTCTCCTAACGGGACTGTGGGCTAAACATCGAGGGAAGATCATAACTGTGGGTCTATCATTTCTTGTAGGAATTCCTTGATTTTTATGACTATTTGTATATGCTTTGATGTAAATTTTGGATGTTGTGGTGGTGGAAGTTTATATTGATAATTAAACTGCCCTTAAACTTAATCAGCGTGTTGGTCAGCTTGTTCTAGAATATCTATATAATCATCTTAGTTTTCCCACGTCTGTACGTCTAACTGTCGTCTTGTATGTGCGTGCACGTGAGTGGATAGAATATATATATATATGTGTGTAATATATATATATATATATATATATATATATATATATATATATATATATATATATATATGTGTGTGTGTGTGTGTGTGTTTAGACTGTCTGACTCCTCTAAATCTGCCGTAGAAGATAGGTGAAAGAGAGAAGATTTCTCGATTTCAGAGACAGCCTCTATCACAGTCTACCATCCCACTCGTGGAAATCTATTGCTAGTACTATCTTTCACTGTGACTATCACTTATTCAAATCTATTCAGAAGGGATCAACCCAAGTCTTAATTCTCCTATCAAAAATCTACGACAAATGTGGTCTCGTCCGAAGGATTTTTGAACTTAGAATAGGAAGACGAGTACGACAAATGTGGACTCGTCTAACGGTATTTTGAATTTAGAATAGGAAGACGAGACGGCAAATATCAGCTCGTCTGTAATTTTCTTTATCCCCTAGACGAAACGATCTGTTTATGGGCGTGGTGACCAGACTATTAAAAATTGTTTTTCCACAGCATTTTGAGCACTATACATTTGAGTTACAGGTTGATTTTGTCGGAATATATGTTAACTATTGATTTTGTAATACTAAACGCTGGTAAAGTTTGTGATTGTCTAACAATCACAGGGTTCTGAAGAAGTAGGCGTTTGAGCTAAGCTAAGGAGTGCGTTCAGACAATTAAGTCTTGTTAATTGCCTCCTTTACCCTAACTAACTTCAGGGGTGAACTTGTAGTGGACTTAAAATTTCAGGAAATTTTTTTTTCTCCTAGGATTTTCTGCAATAATTATTTTGTTTCCTCTGTAGCAACGTATTTTTCAGTGAGTAATCTTAACTACCATTTATTTGGCGTAGTCGTCTGCATTAGGCGCTTTATTGGCCTATTAATAGCAGCGATAGTTAGATACATATCATAGGAGGAGGTATCCCAGGTTAAAGTATATCATCTTTTGTTTTGGTATTTTCTCGCAAGTGGTAGGAACCAGTGTATTCTTTTTCTTCTTTTCTTTCTTGAGTAGTCTCGGTAACTGACTTATTATGGCAGAGAGGGCAAAGCTTAGGCAGAACCTCAGGGACGAGGTAAGAGAAGATGGTTTGGACGGCGAAGAAGCGAAAGCTTTTGTCAGGGAAGAACTTGACAGATATGATGCGGAGAGGAAAGCAGAAGAAGCTAAGAGGAAAGAAGAGGAAGACCGTCTATTACAACAGAAGAAGATGGATGAAGAAATGGAAATTCGCAGGGCAAACGAAAGAGAGAAGGAGAGACAGCATGAGGAAAGAAAGAAGGAGAGACAAAATGAGAAGGAAAGGGAGGAGAGACAGCACGAGGAAAAAGAGAAACAGAGACAGCACGAGTTGGCGCTTAAGATTCTAGAGTTCCAAAGCCGTGGTGCTGCCTCTACCTCCAGCAATGGAGAATCTTCTCATTCTTCTTTAACTGATCCTTCGAACACACAATCTACTCATCTCACTGCTATGTCTTTTGCGCTTGAATCTTTCCCTTGTCTTAATGAGAAGATTAACACGTATCTAGAAAAAATTGAGAAAATTGCAACTCTGTACGGTTTAGAGAGGTCGCGTTGGGATATGAAGCTTTCTCAGGCGTTGAAAAGCAGTGCGTATGAGGTTTACGCCAAACTGGAAACCAGCCAACAAGACAACTATGATGTGTTGAAGAAAGCGTTACTGGAGCGCTTTGAAATGAATGCTCGCAAGTTTTCGCAACTGTTTTGCAACAGCAGGAAGGAGAGCTCTGAAACTTTTCAGCAGTTCTCATCTCGTCTAAAGGGATATCTGACAAAGTGCCATGAGCTTTCACAGCTCCCCTCTACCTATGAAGGTCTGGAGGAATTTGTTTTAACAGAACAAATAAAGAACACTTTGTCTGCAGATACCCGGTGATTCTAGCTGAGCAAGGTGCAGAAAAGCTTGAAGACATTGTGGAAAAGTCTGAGCGATATCACAATGCGCTGGCTGAACTATCGGCCACAAAGCGTAAACCGACAGAAGAGCATTTTCGGAAAAAATAATCTAGACCAATCTTCTCATGCTTCTAATCAGAATAACCACAGAGAAACTGGACCTCAAAACCCCCCTCCTGAAAAGTCTAAGTTCTACAAAACCAAGTACCCCAGCAACCACAGTAAACAGTCTGATCAACCCGACCACGCTTCATGGCAGCGCAGCCAGAAAGGACAAGGTGGCAAAGGAAGAACTCATGAGCACGGGACTAATGATCAGAGTGGGCACACCGAGCCTAAACGCATCGGATGCTTGCTGACAGTCTCGCAAGGCGGAATTATTGACAGTGATTCTCAACCTGTAGAGGGAGACACGCCCTCTACGCGAGGTACTGTTACATTGAACGGTTCTCAAACTTTTTGTTTATTTGACACGGGGCTTTCTTTTGATTGCATTGTTGCCAGAAACCTGGTTAAACCCGGTCAAGAGACAGGAGAGACCGTCGAACTTTGTGGAGTTTATAAGAGTGATGCACCTACAGCGCTTCCCATCGCACTGGTGGAGATCCACTCTGATTTTGTCAGAGGCGAGATCAAAGCGGCTGTTGTGGATGACCCCATCTACCCAGTCATACTTGGCGGGAGATACGTGTTTATTGGGAAACCGGAAGAGCCGATTGTGGCAGCAGTAACTACAAGAGGGCAAACCAAGAAGGAACGGGAGCCTGCGCCTAATTTGTTACCTATGGAACTTAAAGAAGCTCAACAAAAGGACCCTACTTTGGCACCCTGCTTTAGGAAACTGCCCATGGCTAAGGAACCCAGACAACACGGGGACATTTTTTCTAAGGATGGCGCACTTTATCGCAGAACGGGCAAGCCTGACCAAGGTTACAACCAGCTCCTAGTACCGAAACAGTACAGAAGCCAAATCCTAGAAATGGGGCACTCTCTTCCCTTCAGCGGACATATGGGACAGAACGCCACAAACCAACGGATAACCACTCATTATTGGTGGCCAGGAGTAAATACTGATATTATCAGATATGTCAAATCCTGTGCCCAGTGCCAACGTGTGCCACCCAAGCAACGGGCACCCCCAGTCTCTTTGGGTGAAATGCCAATAGTGGGAACACCATTCGAACGGGTTGTGATCGACATTTTAGGACCCTTAGAAAGGACTAAAAGAAGGAACAGGTTTATCCTGACCTTAGTCGACACATCCCCTTTATGGGCAGAAGCTATACCATTAACATGCGCAGATGCCAAGCATGTCGCAGAAGCCCTCGTGTAGATTTTCACTCGGTTGGGATTCCCTCAGCAAGTGTTGACGGATAACGGATCCCCATACCAAAACCTGTTGATGGATGAGATCGTGAAGATCTTGAGGACCCAACACATATACACAAAGCCTTATACTCCGGCCGGAAATGTGCTCGTGGAACTTGTTAATGGAAACCTCAACATGATGTTAAGTAAACTGGCACAAGTGAAACCCGAAGATTGGGATCTTTGTATTCTTGCAGCTTTATTTGGCTACAGAGAATCTCCTCATACTTCCACAGGATTTCCGCCAGCTACGCTTTTATTCGGCAGACCTATCAAGGGGCCGCTTGAAGGCTTACTTTGGTCGCTGACAGACCAGAAGGCAGATGAGACAGTTGTCTCAGCCAGTAAATACGTATCGGATTTAAAGGAAAGGTTGAAACTAGGATGGGACCTAGCAACGACTAACTTTAAGCGAGCACGCACAAAGCACACTAACCGATACAGGAAAGTCGCAAAAGAGAGAGAACTGTAAGCAGGAGAGAAAGTTTTGGTGTTACTCCCTACCGGAAACAACCAACTGAAGATCGGATGGCAAGGGCCGTTTACCGTACTGAAAAAGATTTCTAAGGTTAACTACCAGATCTCTATTCAAGGAAATGAGAAGGTTTTCCATTTAAATCTGTTAAAGAGATACTTGGAAAGACCAGTGCCAACCTCCGACCATCTCCTGACGATCGCCAAAGCTGACGAAGATGACGACAGTGGCAGGGAAATTCCACTGCACACACATGAAATCTTTCAAAAATGTCAAAAGCGGCGACGCTCTTTCAAGCGCGCATGGGAGACATTCCAGAGAAAGGAAACTTTGGGAGTAGACTTGAGTAGGAATTGGAGAGAGATGGAGGGGGGGAGGGGGAGATGAGAGTGAAGAAGACAGACACCCTGAAGCTACGGATATAGGAAATTTATTTCCATAACGTAGACATGGAGTGCTTCCATATCTTAAAGGGGGGACGCTCTGTCGAATAGAGATTATGATCAATAAATTTTCTATATTCTCTTATTTTTTTTACCCGTGTCCTCTATTTTATTATCACTCTTTATCCTTTTCCTGTGTTTTTCGCATTCGTACGTTTGCGACTATAAACATTACTATTTTCCCATTCAAACTTTCGCCTGGTTTTGTTTTCTCATTTAGAAACGCAGTAGATTACCGAACGTGTCAGTCCCTTGCACGAGATAATTTTAGGTGGGATTTCAGTCTATCAGACATGATGAGCAGACAAATTGTCTACATTTGCAGCTGTCACGAGAGTTTTTCGTCAGGCTAGCTCCCGGCAAAGTGTGAAATTGCCCTCTGCAGTGGAGACGGGTCGTCTGACATTTGCATCTGACATGAGCGCTCACTGTCCGATAGTTAGACGGAGGTGTGAATCGCGCCAGCCATGCTCGCTCAGAGCAGACAGAGAGTCTGGCATTTCGCCTCTGACACGCGCGCTCACGGTCAGATAGTTAGACGGAGGTGTGAAGACGCACTGGTGGCAGTTACGGCATGCGTCTAAGCTAACGTAGGTGTTAGGAGAGGGGAGAGATCGGGTTTTTGGAAATAGTAGGAGCCTTTGTCTGGTTTAAGATATTAACCAGAGTTTGAAACTTGATTGCACTCATTCTCCATTTGCAGTAGACGTGGTCACTTCGTTCTAGATACTTAAACTTATAAGTGAAATCTCTTAGTTTCGTTGTGATACCGTAGTTCTGTGTTGAGGTAAATATTACATTAAGTATCTAATATTTTGTGAGTGATTAAGTGTTTAATCGCCTATTTTATCCTACTAGTTTCTTTTGTGCAGAATGATTAGTTTATAAGTCTGTTATATTCTCTAGCTATGAGTTACAGTGGAAAACAGAATAAATTATAATTTCTAGCTTAAAATCATGTAGCTATAATGAATTTAATTTAACTGCTAAATAATCAGACGAGAATAATTTTTCTAAACTAACTTATAAATGCTAGATGCCTCATGAGTGTTGACGGAATACGTATGTATTCCTAATTCATGTTGATTGATTTTTATATATAACTTATTTCACGGGAAAGTTTAAACGTCAAGTCAAGCTCTACGCTTGCAGTTCTAATGTAAGTTATATCGAGTACATAATATGTAAAATATTTCATATGTGTTCTTTTTCTTTATTCAGTGAATACTGGGGTAACACAAACTTTGCCGGCGTTTAGTACAGAGACAAACCTGTGAGAAACAAACATTTTTATATCTTTAACCACGTGGGTTTTTCAAGTAACACCTGTCTGACAGGGCATGTGCCTTAAGAGATAGACAGAATACCAATCCCACTAATGGGTTTTTTTAAAGAATAAATGCTTATACTGGGCCTTTGAGCCAGATCATATTTCTTCACAAACTCTAATGTACATGCTGCCTTGTGGCGAGAATATTACAGAAAAAACATTAACTTTTCCGACATTATTTGACCAAGTATGTGGTGAACCAAGATTTATCTGTTGAGAGAAGTTGTCCACCGGTCATCTTCCTAATTAAGGGAAACCTCGTGTTCTGACCCTGTGTGCCCGCTGAAACCCTAACTCTTACCTCGTGAATAAGTGACATTAACTTAAATCTGTAAAGAAAGAACGATCGCCTGAAGAGGACGCTCCCCAGACACGGTGAATGAAACCAATATCTGCAGAGCTGGGTATCCGCTTCATCCACAGATAGACAGATTAAACGAAGTGTACACTAAGGCTTGCGCCAGACAGCGAACAACAGCACGATTGTAGGTAAGGTTGTGTGAATCAGGGCCCTGATGAAAGAACCGAGTGAAAGTAGACTGAAGTATGTTCTTCGTTTGATTCACTCACTATGTAACATTCCTTATGCAAGATTTTGTTGCTAAACTATATTTTTCCTTAGAATAGATACTGCTATCAAACTCAGTTCATACCTTCAAAAAAGGGGAAAATATTAGACCCAAATCATATGTATATGTGACTCTTTGGGCTATCATCGTTCTCCTAACGGGGCTGTGGGCTAAACATCGAGGAAAGATCATAACTGTCTATCATTTCGTGTAGGAATTCCTTGATTTTTATGACTATTTGTATATGCTTTGATGTAAATTTTGGATGTTGTGGTGGTGGAAGTTTATATTGATAATTAAACTGTCCATAAAGTCTGTTTACAATTTAACAAATTTATTACAAAGGCAATTGATGAGATATCTTAATCAGATTTGTTCTATGTACTCAGTGGTTATCAAAGTTTTTAATCACATACCTTTATCGTATTTCAGGTACCCTGTTGATGAAAGAGGTACTGTTTAATGAAACCCTAAAAAAAATGGCTACTCCTCAAGAGAAGGCACAATGCGTATCATGATCCCACACCACACATTCAGCCTTGGTCTATCTCGGTGAAGTTCCCTAGTCACATGGGGGTGTTCTGATCCCCAGATTCTCACATTATGTGTGTTCAGTTTCTCCAAAAAATGAAAGGTTGCCTCATCACTAAAACAAACTCGGGTGAGGAACGTTTCATCCTCAGAAATTCGTTCCAGCATGTTAACTACAAACTCTTTTCGTCTTGGTTTATCATTTGGCTCGAGTGCCTGTAAGAGTTGCACTTTGTAAGCGTACAATCGCAAGTTCTTGTGTAGGACTTTGTGCACTGTTGAACGTGGTAGCTCTAACTGTCTGGCAGCAGTACGGATGGACTTTGTGGGAGAATGATAAAAAGCTTGTCTTACACGCTCGATGTTTTCCTCAGATGTTCTTGGTCGTCCACTCCTCCCTTTATCCAACACTGTCCCTGTCTCCATAAATTTCTTGTGCCATGCACGAATTGACGGAAGTGACGGTGGATCTCTTCCATACTTAGTTCTCTAGTTTCGCTGAGTCTGCCTATCCGATTTTGTTTCAATAAACCATGATACACATTGTGCCTTCTCTTGAGAAGTAGCCATTTTTGTAGGGGTTTATTAAACAGTACCTCTTTCATCAACAGGGTACCTGAAATACGATAAAGGTATGTGATTAAAAACTTTGATAACCACTGAGTACACAGAACAAATCTGATTAAGATATCAATTGCCTTTGTAATAAATTTGTTAAATTGTAAAGAGACTTTATGGACACCCTGTGTATATATATATATGTGTGTGTGTGTGTGTGTGTGTGTGTGTGTGTGTGTGTGTGTGTTTAGACTGTCTGACTCCTCTAAATCTGTCGTAGAGGATAGGTGAAAGAGAGAAGATTTCTCGATTTCAGAGACAGCCTCTATCACAGTCTACCATCCCACTCGTGGAAATCTATTGCTAGTATTATCTTTCACTGTGACTATCACTTATTCAAATCTATTCAGAAGGGACCAACCCAAGTCTTAATTCTCCTATCAAAAATCTACGACAGTACTCACCCAGAGCCAGCCGATAGGATTTACATCATTATCAATTAACAATAATTAACAGTTTTTAGCAATCAGATGTTTCCCTATACTGTAAGTATTTTCTACTTTTTACTGTGAACACCAGATCTCGGTTTTGCTACATTAACTATTCGAAGTGACATTTGTCTATCCAGGAATCAACCACTAAATTAGGCGTCCCACTTTATAAAATGTAATTATCTGTGGCGGGACTGGGGCCAATTTGGAAGATAAAAACACTGGAATATATATATATATCTTCAGACATTGTATGCCCAAGAGATTTCTTCACAAAGAATAGGGTAAGCGTGATTGAGTGGCCACGTATGTCAGAGAGAGTGAATATTTTCTTTGTTACAGGAAAATTGTATTATCTGTATTCTGTTTAAATATTGTTTAATTTACTGGATAGCTTTAGTAGGAACTTTGTTCTTTTCTTTACTGTCTATTCTGTAACATAGTGCTAACCTTTAACCTTAGGGGTTATTAACTTGTTGGGTTCTTTTTTCTTCTTAATGAGGGGAGGGCATATGTATTCTGTTATTTTTTATGCATGAATTCTGATTTTATTTGATCTTTCTTTAGATATTCGATGTTGTAAAGTTTAATGATAATAAACAACAAAAGAACTTAACTTTGTGTGTTGGTCAGACCGATACCCAATTTACCTTAGTTTTTTCACGTTTGTGTGTCTTGTTGTCACATAATTGTGTGTGTGGTGTGTGTGTGTGTTTAGTTAAACTTATATTTCTAGATATAGGGAGGTGCAAGATTGTCTTGTACTAAAAGATAGTCGTATAGATAGGCTGGACTAGAGGAACTACTCATTCCAGAGACAGACCTTCTCCTTAAACTATTCCCTCGTGAAATCTATTCTCATACCCTTACTTCTCACGTACTATCACCATCCACTCTACACAGGCGGGACCATAAATATCTTTCAAAACTATCTAAATTTACGACAACTACCTCTAACTGTTGCTGTTTTGCTGATTTGTTTGTGAGTACACCTATGTTTTCATGACTACACTTCATTAACAAATATGTTTTATAGTTTTATTACACACGATCTTAATTTACAACATGACGTTGTGTGGGGTATATAAGTTTGCAATTGCGTGGCGGATACAATAGTGAAGCAGCTCATTCAGAGCTCTGTCTTTCACTGAAATGAAAGATACCCTTGTCACATTAGTACGCGGCCTGCCCAAAATTTTTAAGCATATTTAAACATTTATTTATCATGCTTGGTGTGCTGGGCGTGATGTATTCCATCCTACCTTTGTCTACTTTTTCAAACTGAACACTTTCCTGCTACGTTGTAGTGACATGATGAACGTGCTATGCTAAAGTGCTCCTAAACATAGTTCTGCAATTATTCTTGTCACTGGTGTACGACTGACTTCACTCCGACATGATTATAGTGCCTGGTGTAGAAATTTACCTCGTTCTTGCAATGGTTATAGTCCTTGATGAAGGATGTTACCTCGCTCTTGTCAAATGTTATAGACCCTGGTGTAGAATTTTACCTCATTCCTGCCATGGTTATAGTCCCTGATGTACAATTTTTACCTCTCTCATGCCATGGTTTTTTTAGGAGGGTTATGGTCCCTGGTGTAGAATGTATATCTCGCTCATGCCATAATTATATTCTCTGGGGCAGGATTTTACCTCGATCCTGTCACGGTTATAGCTCCTGGTGTAGAGTGTCACATCGCTCATGTTATGGTTATTGTCCCTGATGTAGGATATCACTCGCTTCTGCCATAGTTATAGTCCTTGGTGTAGAAATGTCTCTCTGTTGTGCCACAAGCTACACTAAAACGCCACCAGAGCGCGGCCCACTAGCCAGTGCTGCAAAGTTAGGTAACTTCCAGACTTTTTACCTTTTGAACACTAGCTAACTCACAAACGTATGAAACTAAGAATATTGTTTTCGAATATTTATTTTTTTAAATCAAATTAAATAACAGGTACGGATTATATTTTTTGTAATTTATCTATTTTATATTTAAATACGGATTATATTTTAAAAATTAAAAGTGAACAATATGACAAGTCATATATTCGATAGTTACATTTTCCTGTGACATTCTTCAGCCCTCTCCTGCGCTATTGTTTTCCTTCTTTCTCACCCGCTTCGTATCACATTTTTTCGCTGTCATCGACCAAGGTGTTCTTAACTTCGTAACTCACAATATGTTTGACTTGACTGCATGACATGCTATCCTTTGTTTGCGAGGCAGACATAGTTATCCAGACGGACTAAAAGTCTACCCATAGCGACTTGTTTGACCAATCGTCAATACCAGACCCACTATTTTGAGATAACAGTGTAATCTTCTTTACCAGGATGGCTTCTGGAGACAAGCCCGAACTTGTGTCGGAGAATGTAGATAACAAATGTTTGATTTGTAGACAGGACTTGCAGATAATTGTCACAAAATAGTGGTGCCTCAGGTTTTCTCAACATGGACACCAGATGGTATATTAAGAAAGTGTTAACTTTGCCATATTGCAAAGCCAGGCTCCGGGTAAACAAGGCTGTCGGAAGATAACAATCGTAATATGAGAACAGGAGGAGCAGCGTAATCACTTTCGCCCAGACTGTGACAACAAAGACAGAGTAACATCTAGGAGATTATCCTTGATTGTTCAGTGATGTAGTGAATTTGGTATACACGACAGGCAACACGGAAGTGGCAAGACCTTATGTGGTCATGGAGTATGTTTAGATGATGTTAATATTAACATGAACCTCTACACCTCACGGTAGAAGGGGAACGACTAAGTAAGTAAGATATTAACATGTAAGGGGCAATATCTTATGTGTCATGTAGTAATGTTCGACATGAGGGTGGGGGAAACCTCTATCAAAATCAGACGCTTATTTGTGGTTGGTTGGTTTGACACTGAAATGCTAAAGTTAGAATGGAGTAACTCTAGAGGCATCACTATGCGCCCCAAGTTCTAGGATCCTACTTCAAGTGCACCCAGCAAGACACCTAACACATCTCAAACAGCTGCCTGACATATTACGGCCGGTTTATGTGCATCAAGTCTGTGGATATAATTCTTAATCCAAAATTTATTGGGATAAGTTGTACTATGTACATTTTTAGAATTGTGTATTTTGCATTTGATACATTATAAATTGCTTGTGGATGTACAAGTTCACATAGAGCTAGTAACCTCATCAATTAAAATGACTTGACTCCAGAACCACCCCTGAAAGAGCTGGTGACTGCTTCATGCGGGTCTCCTCACAATGAGCCAAGATAGAGGTGGCCCCAGGTTCCATAGCGAGCAGGGGAGACAGTCCCACCACAAAAATCGCTATAAAAATATGTTTTCATATATTTATTAATAAATATTTTGTGTACTTTATTTATTTTCCTTGGAAATCGTATGTGTGTGTGGAGGGGAGGGAATTACATCCCTTCAAAAGAGCTGGGCAAAATTAAAATTCTGTTTTAAAAACAAATTAAATCCCTTGAAAATAAAATTAAAATTATTATTGAAAACTGTTCAAACATTATAACGCCACTTCATACATGGTCAACACAATGAGTTCCCCGCATGATCGTCAATTTTCTGAAAGTGCTGCAGGTCATGAAAACTTAAGACGTCAGCTTCACATCTAGGCAGTCATTATTTTGACGGGTATGCTTACTGGTTAAAGGATATTAATAGCGTCACATTGTACCTTGTCACTAATGTCAGATTAATAATATAGAATTCCTGTCCTTCATCAGGGCCCCCTCTCATTATCATTAACATCTTTCTTATTATTATCATCATTTCACGTCAGGTCCATGGTTTATAGGAATCCCTCTATTTCTCTTGTCATGAAGATTCCAGAACCGGGTTTTATGTACCAACTTGAGTTGTATTTACGTACCATGTTATTTCAGTTTTGTCAATTTCTACTCAAGCAACCATTTATGACAAGTACACCCCCGCCTATTTCTTGTTCATATCAAAATGTTCATCAGTCTTGCCACGCTTTCGTCCTGTTTTTCTATTTTGTATTTCAGTTCAATTTCTTCTGTTGTCTTCCTATCCTTGCTCTCGTCCCATGGAGTGTGAGACCACACCCTGAAGTAGTCCCTACGCACCAAGCATTCACACCCTCTGGCGGTGGGTAGTTCTGTAACACTTTGTTTTATATGGTTGATTTGCCGCCTCATCTTAAACGCCTCATCTTAAACGCCTCATGCGACATATCTGGTGATATCAATGTTCATATTCTATCTGTGACTCAATATAAAACCCCCGAGTGCCAATAGGGCAAACAAAGTGCAACTGCTGGTCCAACAGTGTTCATGGCAACCCAGACAGTGACATAGTGCACACTTAATCTAGGTTAATCTTCATGTCAAGTAAATTGTTTTTGATTATGTGGCCTCTTCTAAAAGATTATCTGTTTTTGCTTGTTTGTTTTCTGTGAGTATTTAAATGTTAATCCCGAAGTTGTCATCCATTCTGACACTTTATCTTCTTTGAATTCTTTTGTACAGGATTTGAAAACTTTTTCATGTACGTCAAACTGTAGGAGTGTAAGCAGCCTGCGATAAGCTATTTTGTTATTAAGTCGTAAATTGTTTATAATTTATTTGACAAATTAATCATAAAAAATAAGATATATTTAAACGGATGGGTATGAAAAAAAATCGAAAAAAGGTGATTCGTCTTACGAGGACAAAAGACAAAGAAAGTAGTCTACGTTACGGCCACAAGGCCTTCGTCAGGAAAAGAAAGAAAGTGAAGGCTAGATAGGAGACATAAGAACTTAAAGAAATATAAAAATAAAACCTAGGTACTTCCCTGAAGGCGAAGCATGGCTGAAAAGGAAGTGACTTCTGCCCCCGGATGTACACAATACATACTAAGAAACTAAAAACTAAAAAACGAAACTGAACAAAAAAACTACCCAAACGTAATAAAAGTGGGGACTGGAAATAGAAGAGGACAGAATGAGTAGGAGATAAATGAATATGAAATAAAAAAAATCAAGACAAATTAGAAACCGTGTATATCCATACATATTATGGAGGATGGCATAAAAATAGAAGAATAGGATAAGAGTGGAAAGAGTCCAAATAGAGCAAGAGAGGAAAGGGTGACCTCAGACAAAGGTGTGTATAGTGTTAAGACCAGCTGGTTTTAGACACCCCATGCGGTGGATAAGACGGTTCTCAAGCTGTTCTCGGCTAGCAGTGTCAGAGGAGCAGGATCTGATCGCCGCGACCTGGATGTCGATGGGACCATGGTGATCAGGACCATTAAAGTGTATGGCAACTGGTGTGGATTTGTGCTGAGAGATGTCATTCAAGTGCTGGCTGAATCTGTCCCCAAGTCGTTTGCCTGTTTGGGCAATATAGGTTTTGCAGCAACGTTTACATATGATCGTATAAATGACGTTACGCGACTCACATGTGAAGCTACTAGTGATGGTGTACGTAGCCTTAGGAAAGGACACCTTCTGGGTTGAGATGACATACTTGCACGTGTTGCATCGTGTCCGACCACAGGGTAGTGTGCCAAAGTGAGTGGCATTCTCCTTTGGGAGACGGCTGTGAACAAAAAGATCCTTCAAGTTCTTGTCGCGTCTATATGCCACCAAAGGTGCTTCACCGAATACTTCTTGGGTCGCAGGCTCTGCTTGGAGGATAGGGAGGTGGCGGAAAAGGATCTGTTTGACAGCAGTACTGTGAGGGTGAAGTGTCAAGATTAATTTGACTCTATCTGAAGTGGATTTATAGTGAGGTATGAGGGCTTTGTGACAGGACAGTACTCTCTTAGGTTGACTGTACTTATGGCCACGTCATCTAATTTCTAGACTCGCTTACGCAAGAGATGGTGTTTCTTAGATGATATATATTTAACCCAGGTTTTTCTTGCAGCTCATATATGATGGAGACCTTTAATGGAGGGAACACCATATACTTTTCTTATTTACTACAGGCACCCTGTTTTTCTGACATACGGCTTGTAGCCCAGTTTATTCTTATTCAATGCAGGCAGTACTACTGTTTTTCTGATATCTCATGTACTCCGTTAAGTTATTCTGATACATGACAGCACTGTCTATTCATTTGTGCTGGTTCAGAGATCGTATGCCTACACATGACCCACTTACTTCGACTGGAGGACGGGGAAGCGTGCCTGTGTTCAGTGACCCAAATGTTGACCTGTTAGAAGGTTACCTGTTCTTTCTGTCCGTACAAATCATTCAACAAAATATTCAAGTTCACTGCAAACTATTTAATACACTGTTTCTGTCTCTAGGCACTAACATCCAAGGAATTATATCTGATAAACTTAAACTTTCTAGCTATAAATCTTAACATCACCAGTATGACGACCTTCTCGCTCCGTTCTCAAACCAAACAAGCCCCGACTTAACTCCCCTTTCTTTTCTCGTTCCGGTCCTAGTCGTTTAGTTTACCCACACCAGATTTGATGACGTCATTTGTTTAATACTAGTGCTAAAGTAGCTAGCTAGACTGTTATACAATATTCTACTTAATAGTAGCGCTATTCGCGCTTAAGTAGTAGGAATAGGCCTACCTGTCACAGCCTCCTGACGAGAGATGGGAGCACACGTTGGAGGGCAGAGGTGAGAACATGTTCCGGATAAAGTCTGAACGGAAGAAATCCAACATCTCATTGGCTCGGAAGTGGAAGTCATCATCGTCTAGGCACAAACGGCGGAGGCGGAGAAGTTGTGAGAATGGAAGGGAGTCACGAGAGGCCCGAGGATGAGAAGAGGTATACAGGAGGTAGCTGTGGACATCTGTCGGCTTGAGTTTTCTGGTAGTATGTATGTCGCAATTTTTGATCATAGAATATGTCGATTTTTTTCATACCCATCCATTGTACTCCACGTCTTACCGCAGTTCCCCTCAACTTCCTCGATATATTTAAACAAACGAGCAATGGGAGGAGAACGTTAGGCAAGAAACAAAATGTGATATAATGAGGCTGCTCTAAGGGCTGCGACTACATTCTTACTAGTTAACAAGAGCGATGAACCGTCCATCTTGTCACCTGTGAGATATGACTTGATCCCCGCAAGTCTTGGATCAGAGCGTGGCGAAACGTCACTACAAAGGGGGATAATCTTGTTGTCAAATCGGCTAAAGTAGTGAATAAATCTGGAATGTTATATACGACGCCAAGATTTGTCGGCATACCAAAAACTTACTGTGTTGTAAAAAATCCTCTGGGTGTCTGAGTGAAACATTATTCGTAGGTATCAAATTTATTACATTAATTACACATACACGATACATACACATACATAGGCGGCACACACAAACCACACGCTGTTTGTGTGTGGCATATCTTTTTTTTTTTTTTTTTTTTTTTGGTCTTGCAGACAAAAATACAATACAGATAACAACGCTAAAGACACACAGGCAGAGAAACAAAGAACCAGTATAAAAGCAGACATTATGTCTAATAACAACACTACCTGAAGAAAAGATAGCGCTATATTAAGCAAGAATATAGATCATTATACTCGGCCTGGAAATATTTCCAACAACTGTACTTAGAAAGGCATATTGATACAAACGAATGACACGGGCTTGGTTGTAAAGCGTGTACCAGCTACAGAACACATACAAATTCTTCAACTTGGCATTGGCTGCGAAAGAGCAACAACAGTTAAACAACAACAACCTTCACCTGTCAGGAGAACGTTTACACGTTTATTACTGTTAATGGGTCATTAACTAATAACTGGTTGATTTTTGTAATCTGCAATCTTGAAGGTGACTCTCTCTCTCCCTCTCTCTCTTTCTCTCTCTCTCTCTCTCTCTGTCCCGCTGTCTCTGTCTGTCTGTCTATCTGTCTCTCTTTCTCTGTCTCTGATAAGTAAAATCTCAATATTAAGGCTGGAAGTAAATCAAACTCTAGTCAGTTCTGTCAGTTATTAAAAAAAAAATCACAGAACACAAACATCTCGAAAAAAAAAAACCAAACAAACATGGCTGCGTTCGAACTGTTGAACTTTGAACCGTAGAAAAGGTTCAGCTCTTGTGCTTACAGTTTTCTCTGGAAGGAAACACCAGATGATAGTCTGTCGTAATTACAACAAACATAAGACTAGCTTTACACTGGATCTGCCCTTGAACAAAACAAGTAGCCAGTTCAGTGAGAATGCATCGCCTGACACGAATTACAACCTTTTTCTTTCGCAAACAGAACTTCTCGATTTTATCAGCAAGCCAAACGCAGCCTATAAAGAGAATCATTCAAAAAAAGGACAATCACTGTATGATTTCTTCACTCTTTCTGTTACGTGTGTGAACTCTTTGTCCATGATAAATAACTCCTGCAATAGTTACTAAGGTATATAAATGGTTGCAGCCCTTTGACTATTAACGATTCTGTGACAAGGATTTTATTCATATTGTACCATCTCTTGGACATGCGCCCTAATATAACCGACTAGGTTGAACGGGACGCTCCTCGCCAAAACGAGGCAAAACTTTATAACAAAAATAAAAAGTCAACCTCAAATAACTGGTTATATTTTAGCAAGCTGGTCACAATACTTTGAGGCAACATTAGGGGGAAAAAAAACAGAGAAAACAAAATTAAACACAGACTATAATAAAGAAACGATGGGTCTCACTTTTTACATTTTGAGAAATCGGTAAACGCTACGCAGTCCCAACTAAGATGGTTTGGCCATGTCTGCAGAATGGGAGAAGATCGGCTACCACGACAAGCATGGGAAACAAAGAGCCAGGGATCCAGACCTCCAGGACGACCGAGAGTCCGCTGGGAGGACAACATTAGACAATCTTTGAAGGACCGAGGACTAGAATGGAACCAGGCCAGGAAGAAGACAGCTGATAGAATGGTCTGGCGCTCTCTCTTCCAAACCTCTACACCTCACGGTAGAAGGGGAACGACTAAGTAAGTAAGGTAAACGCTACGTCAAATTTTAAAAAGTTACTGAAGCTGTATTTTGTTTCTTGCAATTTTTACCGGACTTTGGCGGAGTTCTGTTTCTGTCTTAAAAACAGAAACGACAAGAAAAAAGTGTGAGACTTTCATTAATGAATGCTTGCATAGACTGGAAGAATTGAAATGGTAAGTCAAGATTACCATCGTGAAACTGATTGCCATTGGAATAAGAGAGGACGCTAATGTTGGATATGATACATATTGAGGAAACCTGTTGATAGCATTACAAGTCATTCCTTGTTCTGGAACCTCCAGGGTTAGAGAGAAAGAGAACGAACGAACGAACCAACTTTATTTTCGAAGGGTTAAGAATTGGGCGCGCAGACCCGTCTAACATTCTGCCCTTCCACTCTCATTTATCTTGCATATTATATCCTTTCATTCCCACATGTTACTTTAAGCATTAATATGAAGGCATGCAACATTATAAAAGTAATATAACAGCGTGCGTTTACAGTATGCAGTCATAATCAAAATTAAGTATTGTTAATTAAACAAATATTATAAAAAAATTAAATTTAATTAAATTTTTAAAAAAAAGTACAGTAAATTATGATTTCAAGCATAATCAGATTAGGTGCCATGGTAGCAGAACTCATGAAGTATTTGACAGTCTGCTATTGAAGGAGGTGAGACTTGGTGTTATTTATTTGCCCTCCTTAACCCAAAAGCAGAATCAGTAGGAGAGATAGATGGACATAACTATATTTAAAAGGGTAAAGAATTGGGGACCCAGGTCTGTCTGACCATCCAGCCCTTTATCTTTCATTCTGTATCCCTACACTCACTCATGTGTTCATCAGCAATTAATCTGCATTTTCGAATATGTCATTAAACATCAATACACAAATTACATAAACATAGTCTCGCTTATATCTGTACATTCTTGAGGGAAAATGAAATAATAATAATAATTTCTTACGCACTTCTGAAGCAGGACACATCTTCGAGCTGTAAAAATGTATATCTGCTCATTCTCATACACATCATCACATTTAAGCAAACAAAATACAATTATATATTTCAAAAGTACAGTGCTATGCAGGTACATTCTCACATACATTACATCATATAGCAATACTACGTGGATATAAAACAAATATTTTTCACATAGACAATAACGAGCGGAAGAGGAAAAGAAAGGTTGACATATAGATAAGATGTAGACTGACAATGGCTGCTTCTATGGGGGGTAGATAATCGGTGTTGATCAAGTGTTTAAAAAGTGCTTTGTTGAATGAGTATTGTGTATGTTGGTTTTTTTTATGTGGTGTATAAGGCTGTTCCACAAGTAGGCTCCAGAGTAGGCTAGACTCTTTTTGAACAGGTCGATCCTAGATTTGGGCAGATGTAACTGATGTAATTATAGTCCCTCTCTTCTACTGGTTTGAAACAATGATCGTAGGTACGGCGGGCCGTTGTTTGATAGAATTGCGTGAGTCAGCTTGGTTTTGTTGTAGAGGAGATTTTTTTTTTTTTAGGGACAGTATTTTGGGTTCTTTTCGTGTCTTTGCGTGTAGTATCGTGCGATTATCGGCAATCAGACGTACTGCTCTCTTATGCAGGGAGTGCAGTCTCTTTGAAGTGGAAGCAGGGCAACCATCCCATAGTGTAGAGAAGTAATCTACATGTGTCTGTATATGAATGAAGTAAATGGAGCAGGCATTAGAGGCGTAAATAAGCCAGGGAAGATACCGGACATGAAAGCTTGTTACGAGTTTTTTGAGGGCATATGCTTCTTAAGTAATCGAAGAGTAGTAATAATGACAATAATGACAATAATGACGTATTTGTTCATTGACAATCTGTGACGTCAGAGCTTAATGGTGGACGCTTCTAGCTAGGGGCACAATTTTGAAAATCATTTTTGTTGTTGCAATTTTAGTTTCTAATCGTTTTTTCCAAAAGTAAAAGAAATATGTCAACAATTTCTATCCATTTACTTAGACCAAATGGTTTTGGTAAAACAGAGATAAACAAGTTCAAAGTAAAAGATACAGAGGATGATAGAGAGAAGATGGGGTGTAGAGCATGGAAGGTAGTTAATGAAACAACGAGTTGAAGAAGCGTCGCATAGATGACAATACAGTTTTTTCCTGAAGTGATTGACCAGGCACTCGGCATGGCACATGATGTTGAGTGATTCGTCCTGTATATTAATTTAACAGAACTGCCTGATAGTAAGTATGTCGGTATTGTTGATCAAAAAATATGGCGACTGAACAGTTTTCTGGTAGTATGTATGTCGCAATTTTTGATCAAAGAATATGACGACTGATCAATTTGCTGGTAGTATGTATGTCGCAATTTGTGATCAAAGAATATGACGACAGATCAATTTGCTGGTAGTATGTATGTCGCAATTTTTGATCAAAGAATATGACGACTGATCAATTTGCTGGTAATATGTATGTCGCAATTTGTGATCAAAGAATATGACGACAGATCAATTTGCTGGTAGTATGTATGTCGCAATTTTTGATCAAAGAATATGTCGACTGATCAATTTGCTGGTAGTATGTATGTCGCAATTTGTGATCAAAGAATATGACGACAGATAAATTTGCTGGTAGTATGTATGTCGCAATTTTTGATCAAAGAATATGACGACAGATCAATTTGCTGGTAGTATGTATGTCGCAATTTGTGATCAAAGAATATGACGACAGATCAATTTGCTGGTAGTATGTATGTCGCAATTTTTGATCAAAGAATATGTCGACTGATCAATTTGCTGGTAGTATGTATGTCGCAATTTGTGATCAAAGAATATGACGACAGATCAATTTGCTGGTAGTATGTATGTCGCAATATTTGATCAAAGAATATGTCGACTGGTCAATTTGCTGGTAGTATGTATGTCGCAATTTGTGATCAAAGAATATGACGACAGATCAATTTGCTGGTAGTATGTATGTCGCAATTTTTGATCAAAGAATATGTCGACTGATCAACTTGCTGGTAGTATGTATGTCGGTATTGCTGACCAAAGAATATGTCGACTGATCAATTTGCTGGTGATTTTGTTATTAAAGTTAAAGGTAGTTCCAGAGCTGACACAACATTAGAGGGAGTGAAGTGTTGGAGACAATAACTTTTAGAGATAGGAGTGATCAGTTCACTATCTCCCTGCGGTTGCCATCGACAACTCAGACCAGAATCAGTGTCGTGTTTTGGTCTGTCTTACACCACGGTCATATTTACCGCTCGCAATAATAGGGGAAAACAGACCGATACAAACAGCCAATGAAAACGCTCCTTTTTCTAGTGTGTATAAGGAAACCTTTTTTAGGCGTAACATAGAGGCCCATTTTGTGTAAATGATAGTAAGAATTTATTTAATTTCTTAAGAACTAGAGATGTTTAAAAGGAAAGATATAGATAGTTCAACGACAGGGATGTTACTTAAGAGGTAGTTGCAAAGACTTCCTCGAATAGTAGTTCATTTAAAGAGAAAAATCGTTTAAATTGACATCTATACATCAGGGTAGTCCCAAATTTAGTTAGTTAAAGTCTGCATAGATTTAAATGCATTTTGCTAACTAAACAATTATTAGATAGAACGGTAGAGATAAATTCACAGTATAATTCTAACTTTAAATGATTAAAATCGGTTCAGAATTAAGAGAGATAATAAATATTTAAAATTTTGCACATTGTACAAGCTGGCAAAAGATGCCTCGTTTTTAGATTCCTAACACCGGTTTTTGGCCGTGTTCTCCGATACTGTAGAGCGACGGCATAA
Organism: Oreohelix idahoensis; assembly: GCA_024509875.1. Classification (NCBI taxonomy): domain Eukaryota; kingdom Metazoa; phylum Mollusca; class Gastropoda; order Stylommatophora; family Oreohelicidae; genus Oreohelix; species Oreohelix idahoensis. The sequence goes on along the minus strand of JAMPIV010014053.1, from coordinate 187,255 downwards.
ATGTCCTTGAACTTGGTTGATTTGGAGCCACAACTTTTTTAAACACTAAGCGGTACAGAAGAGAGCGGCAAAAGTGTGCTGTCCAATATTTTGCCACTGCATCTGCATAGCAGACCTAATACCTTTTGACAGCCTGTTACAGCTTATGCGTATTGCCTGAGGGTAAGAAAGAATATATATATATATATATATATATATATATATATATATATATATATATATATATATATATATATATATATATATATATATATATATATATATATATAAAATTATGTACTTTTCCTGTGAATATCCACTTGGGTGTTCGGTAGTGTGTTAAGAAAAAAATTACAGGACGAGTGTGTTGCCATTTTGAACGCAAGCTGTGTTGACTTTTAGAGACGAAAGCCAGCATTGGAAAAGGTGTAGAATATTTGAGAATTATGGCACAAATACGACTGTAAGTTTAATAATATAATTGAAGGAGTATTTCATAAAGGAAAAACACACTGTTCAGGAACATAAGATAGGATGACAGAAATTGTTAACATGTAATAATCAAGGTGTCTCTTAATAGTTTGAACTAAACCAAATCATTGTATGGAAGCAGACCAGGGACAAATGGATCTAACGTAGGATTTATAAGGACAGTGTAATCACATTGAACTGGCTGTGAGTAGTACTGAGGTAAATTGTCCTGTGCAACTGTTAGCACCATGTCTGAAAACTGTTTGTTACATCCATCGTGTGTGTGTGTGGATAGAATAGTGCTGGACCATACAAGGGTTGTGATTATTTGTATTACATGTTTTATCCTGCAACTACTAAGATTGTACGAGATATTCACTTCTGAGGGACTGTGTGTTGTAAACGCTCTCAATTTATCTAGAACTAGACAACCTATCTTTCCCAGCCTGGAGATCCAGACCTTGTGTGATCCTGGCTATAGTGGATGATTCTCATATTTGGAGACAAGTGGTAACAAAATTCCACTGATCAGCCTATCTAGCAACTTAGTAATAAGAAACAAAATATTAATAACAACAAAAACAGTTTGAGTGATGACTCATGAAGGACTTTATTAATTAGATATTAACTTCACAGTCCAGCGAAAGTGATAAATATATATATATATATATATATATATATATATATATATATATATATATATATATATATATATATATATATATATATTATATATATATATATATATATATATATATATGTAATATTTAACTCTTGTGGAAATGAACATTCCACAATGAATATTTATTTCTATTATGTAAAAAGCATTTGAATTTATTATCATTTTCCTAACCGAAAAGAGAAACGGTATAGGATCAATAAATTGTAAATATATATTTAATCAGTCTTGCTTAATTATTTAAAATTGAGTTAAGGTTCTGTTTTGATATATAGATTACATATCTACTTAATTAATTCATCCCCTAGTAGAGTCAATAAAAATAAATATAATAACCATTATTCAGGGTGGGATCTGGAGAGGTAGCACTTTGACCTTCAGTAACATTCACTATCATTATACTTGAAGGTTTATACAGCTTGACCCTACCTTGATTGTCGATACACCCTTACTCTTTTCAGAGAAGGGGGTATTTCTTATAAGACCAGTCTTTTATCTGGCGCTATACTGGTATCCTTTGATACATCTTTTTGTCTGGGATATCATATATTCTAATAACATCTGAACCTCTCGCGACAATCCGGTGTCCATTTTTTACAGCTGGTTAAGCAAACCTGGTTTCGAACATTTTCCCTCTGCCTCGAGAAGCACGTTTTCTAACCATCCTCGGCGAACATTCTCTAATTTAGTCTAATTTAATGATTATAAAATCTATTATAAAATTATTGGCCAGTAAAATGCTGATATTACATGAGGCTGGCAACGTCATAATATACAACAAATTGTCACAGAAACAACCGCTGCAAGAGCAGGGTCATGCTTGGTGTAGGCTTCATGTAAGAGGACCAGCTATAGGGATGATTATATGCTCCGTAAGGAGCGCTAATGAAAACAAATGAAAGAATAAAAAGAAAATGCCGATATGAGAATGCCATAACTAGCAGCTCTGTCCACTTTCACATAAACGGTACCTCCAGAACGCAACAACTAGCAGCTCTGTTCACTTTCACACTGTGACAGAATGGAGCGGCCCCCATCGATCTCTGTTTCACTCCAAAAGTATCGGTACATTTGTGGTACTGATTTTTATTATGTGCTTTCAATTGACGCATTTTTCTTTCTTTCTTTCTTCGTTATTTTTCTGCTAAGTAGCAGATATTTGAGTATTGTCGAATTTCTTGACACCCTCTGTAGGTGATAATAATCACATTTGCTTGATGCTACGCAGATTTGCTGACATAATTACTCGCAGTCGCAAGCTTGGCTAAGATTAGCACACGATCTCGTGTACGCGACGGAAACGTATGACATAAGCGTTTCCTGTCTCACTTGGTATGACAAGAGTACTTTCTGATAAAGTAATAATGGTTACATTTTGAACATTCTGTTGTATGAGTTTACCGATCTGTCTGTAAGTTTGCACACAAGGGCATCGGACATCTTATTACCATATATGGGAGAGTTGACCTCAGCCTTACGTTCAAAATTATCAAAATATTTAGAAATTATCCCATTACCCGCTTGTTTTAATATGATTGGAGTTTTTTTTTTAATAGCTCATTACAAACGAAGGCGTGGGAAGGCAAAGAATATAATCTGATCAGCTATTTCACTTGAAAAATCGCTCGCCAAGACACCAGACTGCTACAGTGAAGAATTAGAATTCAGAATTCCTTCTTAAAATACCGGTCACCTTTTATTGGGGTATTTATCAGGACTTACAATATAACACAGGAAATCTCTAACATTTTAATTAAGGAAACCGCGACTGAGGAAACTGAAGGACCACACACGAAGTCAGAGAGGCAACTTATTAAATTAACGACACCCCAGACGCATGTAAGAGGCCGATTCAAGTTTCTTTTATTCATCTGAGCAAAATGTTTGTGAGTCAGGATTGGCATAAGTTGTGAATTACATTTCATATTTTATTACTAACATGTGAACTAACACACACACACACACACACACACACACACACACACACACATATATATATATATATATATATATATATATATATATATATATATATATATATATATATATATATATATATATATATATTGGCTATATATAGGCTATATATAGGCTATATATAGGCTATATATAGGCTATATATAGGCTATATATAGGCTATATATATATATATATATATATATATATATATATATATATATGTGTGTGTGTGTGTGTGTGTGTGTGTGTGTGAAGTTTAATGTGAAGTTTAATGCGTGAAACTCGCTATTGGATGTCAAAGTCATCTGAGGCTGGCAACCTCAGCGTATAGAATGATGATTCATGAACCACCACTGCACGGGCTGGTGATTGTTTTATTGATAGTTTCTTTAAGAGAACTAAAAACATAAAGTAGTTCCAGGTTCCCTATGGAGCAGGGAGGGGAAGATGAAAGAAATGATGTACATTCTGAGTATTATACTTACATTTTCAAAGAAGTGTAAATGTCCCTATAAATATATTCACTTTAAAATTAATGTAAGTTTTCAACCTGTAAACAAGTGTAAATGTCTAAATGAAAATATTCATTTTAAAGTTAATGGAAGTTTCAAACTTTTCAATCAGTGTAAGACATAAATGAAAACATATTCAATTTATATTGTAAACACTTTTCAATCAGTGGAGATGTATATGTAAACAGACTCTATCTGTATTATTAAAATTTTCATTTAAATATAAAGTAACTATGAAAGCTATTCTATTTAAATGTAAAGAAAGTTTTATCCCGAGGGATTAAATTTAATTCTCATCGAGGGTAAAGTCTGAGTAATTGGGATTGTGGTATGGGAAGATAGGAACCCATAACTATGGGGTGGTACCAGCAGAAAGTACTATCTCTGGAACAAGAAGGGAACCGTGACCTAAGCTTTAAGACGAAAGACCCACGTGGTAGACTCTCCTTGACATTTCTGGGAGACGAGCTACCCCCGACAACCTTGATCAGAGACAATCGTGAGCAGAGTAAAAAGAACCAACCAATAAGAAGGAGTAGAACCGTTATTGGCAGCTAAGTTCAAATCTATGCTGCCACTTGAACTTCTTGTAACATCTCATATTCCATAAAGACTGTGATGATAACTTTTCTTGATCCATAACTATTCAAATTATTTTCCAACTGTTAAAACCTAAAGGGATTATTAAATTTTGTTATTTGTAACTTCGATTTAATCATTTTAAAGTTACTGCATGTTTGTCTCAGTCAAATTACTACACACACTCTAAACAGAGCTATACCAGAATAATAGAATTCCACTAGGTAAATCAGGGGTGGGGGCTTAAACGAGCTGAAAGTAATAAGTGCTTAAATCCTTCACAAAAGCGTCAGCAGAATTACAGAGTTAATATACTCAGCCAAAGCAGTATCGTTCTTGCTTATTCTGTCTTATTATATCTAGACATATATTTACCTCTAAACAGATCTATAAATGGAAATTCGCTGAATTAACTCAGCTGGGGGCTTGAACGGGCTAAAAACCATTGCTTAAATCCTTCACAAAAGGCGACGGACAGATATAAGTTAACCATTGCTCAGCCCTATGCCGCTTGGTTCTTGACTTCTGAGTTATCTTGTGAAGACTATCTTCGGATAGACGCGCGATTACACTTCTATCTACATCTCTGTCAAGAGTAATCTTGTGCGAAGGTAAACACCTTTGACGACCCAGTTTAGGTACTCTTGAGTTTTGGCAAATGTTGGACCACTACTGCAAAGCAGGAGAGGCAATCCGTGACAATTACCTCCAAAACGCCATAACGAGCACAGAACGTCCACTTTCACAGAACAGTTACATTCAGAATGCCGTAATTAGCAACTCTGTCCAATTTCAAAGAAACGGTACCTTCAAAATGCCATAACTAGCAGCTCTGTCCACTTTCACAGAAAAGTTACCTTTAGAATGCCGTAACTAGCAACTCTGTCCACTTTCATAGAAAAGTTACCTTTACAATGCCGTAACTAGCAACTCTGTCCACTTTCACAGAAAAGTTACCTTCAGAATGCCGTAATTAGCAACTCTGTCCAATTTCAAAGAAACGGTACCTTCAAAATGCCATAACTAGCAGCTCTGTCCACTTTCACAGAAACGGTACCTCCAGAACAGAGGAGACTGTGGTGTGTGTGGGGACTCCAGCGATGAGCCCAAACCTCGCAGACATGAAGCCGGAGGAGAATTCGCTCCCAACCCTCGACCAGTCCGCGCATTCGAGAAAGGAAGTTACGTCACCGTTGTCATGGAGACGTCGTCAAGTCTGTTTGGAAAATTCGAGGTAGTTGAAATCTTTGACCTCCCCCTGTGGCTTCTGTCTCACATGATTTTATATATTTATTGGTTTTACCTCACGCCTCCTATTTAGAGGTATGAGAAGCTCTATCACTGAGGGGATGGGTGCAGGCCACATTTTGAGACAATGTGAAGAGATCCTACTATATTGAGGTGGTAGGAAGTCGTTTACTGAGACGCTCGAAGGTCTTATGTTGAGACTGTATGAAGAGGTCGTACGTTTAGAGTTTAAGGACAGGTCATATAATATGAGGGTACCAGAAAGTCATTTAACGAGAGTGTGGGAGGAAGTCATATAACGAGAGTGTGGGAGGAAGTCATATAACGAGAGTGTGGGAGGAAGTCATATAACGAGAGTGTGGGAGGAAGTCATGTAACGAGAGGGTAAGAGAAGGACATACGAAGGTAAAATGAGGTCTGAGATTGAAAGCCTGAGAATGAGAAATATAGATAATGTCTCTTACTAAGCGTTAGGGAGTAGGTCTTAAATGGGGTAGAGTGGAGATGTTCTTATACAGAGAGGGAAGGCCAAGGCCCAGAAGGTAGAATATTGAAAAGATGAAAGATGGAATTACTTTGACAGTATGTGAAGAGCCATTATTTAGGGCAGAGATAACTTTGACATATGTTTAGCGTAGGACCCCGTTATGTACATTCTGAGAATGTCATTTCATTAAAAAAAAATTTTTTTTTGATCTACTAAGTTTCGACTTTGCAACACTTCCAACAATATGATCACCCCAAACCAGAGCTGCTTCGACGGGAACAGCCTGAGTATCCTAGAAGCCGAGCTGGGTACCGAGTACCAGATAGGTTCCAGACAGGGCATTCACGTACTCAATGTCCAGCTACCAAAAGACGCGATCTGTCAACACTGTATTCTACAGTGGACACATAAAACTGGTCAGTTCTATCCACCATCATCATCACCATCGTCGTCATTGTCATCATCATCATGGTCATAATCGTCATCATAATTATCATAATAATCATCATCTCGTCATTATCATTACATCATCACCATCTTCAACAATATTGTCATCGCCTGCATGACAAGGAGAACAAAGAACATAAAAAAAACCTACAGCTGATGAACAAGGACAGAAGAACTTGGCACGAGTTTGTTGAAGGTCAATGCTCCTTGAATGACTGCAATATCCGTGTCAGTTGTTGACTGAGATGACTGGAATGGATTACTGACTGTGTTATGTTCATTGTTTGTTTTCGACTGAGCTGACTGGAATGTATTACTGACTGTGTTATGTTCATTGTTTGTTTTCGACTGAGATGACTGGAATGGATTACTGACTGTGATATGTTCATTGTTTGTTTTCGACTGAGATGACTGGAATGTATTACTGAGTGTGCTATGTTCATTGTTTGTTTTTGACTGAGATAACTGGAATGGATGACTGAGTGTGTTATGTTCATTGTTTGTTTTCGACTGAGATGACTGGAATGGATTACTGAGTGTGTTATGTTCATTGTTTGTTTTCGACTGGAATGGATTACTGAGTGTGTTATGTTCATTGTTTGTTTTCGACTGAGATGAATGGAATGGATTACTGAGTGTGTTATGTTCATTGTTTGTTTTCGACTGAGATGACTGGAATGGATTACTGAGTGTGTTATGTTCATTGTTTGTTTTCGACTGAGATGACTGGAATGGATTATTGAGTGTGTTATGTTCATTGTTTGTTTTTGACTGAGATGACTGGAATGGATGACTGAGTGTGTTATGTTCATTTGACCTCCATGTAGTTCCCTTGGGAAGTGGCGAGATGGAAGTTAGATAGAAAATAATAGTTGTAGTTCTCAGAACTTGAGAAGAGAACTGATGAACAAGATGTAGGGACAGTACAGGAAAAGTCCGGTAGTTAACTGCAAAGTTTAGATGGTAGCTATATAGGAGAGCTGGGAAGTAAATCACATTCTAGCTAGATCTATCCTATGCTCCAAGGTGTCTCTATACATAGTTGATGTGGAATGTAGCTTTAATTATTCCTGCCAATTAAAAATATTAATTATTCTCTTAATTTCCACACAAACACAATTTCGAACAGAAACTGAATTTTAACGAAATCAATCAACTGTGATTTATAATATATATCTGTAGATTTATTCATTTAAAACTGAAAGTTGGTAAGGGTTGCAGATATGTATTTACAAATCACAGGCTGAAAATGATAGATTGTCAATGTCTCTGTCATCATTTATAACCGGCCATTGGTGACTTCTGGATCTTGTTTCTTTAAGGTAACTATTACTTATCTAGTTCAGGTTCTTCTACTACAGACACGTCCCGTCATTAATCAGGTGTTGATGTCCAAGATCTTTATTTCACTGGACAAGTAGCCCAATGCTACTACAGACACGTCCCGTCATTAATCAGGTGTTGATGTCCAAGATCTTTATTTCCCTGGACAAGTAGACCAATGCTGCTGCAGACACGTCACATCATTAATCACATGTGTGGACAAGTAGACCAATGCTACTACAGACACGTCCCGCCATTAATCAGGTGTGTGGACAAGTTGACCAATGCTACTACAGACACGTCCCGTCAATTAATCAGGTGTGTGGACAAGTTGACCAATGCTACCATTCAGGGAATTACAGAGGTGATTCTTTGATCACCCACAATGTAGTCCGTTATGCTTCAGCTCAGAAGCTTTTGTTGTGAATCTCTCTCGGATAAGAAACCTGGAACATATACAGGGATTATAGTACATGTTTCCTACCACCAAATATGATCCTACGATGACGACGGGTCGCTATAGATCAGACCCTCATTTGGAGAAGATAATCCATGAGGCCGTTGACATGTCAATCAAAGAAGTACGTCATACAATCAAAAAAATACATTATTTACGATTTTTTTTCTTCTGAATTATGTCTTGATTACGTCCCTTTGGTCTTAAACTAGGCCAAAAGTGATTTCCCTATAAAGATATTGCATCAACGAAATATTAATTTGAACGAAGGAGCAAATGAAACGAAGAAGGAGTGGAAGAAGAAGAAACAGAAGAAGAAGAATAAGAAGACGATTTCTTGGCATCCTGCATTTAAAAGCCAAACCCCGAAAAGGACTGTAAACTCTTATAGCTAGCTAGTATTACGCCGTCCTGACAAGGGTTTCTAGCAGCGTCGTGCTGTTCATGATTGTGCAGGTTATATTTAGTTGTAAACACTTTTCAGTTATCAGCACAGGGTTTAGAGAACTAAGATTAAGATATCAGCAGGTAATTAAAAGTAAATGCTAACATTAATATTTAAATATTACAGCAATGTACATCAAAATACTTGAAACTCAACGATTAATATGAGCTTTAACATACCCTTCACAAACAGTATTACGGATCTGAGCTTATCATTTCTGCACGTCTGCTCACAAGCAAGTCAGCTTTTCTTTTCTCAGCTGTGACCTGTAGTTATTGGCTTCGATAAGCGTGTGGCAGTCCGCTAGACGTATTTTCAGCTGTGAGTGAAATTTTGAGAGCTCAGAATAAATTTACATTTATTCTGAACTTCAGAATTTTGGTTTGGATTGGGTTTTGCCTTCTTGTGGTGAGGCGCGTTCCTTTCAACCTAACTGGTTATATCAGAGCGCATTTTGCCAGTCAAAAATAAGTGAACTCTGTTAACTGAAGCGAGGTGTTGATAAACCATGCCCTGAAAAGGGCTACTAGCTTCAATCAGCTAGCATAAAGAATTAAATCTGAGCAGGCTTATATACTCAACGTAAATCTAACCCCTTCCTTCTAGGAGGTTCAAGCTTGAGTTCACTTTTCCGCTGGTAGCTTTTTAGGGGATTCCCAGGCTGTTGTGCTATTTTCATACAAACTCCTGATTTCCTCGCCAATTACCAAAGATAATATTTTTCCACTGCAATAATTACATGTATTTGTAGTTACTGTTCAATTCCCAAAAAGAATTATCTCGCTCGGAGCTTTAATCATAAAGGTATATTAGAATTACTTGTGTGCGATTCATAATTTATCATTAGTTAAAGTGGCAATTCCAGAGTGTCTTACCCGTCCCGCTACATGGGTATCTGTGGAAGTGAAGAAAGTATAGGGCCACTGCTGCCTCGGGCATATGTAAAAAGGCGGTTAATAAAAGGTTGTACATGGGGGCCTAGCAGACTTATCACGTGATAAATTGTTACAGACACCACCGTGACAAAATCACGTGACTACTTTGTTGGAGGCTTTTTACAAGGAGACAAGCTACAGTTGTGGCTCCATGCTCTAACGATGAGTTAAAAAGTCAAATTAAGACAATAAAGTTTACTTTGATAACTTTAAAACCAAATATTTGGTTCACTATTCTGATAACTTTGAAACCAAATGTTTGGTTCATTATTGTGATAACTTTGAAACCAAATGTTTGGTTCACTCTTGTGATAGTTTTGAAACCAAATGTCTGGTTCATTATTGTGATAACTTTGAAACCAAATGTCTGGTTCACTATTGTGATAATTTGAAACCAAATGTCTGGTTCATTACTGTGATAACTTTGAAACCAAATCTCTGGTTCACTCTTGTGATAACTTTAAACCAAATGTCTGGTTCATTATTGTGATAACTTTAAACCAAATCTCTGGTTCACTATTGTGATAACTTTAAACCAAAACTCTGGTTCACTCTTGTGATAACTTTAAACCAAATGTCTGGTTCATTATTGTGATAACTTTAAACCAAATCTCTGGTTCACTATTGTGATAACTTTAAACCAAATCTCTGGTTCATTATTGTGATAACTTTAAACCAAATCTCTGGTTCATTATTGTGATAACTTTAAACCAAATGTCTGGTTCATTATTGTGATAACTTTAAACCAAATGTCTGGTTCACTATTGTGATAACTTTAAACAAATGTCTGGTTCACGATAGCGGTGACAGTAATTGTTACTTTTATTTGATTTACCACAGGTTACAAGACAAACCAGGACACCTGTCTGAGTTGTCCCGGGAGTGTGTCCAAGTGCCACATCTGTAAGGGCTGTGGTGACCAGGTGTGTTCCAGTGCCTTTCTTTGTGTGTCTGTCTTAACCTATTTTACATTTGCTTGTTAATGTTTTTCTTCCTATAATTGAATGTACTTGATTATTTCTCAGGCCGAATATCTGTATAAGATTGTAACCTTCAAATACCTGCACTTCTTCTAATTTGTGTTTTATGGCACACCTTTTTGTGATAACTTACAATTTTTAGTTTGGTTATTTGGTATGTCTTTACTCTGACATTTGTGTACGAATGTATGTGTAAATATAGATTTAGAAACAGATGGATGGATGGATGGATGGATAGATAGATAGATATGTAGGTAGATAGATAGATAGATAGTTAGATAGATAGATAGATAGATAGATAGATAGATAGATAGATAGATAGATAGATAGATAGATAGATAGATAGATAGATAGATAGATAGATAGATAGATAGATAGATAGATAGATAGATAGACAGATAGACAGATAGATAGATAGATAGATAGATAGATAGATAGATAGATAGATAGATATGCAGACAGGCAGGCAGATAGATAGATAGATTAGATAGATAGATAGATATATAGACAGACAGATAGGTAGATAGATAGGTAGATAGACAGACAGACAGACAGACAGATAGATAGACAGACAGACAGACAGACAGACAGACAGATAGATAGATAGATAGATAGATAGATAGATAGATAGATAGATAGATAGATAGATAGATAGATAGATAGATAGATAGATAGATAGATAGATAGATAGATAGACAACCAGACAGACAGACAGACAGATAGATAGATAGATAGATAGATAGATAGATAGATAGATAGATAGATAGATAGATAGATAGATAGATAGATAGATAGATATACATTTATCTAAATCTTATGTCTACAGGTCTGGCATGTTGGCTGTACAGATATCGCTATCTATGACAGCTTTCAGTTCCCACCCACTTTGATGACCTCGTCCCGCTCTACAGGTGCCGCCCCTGCACCTTCGCAGCACAGTGCAAGCGAAGTTTCAAGCAAAGTCGTGACGTCACCTCACAATCAATGCTCGTGTCAGAACCTTGACTCTCATGATAACTTAATAAACATATCCACACCCTATCCTGGTCAATTGTCCGGTAATACTACATTCATGGACACCGGTGGTAAAACCCCTAGCGGTGTCGCTAATAATAGTATCACCAAACCTAATTTTAGTAACGGTGTGGGTATAAATAGAAGCAGTAAGAATAATAATTTTAAACTTCTTGGTACTAACAGAAATGGTAGTAATTCAAACAATAATAATACAGGCAATAATCATAACAAAATTACCACTACGAACAGAAGCAATAAACTTATTAAAAGTAACAGAGTAGTCAGTAGTAACAATACTAGAATTAACACTAGTAGGAAGAGAGATTTTAATGATGTCGTAATATACAGAAAAGTTGGAAGTAGTGGAAGTGTATCTGCAACTCCGGAATCCCATGAGCGGGACACTGCAAGAAAGGTAACTCTCGGTTACCACAATAATCCATTACAGTTATCTCAAAATACAACAGCAGCTGTTCTGGTGTCGTTAGTAAAATCAGATACAACAAACACAAATTCTGATCCAAGATTACACCATGATAATGGTACCACAATCAAACCTAGAGTCGCAAGATTTACCGCCTCACCAAAACGAGGCCTCTTGAAAAACCTAAATCCCGTGCGGTCCAGAGTTCTTGTAATATTTTCAACTACAACACCTCAGAGTATTCAACAACTCCATAGGTTTTTACCAACAACATTTTCAAATAAAAATGTTGGTATCAATAGCAGTGTAAATACCAGTACACCACTTACAAGCACACAAAACACCAGACAACTCGACACGATTCCTGTTAGCACACCATACCCGACACAAGTTCCAACCAGCACGCAGGATGTAGTAAACAAAAAAGTAAATGGTACCAAAGCTCTACAGAGTGTGAACATGTCTTCCGGTTATGATCTAATTAACAGACAAGATGACTTCTGCTACGTGACAAACAGAAATAAGTATCCAACAGTGAACTTTGACCCCTGGTGTAGTCAGAACTGTCCAGCCAGGGGACTGGTTATGTGTCTGTTCCACATATGCACGCGCGTCCTTTGCTATGGTCAGACCAGCGATTCTTCACGCACTCACAACCAGGTCTACAGCCTTGCCAACCTTGTTGGCAACAGTGTCGACCACAGCAAAGAAGTCATGTTCAGTGAAAACAGGGGTGACCTTCGTGACAAAAATATCAAACATGAGGTAACCTTAGCATCCAATAACGGGTATTCCCCAAATACGGTAAACCGGGGTATGGAAATTCCCCAAACGTATCCCAACAACCAGAGAATTATTAATTCAAACATTGTTCGCAGAAATTGGCCACACAATAACCAAGTTCCAAATTACAGCAACAACGAAATCGGGACACTCATTCCCAACAGTCAGTATTCTCAACAAAAAAATGAGGAAAGAGATAATGCTTACAACCGACGTTATCCAGACAATATTAGTCCAAATATTCAAAAGTTACCTACGCAGTACCACAACAGAAATAAACTGCGACAACAGCAGCACCAGTTTGCACCAAATGACGCATCTGGTAATTCTCAACAAATTACTGGAAATCGATACTACAGTAATACAAGAAACAATAATAACTTGAATTGGTTGTCATTATTTCCATATTTGATGATTGGGGAAGGTTTGGAATTACGATAACTTTAGGAGATTGAATGTTACAATGTTAACGTAATATTGTTACCAGGGTAGTTGTTGGCAACAAAACTAAAATATATAACACAGCATCTCTCTGTTTATTGACACACAGCTAACCTCTGTTTATTGACTGACTGCTTCTCTCTGTTTATTGACTCACTGCGTCTCTCTGTTTATTGGTTCACAGCTACTCTCTGTTTATTGAGTCATAGCTTATCTCTGTTTATTGACTCACAGCTTATCTCTGTTTATTGACTCACAGCTTCTCTCTGTTTATTGACTCACATCATATCTCTGTTTATTGACTCACAGCTTATCTCTGTTTATTGACTCACAGCTTCTCACTGTAATCAGAAACTCAACTGTGCGCACATGGACTGTTTGTATTTTCATACAGTGTCTGATTATTATGTTTGTAGTGTTTGTAATGTACATAGTGTTTACATGCTCATACATAACGATCTATAATATTATCTAGATGTGGTTGTCTGAGCATTTGTAATCTCATATATATCTCGATGTATAATATCATTTGGATGTAGTTGTCTGAGTGTAATCTCATATATATCTCGATGTATAATATCATTTGGATGTAGTTGTCTGAGTGTTTGTAATCTCATATATATCTCGATGTATAATATCATTTGGATGTAGTTGTCTGAGTGTTTGTAAACTCATATATATCTAGATGTATAATATCATATGCATGTGGTTGTTTTGTGTGTATCAGATAGTTGTATAATCATCTACACTGCGTGGCCTCGGCTTTGTTTGTTTGATATATTCATCTCGCCTAAAAGGGATTCTCCATCCTTGTTCCAAAGCAGTAGTTGATACCCAGCTGTAAAGTGTGTATATTAGGAATAAAGTTTGGATACGGAACCTGTTCCTTCACGCATCCATCTTTTCCTCATTCAATATTCTTCAGCTATCTGTAGGACATAGGGCTTCAATAAATTATTTCCAAGCCCTCCTGGTCTGTCGCATCCGTTCACGGCCTTTCTTTGTTTTGTTTATTACTTTTGTGTCTGTCTCCAGTTCGCAGACGGACAGACACAAAGTTAGACAGACACACAGATAGACAAAAACACACACATAGACAAAAACACAGCTAGACAGACACACCAATAGCCGACACACAGCTAAGACACACAAATAGACGACACACAGCTAGACAGATACATCGCTAGACAGACAACAAATAGACAGACACGCAGCTAGACAGACACGCAGCTAGACAGACACACAAATAGACTGACACACAGATAGACAGAGATACAGCTAAACACACAGCTAGAAAGACACACATACAGAAAGACAGACACACAGGTTGACAGATACACATCTAGACAGATACACAGGTAGACAGACACTCAGCTAGACACACAGCTAGACATACACACATAGATAGAGAGACACTCAGCTAGACACACAGATAGACAGACACTCAACTAGACAAACAGCTAGACAGACACACAGATAGACATATATATACATAGATAGGTAGATATAGATGGATACAGACATACAGACAGACAGTTAGGTAAGTATGAACTATAGTGTCACACTGATATTTATACACTTTATTTTTAGTACTGAAACAAAAAATAAACATGAAACAAATAACATTTATAAATAATGTACACAGATTGTATAAATTAGAATGTTAATGATAATATGTACATATTAAAGATGAACATTTCTGACTCAGACAATTTGGGAAGGTGACTATTTTTGTACCCTACAATGACTATATTTGTCGAAGCCGATTAACCACATTCCTAAAGCGGTTAAAATGTGAGACCATAAGTATACGCTTTAGGAAGTTGACTTTAGACCATATAGAAATAGGTACATACATATGAGAATCCTTTGCACACATTTTGAAGATAATTGCATTTAGTGGAGGGTAAAGGGGTTTGAAACGGGGTTTGGTTTTCTTAGAAAGACGTTGCGAAACCTGTAAAACATAAAACAGCTCGGTTGTTTTCTAAAACACCTACCACCAACACAACAACTGTTAGCTTAAAGTTGTCTTGACTTTAATAAACGACAGAATGAACAACAAGATGATAGAAAAGGTCATAAACGCCATATTTACTAGACTGGCATTTAAAAATAGTTTTCGGTCCCTCGAAGACGCCATATTGGTATGTCAAACACACAAGCGTCGTTAGTGATCACAGGTTTGCCTAGTAACAACATTCAAATTCTGCGCAGCTAATAATTAATAACGAATACTATAAAATCAAACTTGTCAAGTATTAATGTAAGCTCTATGACGGACACTGTATTATTAACATGCAATTACTAATGTATGTGGCAAAATATAATCATTTAACATTTTAATTGCTAAATTATATATTTGTTTTATGTAGAATTTGTTTTCTAGCTTTTGTCGATTTAGCTTATAACTGTTTCAGCGGTTTCGTCTTGCCAACACGGCTACCAGGAAACGACAATCAAAGGTGGACAGAATTTCTATAGCGTTTGGCTGGCTAGGTGGTTAGAGCTCTTGTTTCTCGCTGCAAAGTTTTCGGAATCAAAACGTGGTAGAGTCATGCTCTAGCCTACCAAGCGGTAAATGGGTTTATGTCTCTGCTCGTGAGTTGGAGAAGGCAAAGGCATCGTGGAATGGAACCGGTCACCCTATCTCATCAAAAGGTGGACTTTGCATGGAAACGTCTCTAACATTTAACTCCCCTAGGGCAGTGTTTGCAAATCTATTCTTTCAGATTGTAACTATAAATATTTATGTATTTATAACCTTGAAATAATCTATAAACTTAACAAAAGGTTACCTTGAAATGAACTATAAACTTAACAAAAGGTTACCTTGAAAGGAAGTATAAACAAAAGCTTACCTTGAAATGAACTATAAACATAATGAAAGGTTACATTGAAATTATCTATAAACTTAACAAAAGGTTACCTTGAAATGATCTATAAACTTAACAAAAGGTTACATTGAAATGATCTATAAACTTAACAAAAGGTTACCATGAAAGGAAGCATAAATAAAAGTATACTTTAAAATGAAGTATAAACTTAACAAAAGGTTACCTTGAAATGATATATAAACTTAACAAAAGGTTACCTTGAAATGATCTATAAACTTAACAAAAGGTTACCTTGAAAGGAAGTATAAACTTAATGAAAGGTTACATTGAAATGATCTATAAACATAACACAAGGTAATCTTGAAATAATCTATAAACTTAACAAAAGGTTACCTTGAAAGGATCTACAGAATTTACAAAAGGTTACCTTGAAATGATATATAAACTTAATAAAGGTTACTTTGAAATGATCAATAAACTTCACAAAAGGTTACCATGAAATGATCTATAAACTTAACAAAAGGTCACCTTGAAATGAACTATAAACTTAACAAAGGTTACTTTGAAATGATCAATAAACTTTACAAAAGGTTACCAGGAAATGATCTATAAACTTAACAAAAGATCACCTTGAAATGATCTATAAACTTAACAAAAGGTTACTTTCAAATGATCCATAAACTTAACAAAAAGTTACTTTGAAATGAACTAAAAGCTTACCAAAAGGTTACCTTGAAATAATCTATAAACTTAACAAAATGTTACCTTGAAATGATCTATAAACTTAACAAAATGTTACCTTAAAATTATCTATAAACTTAACAAAAGGTTACCTTGAAATGATCTATAAACGTAACAAAAGGTTACCTTGAAATTATATATAAACTTAACAAAAGATTACCTTGAAATGATCTATAAACTTAACAAAAGGTTACATTGAAATGATCTATAAACTTAACAAAAGGTTACCTTGAAATGATCTATAAACTTAATAAAAGATTACCTTGAAATGATCTATAAACTTAACAACAGGTTACCTTGAAATGAACTAAAAGCTTACCAAAATGTTACATTGAAATGATCTATAAACTTAACACAAGGTTACCTTGAAATGATCTATAAACTTAACAAAAGGTTACATTGAAATTATCTATTAACTTAACAAAAGGTTACCTTGAAATGATCTATAAACTTAACAAAATGTTACCTTGAAATGAAATAAAAGCTTACCAAAAGGTTACCTTGAAATGCACTGAAACATGTAAACAATAATAATATGACATAATACTTCGTTAGTATTATCAAGATGTAACCGGAAAAGTTTCAGAAACATTCAAGAGCAAATACGACTCTGAAAAAGAGAAGAAATCAAAACAAACATAAAACCATTAGCGCCCAATTAGTTGGTCTTTCGTGGAAGGACAAAGTGACAAATGTCGAGGTGCTGTCACGTGCTGGCCTTCAAAGCTTGTACACACTGCTTAGACAGAGCAGACTCCCTGGCTTGGCCATGTCCGCGGCATGGAAGATGGTCGCATCCCCAAAGATATTTTCTATGGACAACTGGTAGATGGCATAAAGAACAGCCAGGCGACCGCAGCTGAAATGTGTGAGATGTGTGAGAAAGAGAAATGATGCCACTGAGCATAAATCCAGCAAACTGCGAGGATGAAGCTGCCGATCGCATCAAGTGGTGATGTTCCCTTCGGCGCCACCTCAGAGTGGACGAAAGAAAGCTCTCACTACATGATAAAGAGAAAAGAACAAGCCAAAGGTAACACGAGAACAAAAGCAGCTGAGGGCTGTCATCTCAGGGGCACATTTCCATAGTCAGTTATGAATGAAGGGGGCCCCTACGACTAGTTGGTCTCTCATAGTTGGATCCATTATCGTGACGTCATGTCTTTTTTTTTCAAATCAGTGGGCACATTTCTAACGGGAAACGTAGAAAACGACAAACATTTAAGAAATTACAAAGAAGGAAAGAAAAGAAACGGAACACTAAAACTAATAACATAATTTTAAATTTAGTATGGCTGTTTGATATTTGTGTTTATGTAGACGGTAGAAGGTGGTTATTTTTAGACTTGTTCATTGACCTCACATTGTCGAAACCACTTAAAATTCAACTAGCAATGGGATATTTTAGAACAGAAGAACCTTATTGTGCGGAATATCTACTAGACAATAATATAGAGCATTTCCTACTAACATGTAGGAAGTATGAACAACACAGAAAACCAATATTAGATTATTTACAGGCATGCAATTCATCCATAACTGTGGAATAGGTGTTGAGAATAGATAAGAGAACGACACAATATAGTCAAACATAATATAAGAAGAAAGAAAACTGAATATATAAGGATCGGTGAGGGTATAGCGGGGAAGTGAAGATTTTGTGCAGTTCTCGTAATACATATTAATAGTGACAAATAAATAGGGACTTAACTATCATCCCAAATGCCCCAGGCTTTCACAACGTCCGCCCCCTTATCAGGTATGAGGAGATTATCATGTTAGGACAAGGGAAAACACACGCGCGCGCACATCCACACAATTTGACACTTTTAATTTACTCAATGTACAATAATTGGTTACGAGAAATGATACCACAATCTGGTATCAGCAATTTCAAACGTTGTCTGGAATTAGCGACACTACTTATCCTAATAATAACCCATCACAGCTTGAACGGGATGTTTTTCAACATAATAAAAATCTTTAGACATATCTTACATTTTATTTGAATGCTCTCAACTTCTTTTTTATGAGTTTAACGCCAAGAAAACTTTTTAAAGAAGGGACGGTCTTGGTTTGATCTCACTTGTCTTATAACACCTGGCCATTAGGCACCACAGACGATAGACAGTTAGTTATCTATTTTGACTGTTGATTTAACAATTCATTTATCAATCAAGTTTATTAGGTCTGAGACAGGCGTATGTGAGAAGATTTGCATGGAGACAATTAAATAAAGAATTTATATAATAATGTTTTAGAGATTTCCCCACACATTAAAAAAGAATAACTAAATGAACAATAATAAATGTGGGACTATTACAAACGGAATGATAAACAACATTGAATAACAATAATAGAAACTATTTCCACACTAACACTAAATATAAAATACTTCTATTTTCTAAAAAACAAAAAATATATAAAAATTCACGAATAAACCAGGTGTTCACGAATAAACCAGGTGTTCGCGAACCTTGGATCATTGTCAAATTTGCACGAGAACACGTCAGTTTATGGAGTAATATAATGTCCATGTCAAATGTCTACAGGTGACCTGTGTGAAGGATTCATGACAGTCAAAGCTATTTGTTGTAAAAACTCGTTAGCTCAAATACACGTCTATTTTCTTGAGACAGTATATTGGCCAAACATCTTTTTTGTTACAAACGGTCATTTATTCTGATGAAACTGTTATAAAGTGAATTTTAAATAAAAAAAAAAAAAGAAAGAAAATTCAAAGACAGAATTCACCTCTTCCCGTCACGTATGTCCGGGTGTATTTGACCTTTAACTTAATATTATTATTTCTCCTTGCAATAAATTGTCTTACAAAATGGCAGCAAAAATGACTAGTATAATTCAAATTATTAAAATTTAAAAAACTACAAATACGTGACACAGCAATGAATGAGTACCGGTACATCAAATAACTAGATCTAGGACACACATTTAAACATTCCAGTACCAGAAAACACCTTAAGTCCGATTCTCCAATATGGAAACATTACATTCGATATCAGAACTTCATGTTCAATATTTTACAAACAATTCTGGAGTGTCCTCAACTGCTCTTTGTCTTACATCACGGGATGCATCAGACAGAAACATTGTCCCCCATCATTGTCCCAGGTCAGGTTATGACTACGGCCGTCTTTTCTCCACTGGGTCCATCTCCTGACAGGCAGCTGCCGCAGTATTTACAATAACGTCGGACGTTGTATTCAGCTGGGCCTCCAGGGGGTGTGGAATTAGAATGACGAGTGTTTGATGAGATATTTGCAGGGGTAGAGGGCAAAGAATTACCTGGGAAGATCGTAAAAACATCTTTCACCTTCGAGCAAACAGCTTTGCTGATTTCAAGAACAGAGCGGCTGTTTCCGGTTCCAACTTTTATGACTGCGTTGTCTGTGTCAGAGCTTCCTTTCTTGGAGTCTTTACTCAATTTTCTATCCCCACTCTCGCTGTGTTGGGCATCCGTTATGGCGGTGTACTGTTGGACTGAATTTTCTGGATTACTTCCACCTATCGATGAATTCCCATCGCCATATTCGACTTGACTCTTTTCACTTGCCTTAATTTGTTCGTTCTTGAACTTCACAAGAGAATCCTGGCTCGCGCGCTGCTTTTCACTGATCTTATCGTCTGATAGCTTTTCTGCGTGTCCTGTGTCCCAATTCTCTTTCTCAAGAATATCCACCCCTTCCATCGCGCCCAGTTCTTTGTTCAAAGCTTTGACTTTTCTAACTTGACTATCTCCGTCCATGTTCATTTCTTCAGTACTTTTGGCGTCTGCTTCATCATTGTCACCATCTTCCTCTTCTTCATCAACTCCCCTGTACACACCTCCCTTTCTTTTATTTCTCTGACTTTCTGCCTGAGTTTTTGAGCCAAATTCCAAAATATCGTCTATCTTACTATCAAGACTGCCCATCATCTTCATCCGATATGGATTATCCCTCCTGTCACCAAGAACGCTGTAGTCAAGGCTCATCTGTTTGTCGTAAAAAGCTAACTTGCCTCGTTTTCGAGGAGACAACCTTATGAACTCTCCGCCAACAATGAGCTGCCGCGCTAGTTTATCCAGGTCAAGGTTATTCCCATCAAACAACGCGGCGAAACTTCCGTTGACAACTTTCGGACTCATAGGAACATTGCTAAGCAACAGGCTAATACCAAAATCTCGACGTCTAGGTAGTGTGCCTTTTGGGTGAGAAAGCGAATGTAGGATTGGGCGTTTTCTGGCAGCCACTTCCCCATTGGAAATCACAGCGCTGTGCTTGATGGGTATCCCAACTACATCTCTTTGTTTTGATCCGACATCTCCGTCTGCCATCTTTGACGCAAGCACTTCTTTGTCGCCCTCGTCATCGTCCTCCTCATTTTCGTCGACACAAATCTCTTCTCTCGCCAGTGCCTCCTCCAGGACAGCTTCTGTCATGTCTGTGATGACCTTCCAGTCTCTGGAGAGATAGAAGAATTTGTCATCTTAACTTGTTGGATGAGGTTGTGTTGTGTGGAAGAGTTGTAATCTTGACTTGTTGGGTGAGGTTGTGTTGTGTGGAAGAGTTGTAATCTTGACTTGTTGGATGAGGTTGTGTTGTGTGGAAGAGTTGCATTCTTTGACTTGTTGGATGAGGTTGTGTTGTGTGGAAGAGTTGCAATCTTGACTTGTTGGATGAGGTTGTGTTGTGTGGAAGAGTTGCATTCTTTGACTTGTTGGATGAGGTTGTGTTGTGTGGAAGAGTTGTAATCTTGACTTGTTGGATGAGGTTGTGTTGTGTGGAAGAGTTGTAATCTTGACTTGTTGGATGAGGTTGTGTTGTGTGGAAGAGTTGTAATCTTAACTTGTTGGATGAGGTTGTGTTGTGTGGAAGAGTTGTAATCTTCACTTTTTGGATGAGGTTGTGTTGTGTGGAAGAGTTGCATCCTTTGACTTGTTGGATGAGGTTGTGTTGTGTGGAAGAGTTGTTTGACTTGGGGGATGAGGGGGTGGGGGGTGGGGGAGTTGGGGGGGGGGGGGGGGTTGTGTTGTGTGGAAGAGTTGTAATCTTAACTTGTTGGATGAGGTTGTGTTGTGTGGAAGAGTTGTAATCTTCACTTTTTGGATGAGGTTGTGTTGTGTGGAAGAGTTGTAATCTTGACTTGTTGGATGAGGTTGTGTTGTGTGGAAGAGTTGCATTCTTTGACTTGTTGGATGAGGTTGTGTTGTGTGGAAGATGAGGATTAAAGTAATATGACATTTAGCAACATTAACATGTGGCTCTACAACAATGCTGGTAAGCACAAGTACATCAATGACAATACAAACACTGTGATAGGACAACACATGACAATACAAACACTGTGATAGGACAACACATGACAGTGCAGACAATGAGAGGACAATTTGTATCAGTACAGACAACCATAAGGACATTCTATGACATTATAGATCAGTGAGTCTCAACGTGAGCCATATGGCACTCCAGGGGGCCATACCATATTTCTAAGGTACCACAGTAAGATAGTAAAGTGCCGTTTATTCTAGCTAACAGCGACTACGGAAAGGGGGGGGGGGGGAAGAGAGCCCACAGAGTTAAATGAGGCACAGAAGGGGGTTATGATTAAAAAAAAAGGTTGAGAACCAGTGTTATAGATAACCATAGCAACACATTTGATAATACATAAAAATGTAGACGTTTATAAGGACGGTGAATACAGACATCAAACATTCACATGCTCTTGCAGATGTTTGCACAAATACAGACATCAAACATTCACATGCTCTTGCAGATGTTTGCACAAATACAGACATCAAACATTCACATGCTCTTACAGATGTTTGCACAAATACAGACATCAAACATTCACATGCTCTTACAGATGTTTGCACAAATACAGACATCAAACATTCACATGCTCTTACAGATGTTTGCACAAATACAGACATCAAACATTCACATGCTCTTGCAGATGTTTGCACAAATACAGACATCAAACATTCACATGCTCTTACAGATGTTTGCACAAATACAGACATCAAACATTCACATGCTCTTACAGATGTTTGCACAAATACAGACATCAAACATTCACTTGCTCTTGCAGATGTTTGGACAAATACAGACATCAAACATTCACATGCTCTTGCAGATGTTTGGACAAATACAGACATCAAACATTCACATGCTCTTGCAGATGTTTGGACAAATACAGACATCAAACATTCACTTGCTCTTGCAGATGTTTGGACAAATACAGACATCAAACATTCACATGCTCTTGCAGATGTTTGGACAAATACAGACATCAAACATTTACTTGCTCTTGCAGATGTTTGGACAAATACAGACATCAAACATTCACATGCTCTTGCAGATGTTTGCACAAATACAGACATCAAACATTTACTTGCTCTTGCAGATGTTTGGACAAATACAGACATCAAACATTTACTTGCTCTTGCAGATGTTTGGACAAATACAGACATCAAACATTTACTTGCTTTTGCAGATGTTTGGACAAATACAGACATCAACCATTTACTTGCTCTTGCAGATGTTTGCACAAATACAGACATCAAACATTCACATGCTCTTGCAGATGTTTGCACAAATACAGACATCAAACATTTACTTGCTCTTGCAGATGTTTGGACAAATACAGACATCAAACATTCACATGCTCTTGCAGATGTTTGGACAAATACAGACATCAAACATTTACTTGCTCTTGCAGATGTTTGGACAAATACAGACATCAAACATTCACATGCTCTTGCAGATGTTTGCACAAATACAGACATCAAACATTCACATGCTCTTACAGATGTTTGCACAAATACAGACATCAAACATTCACATGCTCTTACAGATGTTTGCACAAATACAGACATCAAACATTTACTTGCTCTTGCAGATGTTTGCACAAATACAGACATCAAACATTCACATGCTCTTACAGATGTTTGGACAAATACAGACAGACATCACATGTCATTATATTGCATGTTTGTACAAATACAGACATCAAACATTCACAGCTGCAGATGTTGACAATACAGACAATCACAACATACATGCTCTTGCAGTGTGTACAAATACAGACATCAAACATTCACATGCTCTTGCAGATGTTTGGACAAATACAGACATCAAACATTTCACATGCTCTTATATGTTTGCAGTGTGTAAACAGTCAGATGAATCTGTGACAATACAGACAATCACATGTCATTATATTTTGCACTGTGTACAGTCAGATGTGAATGTGTGAAATACAGACAATCAATGTCATTATATTGCAGTGTGTACAGTCAGAGCTGAATGTGTGACAAATACAGACAATCAAATGTCATTATATTGCAGTGTGTACAGTCAGAGCTGAATTGTGACAAATACAGACATCAAACATTCACATGCTCTTATATTGCAGTGTGTACAGTCAGAGCTGAATCACAATACAGACATCAAACATTCACATTATATTGCAGTGTGTACAGTCAGAGACTGAATCATGTGTTTGGACAATACAGACAATCACATGTCATTATATTGCAGATGTGTTGACAAATACAGACAATCACATGTCATTTATTTGCAGTCACAGTCAGAGCTGAATTCTGTGACAATACAGACAATCACATGTCATTATATTGCAGTGTGTACAGTCAGAGCTGAAGCGGTGACAATACAGACAATCACATGTCATTATATTGCAGTGTGTACAGTCAGAGCTGAAGCGGTGACAATACAGACAATCACATGTCATTATATTGCAGTGTGTACAGTCAGAGCTGAAGCGGTGACAATACAGACAATCACATGTCATTATATTGCAGTGTGTACAGTCAGAGCTGAATCTGTGACAATACAGACAATCACATGTCATTATATTGCAGTGTGTAACAGTCAGAGCTGAATCTGTGACAATACAGACAATCACATGTCATTATATTGCAGTGTGTAACAGTCAGAGCTGAATCTGTGACAATACAGACAATCACATGTCATTATATTGCAGTGTGTAACAGTCAGAGCTGAATCTGTGACAATACAGACAATCACACACATCATTATATTGCAGTGTGTAACAGTCAGAGCTGAATCTGTGACAATACAGACAATCACATGTCATTATATTGCAGTGTGTAACAGTCAGAGCTGAATCTGTGACAATACAGACAATCACATGTCATTATATTGCAGTGTGTAACAGTCAGAGCTGAATCTGTGACAATACAGACAATCACATGTCATTATATTGCAGTGTGTACAGTCAGAGCTGAATCTGTGACAATACAGACAATCACATGTCATTATATTGCAGTGTGTACAGTCAGAGCTGAATCTGTGACAATACAGACAATCACATGTCATTTGGTGAAAATACACACACAGACACAAGGACACTGATAAAACAGAAATGATTGTGCTAGAAAGTTGACAAGTCTTTCTTCTTCAATCTCAACACGATAGGAGAGATGACAGAAAGACTCGAGTATAGACAGCTGATGAGGACAAGAAAAATGACAGATAACATGAACACTGCATCATTTAACGGCTATAAGAAGAACTATGGCAAATACGTACAACTAGAGGTGGGCGAATCGATACACTCCGTTGTTTCGAGACAGTCGGCTCAATTAATTATACTGTGTCGAAACAGTGTGTCGAAACAGTGTGTCGACACAATTGCCCGTATAATAGGGGAGAAAGAAGTCTCTTATAGACAGTACCGGGGCGGGTATACATGAATTGTGTGAGACAATTTTCTCAGTTTTTACTGCCGTGTGTGAAAATCTATGGCGTTTCGTGTGACCACAATTCAATATTTTTACACAAGTCTTCATTATGATGAAATAAAACGTAGATATGATGATAGCTGCAGTATATGGGAAAATAATAAAAAAAACAACAATAATAATAACAACAGTAATAATAACACATGATATCAAACTAGAGTAAGCTAGTTTTGGTAGACAATGATTCAAATCCACACCGAGTAGGCCTACACAGATATCAGCAGAACTAATAAAGTGTCCATTACATTTATACGAATACACGGACACTTTCAACTTTAACATAGCGCCTAAAACATTGACAACTGCAGCACTGACACAATTTCCAGTGTCTATAACTTCTCAGCAAAAATAATATCACTTGTAAAATCAAGTCATCATAACACATCCCTGAAAAATATGACATGTTTGATATTCCATACTAATGTTCCGAACGGTTTATTCAAATTTTACAAAGGCCCACGGAAAGTGATACAGTGTGTCTCTTTGCAAAACAGCGAGGCAGAAACGAACTGAAACTGTGTCCATGTGTCGGACTCGGTGCATTGTTTGACTCATACACACAGTAGCCATCTCTACTCTGCAAAACAGCGAGGCAGACACGAACCGACACAGTATCGACACGGCAAGAAGGCTCAGTATCGAATCGTTCGGGTACGAAACTGTGTCGAACCATTGTTTCGAAACATTCACACAGTAGCCATCTCTACGTACAACAGTAGACAAAAAACATACAACAGTAGACACTGTCAAAGCATGGAGTGATGATTTCAGTTTAGTTTTAAAAAAAGAACATGGTTCTGGTATTCAGAGTTAATGATGAATGCAGTGTTTTATACTAGAACAACCCGGTGAATGCCATGCTAGCACAAAGATGAAAGGATAAATACAACTTTTAGTTAACTCACTCATCCCCTTTATCCCAGCTACATCCCCTTTATCCCAGCTAAAACAACAGGGAGTCACAATTACAGCTGATCCTCTAGCTAGAAGCCTGAGACGAAGCTTTTACTTTGGCTCTTGCAGTAGTAGTTTCTACAGCTACTTGTTTGACATGATGGGGTTACAACTTTTCGGAAGCCTCACTTTAGTCGAGATGTCTTAAGACAAGCATAAGGGAGCAGTGAGCATATTATTTCTCTGTCTTCCTAGACTCCTGAATCTACAGGGGTCATTACCTTGTTGACCAGAGAAGAGAGCGGAGCAAACCCTAGGGCATCTGGCCCAGTTCCAAAAATCAGTTTAACAGAATATTAACCCAAAGGGCCACGTATCAGATATTAAACAGACAAGAAAAATTATTACACTTTGGTCTCAGCCAAAGGCCGATATAACATTTAGCGTTAGGATTAAATACGGAATCTAACTGACTGTGTTTTGGATTAATTAATGGAATCAAACTTTTCGTGTTTCAATTAAATAAGGAATCCAACTTTTCGTGTTTGGATTTAATAAGGAATCAAACTTACCGTGCTTGTATTAAATAATTAATTACATTTACCAGTTTTGTTTAAATAAGGAAACCAACTTTTCGTACGTTTAAAATAATGGATACGTTTTCGTGTTTTAATTAAATAATGAATCAAACAATGGTGGTCTGGTTTATTGGTGACTCGAAAGTTTATTATGGTATATTTTAAGCACAGTTAAGTGAGATGACAATAGCAAGACAACGAGTCAGAATCTCACCTTTCAATATCTTCTCCAGTCGTAAACTGTGAGGTGACGGTAAATCGGATGACATACTTCCCTTTCAAGCTGGCCGGGACCATGTGAACTTTGCCCTGTTTGTTCAGTCGTTTCAACAGGTCTTCTGTTAGCTCATTGGCTCCCTGCAGAAACATCAGATACTGATATTACACGCAGGCACAAGATTTCGATGTAAGACACTGGCATAAGACATAGATATAAGACATTGGCATCAAGTGTCAGCTGAAGACCCTGACATAAGACATTGACATCAGGTGTCAACTAAAGACATTGACGTCAGGTGTCAACTAAAGACATTGACATCAGGTGTCAACTAAAGACATTGAAATTAACCTTGGACACAAGATATTGATGTACGAGGCTGACATAAGACATTGACGTCAGGTGTCAACTAAAGACATTGAAATTAACCTTGGACACAAGATATTGATGTACAACGCTGACATAAGACTTTGACATAATTTGTCAGCTGAAGACAATGACATTAACCACGGACACAAGACATTAAAAATGACACTGACATAAAACAGTGACATATGACATAAGTTGTCAGCTGAAGACAATGACATTAACCACTGAAACAAGACATTAAAAATGACACTGACATAAGACAGTGACATATGACATAAGTTGTCAGCTGAAGACATCAGTATTTAACACTGGATCAAGGCTTTTGTCTTCTTCATCATTGGACCTTAATTAACCACATCTATCTTTCTTAGAAAGCTGACAGCCTGTCTCAGGCTTCTCTCGTCACTACACAGTTTCTCCCTCAACTGGGTTGAAGAAGTCAACGCTGCTCTCATGGAGCCGACAGTCATGGACAACATATTCTACTGTTTGTCCTGTCCACATTGACACATGTCTGTCTATGCGACTTTCAGTTTGCTGAACAGATGGTATTTCAGTCTGCAAAGGCAAGCTTTGATATAAGGTATGTACTTAAGATATTGACATTAATCACTAACACAGGGCATTGATGGAGCACACTGTCATATGACATTGGCATAAGACATTAACATGTCAGCTGAAGATATTAACATAACACATTGACACAAGGCGTTGATATGAGACACTGACATTAGAATTTGGCATACGATGTCAGCTAAAGACGTTGACAATGACATAGTGGCTATTCCACGTAAGACGAACAACGTGACAAAAGCCACAGCCAATGTTTCAGAACATAAAAAGGGTATCTATGGTCAATGATGGCACAAAAATCTATGGGCAATTACAATTTTAAAATCCTGCCTTCGTCGTAGCCTCCACATCAAATGGTCAGATGTAACAGACAATACAAACCCACGACCTAGAACTGTGCAAAAGCCTATATAGATGTATCGTGTTTGATGAGTTGTTTATCTCGCACATCTCATATCGTGTTTGATGAGTTGTTTGTCTCGCACATCTCATATCTTGTATAATGAGTTGTTTATCTCGCACATCTTACATCGTGTTTGATGAGTTGTTTGTCTCGCACATCTCATATCGTGTATAATGAGTTGTTTATCTCACACATCTCATATCGTGTATAATGAATTGTTTATCTCGCACATCTCACATCGTGTTTGATGAGTTGTTTGTCTCGCACATCTCATATCGTGTATAATGAGTCGCTTGTCTCGCACATCTCATATCGTGTTTGATGAGTCGTTTGTCTCGCACATCTCATATCGTGTTTGATGAGTTGTTTGTCTCGCACATCTCATATCGTGTATAATGAGTTGTTTGTCTCGCACATCTCATATCGTGTTTGATGAGTTGTTTGTCTCGCACATCTCATATCGTGTTTGATGAGTTGTTTGTCTCGCACATCTCATATCGTGTTTGATGAGTTGTTTGTCTCGCACATCTCATATCGTGTATAATGAGTTGTTTGTCTCGCACATCTCATATCGTGTTTGATGAGTTGTTTGTCTCACACATCTCACATCGTGTTTGATGAGTTGTTTGTCTCGCACATCTCACATCGTGTTTGATGAGTTGTTTGTCTCGCACATCTCATATCGTGTATAATGAGTTGTTTATCTCGCACATCTCACATCGTGTTTGATGAGTTGTTTATCTCTGATAAAGTTAACTTTTGGACACCACATTGATAAGGGGCTCGTTTGATTGATAAATGCTTGCTTTCAGCCTCCACATGCATAAGGTTATACTGGACACATAAATGAATGAATGTATTGTGGTGTTGTGTGTCAATCCCAATGTTACGTGTATGCCACTGTTAGAGCTGGGCACACAGTAGAATGGTCAACTCGTTCCGACACAGTGTTAAGTATTTAGGTCACCTTGTCCGTCAAGTGTTGAAGCGCTGACAAGGGACAGTGTTGACATAGAGTGAGAGTGTAGATGTAATTTACGCGAATGGGTGTACAGTTCTGTTAAGTTGACAGGTCACTCACTCAATCATAGCTGGAAGTCAATGAAGTGTAGACTACTGATGACGTTTCATACATTTAATACTGGACGCACTCTAACATCACAGATACAGTCACTTGAACAGGTTGGCAAAACATTGCATGCTTAAAAAATGGTCTACGACATCAAATATGCATTCGTATTGAATGTGGATACAACAGAACGTTAGTAGACAGTCACTCAGGGTTCTAGTTGCATTTAATCTCAGGCCTAACTGACTGATCGCGTCAGTTAATGCTTCAAATATAAGTATACATAAACAATGGTTCCCTGGCAGAACCTCTTCTGTTGCAGAATTACCGGCTGCAATTAGCTGGCTTGTTTGACGACAATCTTAAACCACCAGTAGTGGGTTTCCATAGTAGACAGGTCTCTGTATCATAATTAGATAATAAGGCATCCCTGTTCTCTAAATAGTAAGGCATCCCTGTTCTCTGATCAATATTCCGCTAGACAAAGGCGGGATCCAATAATAGTCCTATCTTCGGTGAGCTGCACTCACCAGCGAAGATGTAGAATGGAGCACAAGTAAAGGGCTCTGTTCATGATATAAATATATTGGACTCTGCATATCCTATAATTGGTGCTGCGTACATCAAATGCATAGTGCTGCTAGGAAAAATGTCGTCATAACATAGTCAATCACTCATATGGGCAGACGATAGCACGTCTGCACATCTAGGCATAGGAAAAGTTCAGTAAATGTCGTTTTTTACCTTATTGTCCTAGAAAAATCACACTAGCACATAGCACACGCCATCCCTTGGCGTAAAGAATGAACATTGTGGAGAATCACTGACATGATAGTCATACAGATAGGATATCTCATTCCCCAGATTTAACCACAGAGAAAAAACTTCGGACCTCTCTGTCCGCGCAGCAACTCAGGATCCCATCATCACGGAAGTCCCTTCAACAACCTAAAAATGACACATGCGCAGAAGCGCATGACCCCAGAGTTCAACTGAAGATGGGCCGATGTTGGACACAACCCAACAAAGATACAAGACCAAATCGCCTTAAATGGTCAGGGAATAAACATCAACTCAACATAAATGTTCCAAGAAAGACCGATCTGTTCTGTCCCAAACAAGGAAACAACCCGACGTAAATCTAATGTTTATCCGCCAGGTTAAGACCCAAGAGAAGGTAACCAACATAATAAAATGTAACATCACCTTAATCAAGAGTTGTGTACCTTTGACTATCAAATGAAGTGTTCCACCAGACAGGTAGATATTTTCCTATATATATATTGCCTACGAAAGAATCTGTGCGTAACAGACTACCACACCCCCCGGGAAAAAAATGACACATCTTTTTTTTGAAATACATCTAAGAGCAACATACAATAGGCTCACAACGCACGAATAATGCGCAGATGAGAAATATAGCAATAAATAGGTAACATAAGTTCATGATAAACAAAGAAGAAAAATCAAAGGACCAGCGGTGAATATACCTTAATGCACCGCTAAGTGGTGATACAATCACTATATCATATATTACAAATGTGTACATATTTTGATACAGAAAAGAACTGTTGTAGAGTTAGACGTATTAGGAAGTCCTAGACATAACAGTTAGATGGAATCATGTGGGCATCTAGACAGAATGTCTGCCATCACATTTTCCGCACCATGGATAGCTCGCACAGAGAAATGAAAAGGTTGAAGAGCAATGGCGTATCGAGTTGATCTCGAGCTCTTCAAATTTTTACTTTGAATAGCTGTAAGAGCTTTCTGGTCGGTTTCCACTATGAAATGCGCGCCAAGAAGGAATCTTTGAAGTTTGAGAATTGACCACACCATCGCCAACAGTTCACGGTCTAAAACCGAGTAATTCCTTTCTGCCGCATTAAGTTTCCGAGAGATATGCATTACAGGATGCAGAGTTTCTGAGTACTCTTGCATTAGTGCCGCTCCGATCCCAGTGGATGAAGTGTCACTACGAAGAACAAATGTCTTATCTGTAGTAGGTAGCATTAAAATAGGTGAAGTTGAAAACAAAGTTTTAATCTTATCCAAAGAGGCTTGGCATTCCTGAGACCAGTGGACCATATTAAGAGACCCTTTCTTTAGCAGCGAAGAAAGAGGTGTCATGATAGAGGATAGATTCGAAATGAATCTTCCATAAAATTGTATAAGACTTAAGAGACTTCGCACTTGCTTTTTAGTCTTAGGAATAGAAATGTTAAGTATTTTAGTGATATTATGGTCCTCTGTTGTTAGGCGACCATGACCGACACGGTGACCTAGGAAAGAAATTTCGCTAAAACCAATATAGGCTTTAGAGGGTTTAGCTGTCAACTTATGCTCGCGTAGAGTAGACAGTAATTCATATAACCCCAAATAGTGATCTTCCTAAGTATCACTGAAAAGACAGATGTCGTCCAAGTATGCGATGACATCTGAACGATGGGATAGAATTCGACGCATCATGTGTACGAATGTGGCTGGGGCGTTCATAAGGCCGAAAGGCATAAAATTCCATTGAAACAAACCCCTAGGTGTAGAAAAAGCAGTAAGAGGTTTGGCGCGTTCAGTTACAGGAACTTGCCAGTAACCTTTAGACAAGTCAAGTTTAGTGAAAAAATGAGATTTAGAACGCCTAGTAAGTAGCTCTTCTAATAAAGGCATAGGTTCAGCATCGAACTTCGTAATCTGATTCAATTTGCGATAATCAACGCAAAGACGTATGTTATTGTCTTTCTTTCGAACAATAACCATCGGCGAAGAGTATGCTGAAGTGGATGGTTCAATTATTTTCAATTCTATCATCTCATCCAACTCCTTCTCGACCTGTGCTTGAAAATGGATAGGGATAGGATACGGTCTGACCCTAATTGGATTATGGTCAGTTAGAATAATGTCATGTTCAATGACATGGGTGTGTCCCGGAATGTCAGTAAGGACATCCCGAAATGTTTGTAACATAGCAGAGACTTGTCGCTGTTCCTCTAGAGATAAATTAGGAGAAACAGTAACGTTTTTCCATGATTCACTAGAATGAAGTTGAATCACCGGAAGGTAGATATTTTCCTATATATATATATTGCCTACGAAAGAATCTGTGCGTAACAATCTCGCACATCTCACATCGTGTTTGATGAGTTGTTTATCTCGCACATCTCACATCATGTTTGATGAGTTGTTTGTCTCGCACATCTCATATCATAACTGACTACTGCTTTCTTAGAGAACGTTCAAGTGGACGTCTGAGAGTGTACGAAGAAGAAGAAGAATATTATGTCAGATGAGTCGTTGGGTTCACACATATCATGTCAGATGTGTCATTGGGTTCACATATATCATGTCAGATGAGTCGTTGGGTTCACACATATCATGTCAGATGTGTCGTTGGGTTCACACATATCATGTCAGATGTGTCGTTGTGTTCACACATATCATGTCAGATGTGTCGTTGGGTTCACACATATCATGTCAGATGTGTCGTTGGGTTCACACATATCATGTCAGATGTGTCGTTGGGTTCACACATATCATGTCAGATGTGTCGTTGGGTTCACACATATCATGTCAGATGTGTCGAGTTGCTTTCCTAGTTACATGGGAGAGTGAATTACATAACTGTAATAAATAATTTCAAGTTCATAGAAAACGCAAGAAAAAAGAAATTCCGGACACAGAAATACTCACAGCTATTCTGAAGACAACCATGCCCAAGATACGGAGTGCCGCCACCTCAAATCTGTCGTCTGCCCGGACCAGATCCTCAAACATGATTGCCAGCTCCACGCCCTGCAGGTACATAGAAAATGTGATACCTTTTGGTGGTATGTTTTTGGTTTTTGTGATTTAAACCTTTTGGTGGTATGTTTTTGGTTTTTGTGATTTAAACCTTTTGGTGGTATGTTTTTGGTTTTTGTGATTTAAACATTTTGGTGGTATGTTTTTAGTTTTCGTGATTTAAACCTGTTTCACTTTCGTTTTTTATATGTACTCTTCAGCATCTCTGTTATAGATTTGTTACAAATGTTGTATTTCACAGTATCTGTTGTTGATTTAGTTTGTTGATGTAGTTGAGATTAAATATAAAGGTGCTTTCAACAAGAAGACTCAACATTAATGCGGTAACTGCAGTTCATCTATTTAATCAAACCAGTGCGCTTGTAGGACAAATAGTACACACACGTTTATTTTCTTCTCCACTTTTCATGGCCATTCCTACTTTTACATTTCCCACCACTATTAGTTTTATCCCTATGGTGTCTATCCATCTTTTTTTGATCACCCTATTGCTCTTGTACCTTGAATTTTTCTTCAATATTCTCGTTATTCTGTGTAGAAAGATTGAAATTATATGACAAGATCACAAAGTTTGTGGAATTGACGGGAAGAACCAGACAAATGCCAATAGAACAAACGGTGAGATGATGACCCTGGTGTAAGACTGGACAGACATTGAGAAAACAAGACAATGACATTACAAGGTATTCCTTGGTTTGAAATCCCCAGGGTAAGAGAAACAGCGGGAAACTAAAAAAAAAAAAACCAAAAATCAACAACACACAGAAACGGGAATAGGAGACATAACGTACAAGTAGACATGGAAAAGACTTTAAGCAAATGGCGCGTGCTAGGAAGACGTGACGTAAAGTTAGTGAAAGCCTATGTTCCATGGTGAGCTAAAGTGTAATAAAGACTCTTTTACTTAGCTCTGTTAGCGTCCCCTGGTGTGACGTGTCCCTGCCTATCTCACTGGGTTTGATCTCTGTTAGCGTCCCCTTATTTGAGGTGTCCCTGCCTATCTCACTGGGTTTGACCTTATGGTCTTGACTACTCGCGATGATGTAAGTAATGGTCCAGATTTAATTTAAAACAGAAACATAAGAAGGTAAGACTGATGATGTTGTTCATAGGTATCGTGAGGAAGATAATAACGACGATATTAGAAACAAGCCCCAATCAAAATATCTGGGTAACGAAAATTGATCACGTGTATCATACCCGCCTGATGTGTCTGCGTAGTCCCTCCACGCCGAAACATCGGAGAACAAACCAGAGCTTGAGGGATCTGAACCTCCGACTTAGAGCGATCTGCCAGTGCTAGGAAACAAAAGTGTGTTTGATAAGATGTTTGACACTGAAAATGTTACTAATCTGATTTATTTTTTAACTAGTTCAAATTCGCGTAAAACGAGACCACACTGTACATATTGTTTAAAATCGATTACAGTATTTTTAAAAACTCACTTGTGGGTATTAGTGCGGGAAGGACACTGATAAACTGGGGATAGGAGAGGGAGAAGGTAAGAGAGAAGTATAGATGTTCTTTCTTACCATATAGTCTATTGCTGCACCTGAAAAATAAAGAGAATAATAAGATTAGAAGGGTATTAGTCCACTAATGTCACAAGCAAACAGTTTCTATATGTTTCTATATGTTTCTATATGTTTCTATATGTTTCTATATCTTGGTATTAAAAAAGAAATATGCCCGTCGGTAGATTCACAAACCTGCACTTAAAAAAATGATCTTTTATATTTCAAACTTTTATGATTTTAATTTATTTATTTTGGCTCTTGAGTTAGGAATTTTAAATACTAACATTTCAAAATGATTACAAAAGTTGAAATGCCGTAAAACAGAGCTTCACTGTTGTAGTACAGGCTATTTTGTTTTCCTTAGAGCGCTCTGTTTAACCTTGACATAAATCCATATGTTAATGATATATTAGGCCGCAAGTCAAAATTTAAAAGACTTTCTCGTCTTGCACAATCTCAACATTTGAAAACACATCCAACAGTTACCATGTTTTTAACTTTATTAACAGCTGGGGTTGAATGCAAATGAGTCCGCGTATTCAATACCTGTACATGGAAGACAGACAGGAGACAGACAATTGTGAAATTGGAAGACATGGGCCACAAAATGATGTACATGATCGACATGGGTCATAAAGTGGTGTATGTATTAGACAGACAGGAGACAGACAGGAGACAGACAATTGTGAAACTGGAAAACACGGGACACAAAACCATGTACACGAGCATAAAATTATATATCTGAAAGACACGGGGCATAAAATGATATACATGGAAGACACGGGGCATAAAATGATGTACATTGAAGACACAGGGCATAAAATGAAGTACATGGAAGACACGGGGCATAAAATGAAGTGCATGGAAGACACGGGGCATAAAATGAAGTACATGGAAGACACGGGGCATAAAATGATGTACATGGAAGACACAGGGCATAAAATGATGTACATGGAAGACAGACACAGGGCATAAAATGATGTACATGGAAGACACAGGGCATAAAATGATGTAAGATTGAAGACACAGTAAAATTTATGTACATGGAAAAAATGATGTACACTGGAAGACAGGTCATAAAATTATGATACATGGGTATAAAAATGATGTACATGGAAGACACAGGGCATAAAATGATGTACATGGAAGACACAGGGCATAAAATGATGTACATGGAAGACACAGGGCATAAAATGATGTACATGGAAGACACAGGGCATAAAATGATGTACATGGAAGACACAGGGCATAAAATGATGTACATGGAAGATACGGTGCATAAAATGATGTACATGGGAGATACAGGGCATAAAATGATGTACATGGAAGACACAGGGCATAAAATGATGTACATGGAAGACACGTACTTCATAAATTGGCACTTGCGTAGAACACACGGATTGAAATGTGTAGCGAAACTTGCAAGACACTCTGGAATTTCCACGTAAAGTAGTTTCTTTATGATAAATTGTGAATAGAACATCAATAATTCTGCTATAACGTAATAGCTAATGCCTGGAACAGAATAATTCTTTTTGGGATTTGAACTGCAACTAACAAAACAATTAATTATGGCAGTGGGAAATGATTATCTTTGGTAATTGGCGAAGAAATCAGGATTTTGTCAGAAATATTGCACAACAGCATTGAAATGCCACGAAAGTTACAAGTAGAATAGTGAACTCAGGCACGGACCTCCGAGAAGAAAAAAGTTAGATCTACATTTGGTATATAAGCCCGCTCATAACCAATTCTGCAACCACAAAATTGAATGGCTGAAAAGACGGCCAGCAGACTGACACGAGCTTGTCAGAGTCACATACCACAGCTGAGAAAAACAAAGCTGATCTCCTCGTGAGCAGACTTGCATAAGTGATAAGCTTAGATCTGTACTACTGTGTCTGATGGATATGTTAAACTTGTATTAATCGTTAGGTTACAAGTATTTTGGTGTTATGTAACTTGCTGTAATATTTATTATTAATGTTAGCATTGAATTTGAATTACCTGATAATACCTTAATCTTTAAACTTAGGCTTTAAACTTTGCATACTGTGATTTCATTTTGTAATGCTTATTCACTGCTAATTTTGAAAGTATAAACCTGTAACATTTTTATTAGTGAATTTTTAAAATATCTCTACCCCTGTATTTTTATCAAGAAAAATGGGTCTAATTTTTAAAAATTCATAAAAAATCACTCTGACAATTTATAAAGATGATGTTAGAAGGGAGTCTTGGGAATGCTGTGATCTTTGTGCATGCCAAATTCCAATGTCCTATCTGCGCAAATAAAGTGTATATCTTGACACAAAAATGTTTCTATTTTTAGTAACAATATGCAAATTATGACACAATATAATTATTTTCTAATGATTCAGCATTTTTTTAATTAGATGCTTTGATGCCCTAAACATGCCAAAATTAAAAAAAAAATTGAAGCTTGTAAAGTCAAAAATAAGACAAATATAATTGTAGGTGTTTGCTTTCTACTGTTGTGTGTGTGTGTATGTGTGAGAGAGAGTGTGTGTGTGTGGGTGCGTTCTATACTGTGACTCTCCCATCACTTACCTGCCATCCAAGTTCTGTATTCGGGACAGATAAATGCTGATCCGGCATATGCAGCGTCAATGTGCAGCCAGACTCGTTCTCTCTCACCTGGCACAAAGTTAACAAACGTTTCTACGTCATCAAAGTCAATTTTCTTAGCAGTTACCTTTACCACTTTCCGTATCAGTTATTATCATAATCAACGTCATCATTATGAGCATCACCTTTATAATTATCATCTTTATCTAAATCATCATTTATCAACCAATCAATACACTTTAACTCCTCAGGGATCATTGACCTTCAACGAACATTTCTTTAAACATTCCATTTGGAGCCATGGAGACGCCCCTGCAGCTGTTTCACCTTGGCAGGAAGCCGGCACCAAGGTATTCATATACGTTTGTCAATTCCTGCTGTCACGTGACATCAGCTCAAGTTCTTCTGTCACGTGCCATCAGCTCAAGTTCTCCTGTCACGTGCCATCAGCTCAAGTTCCCCTGTCACGTGCCATCAGCTCAAGTTCTCATGTCACGTCGAAGACAAACAAGAAATAGAAGCAGACACACAAGATGATGAAGAAGAAGACAAACAAGAAATAGAAGCAGACACACAAGATGATGAAGAAGAAGACAAACAAGAAATAGAAGCAGACACACAAGATGATGAAGAAGAAGACAAACAAGAAATAGAAGCAGACACACAAGATGATGAAGAAGAAGACAAACAAGAAATAGAAGCAGACACACAAGATGATGAAGAAGACAAACAAGAAATAGAAGCAGACACACAAAATGAAGAAGACAAACAAGAAATAGAAGCAGACACACAAGATGAAGAAGACAAACAAGAAATAGAAGCAGACACACAAAATGAAGAAGAAGACAAACAAGAAATAGAAGCAGACACACAAAATGAAGAAGACAAACAAGAAATAGAAGCAGACACACAAGATGATGAAGAAGAAGACAAACAAGAAATAGAAGCAGACACACAAGATGATGAAGAAGAAGACAAACAAGAAATAGAAGCAGAAACACAAGATGATGAAGAAGAAGACAAACAAGAAATAGAAGCAGACACACAAGATGATGAAGAAGACAAACAAGAAAGAAGCAGAGAAGAAGAAGAAGACAAACACAGACACACAAGATGAAGAAGAAGAAGACAAACAAGAAATAGAAGCAGACACACAAGATGATGAAGAAGAAGACAAACAAGAAATAGAAGCAGACACACAAGATGATGAAGAAGAAGACAAACAAGAAATAGAAGCAGACACACAAGATGATGAAGAAGAAGACAAACAAGAAATAGAAGCAGACACACAAGATGATGAAGAAGACAAACAAGAAATAGAAGCAGACACACAAGATGAAGAAGAAGACAAACAAGAAATAGAAGCAGACACACAAGATGAAGAAGAACAAGAACAAGAAAAAGAAGAAGAGGAACGAACGAACGAACTTTATTTTCAAAGGGTTTAGAATTGGGCACGCAGGCCCGTCTAACAGTCTGCCTTTCCTTTCATTCGTCATCCATACTGAGTCCATTAATTCTCACATGTATCTTAAATATTACTTAAAATAAGAAAATAAGAAAATAACTTACAATAAAATCCAAACATTGTAACAGTACAATAATAGTTATACAGATTTACAGTACCTTATCATATTAATACTAAACAGGACAAAATTATCTTTAATACCTACATATGATGTTATGTAATTATTTAAGAACATAACTAAATTAGGGTGGCATATAATCTGCACTAACGATGTATTTGAAAAGTCTGTGATTGATTGAATATGGACTAAGCGTGTTTTTTATGTCGTGTGGAAGATTATTCCACAGATGAGCAGCAGAAAAGGCTAAACTTTTCTTGAATAAGTCGAGCCTAGGCTTGGGCATGTGTAATTTATTTAAGCGTTGACTGCATCTTCCGCTGTATTTTAAAATAGACCACAAATACTTTGGAGCATTCTGTGATAAGATTTTGTGAATAAATTTGGCTTTGTTGAAGAGAAAGCACTTTCTTAGTGGTAATATGTTAAGATATGTATGTGGGTCTACACACTGTGTGAGGTTTTTGTCTGAAACCAGGCGCACCGCACGTTTTTGTAATGAATAGAGTCTTTTAGTGTTGGACATGGAGCAGCCATCCCAAATTTTGGAACAATAGTCTAGATGTGTTTGTATTTGGGATGTATTGAAAATTTTTCGAGTCTCCTCATCTAGGAAATGTTTAATTTTAGCTAACTTGTAAACTTTTTGTGCCGTTTGTTTGGTTAGTGCTTGTACATGCGAATTCCAACTTAAATGTTGGTCAATTATGAGTCCTAGTGTTTTATTTTCAGTTACACTGTCAATTAAAGAGGTTCCAATGTAGAGCTGAAGTGTTGTTTTCAGTGAGTTTTGTAATTTTTGTCTAGTTGATATTATCATACATTTTGTTTTAATGATATTTATTTGCATGCAATTTTCATTGCCCCACTTAATAAGATTGTCTGTGTCGCTTTGTAATAATATTTCTAGCGTGTTGCAACTTTTATTACTTGTATAAATGGTACAGTGGGGTACTGGAAGATGAGACAGGTCTATATTTCAGAGCTGGCATTTGCTGATGATGTTGCCCTGATTGCTAAATCAGAGGCACATCTCCAATCCAACCTGCAAGTCTGGAAGGAAGAGCTGGAGAAGAGAGGGATGGTCATAAGCAGCTCTAAAACAAAATCCATGGTGATATCACGAGAAGAAAGAAAACATCAGATTAAGTTGGGAGAACAGGTCCTGGAGCAGGTCGACCACTTTAAATATCTCGGAGCTATTATAGACCGAAAGGGAGGCATCAAAGAAGAGTTGGTCACTCGAAAAGCAGCGGCTGGGAGACTTTTTCAGGCCATAAATCGTGGATTCCTCAACAAGAAAGAGGTTGGTAAGAAAACGAAGATGGCTGTATACCGCTCCACCTATGTCCCAGTCTTGACATATGGATGCGAGTCATGGGCAATGACTACAACCCACAAAAGCCAGATCCAAACCTCAGAAATGAGGTATCTGAGGAAAGTGGTTGAAGTAACAAGAAGAGACATGGTCCGCAACCAGACGATCCGTCAAGGCCTAAAATCCCATCCGCTGCAGACCCAAATAGAACAGTCCCAACTAAGATGGTTTGGCCATGTCTGCAGAATGGGAGAAGATCTGCTACCACGACAAGCATGGGAAACAAAGAGCCAGGGATCCAGACCTCCAGGACGACCCAGAGTCCGCTGGGAGGACAACATTAGACAATCTTTGAAGGACCGAGGACTAGAATGGAACCAGGCCAGGAAGAAGACAGCTGATAGAATGGTCTGGCGCTCTCTCTTCCAAACCTCTACACCTCACGGTAGAAGGGGAACGACTAAGTAAGTAAGTATAAATGGTACAGTCATCGGCAAATGCCGAATAATAATAAGAAGCAGACAAACAAAATGAAGAAGAAGCAGCAGCAGCAGAAGACAAACAAGAAGAAGAACAAGACATCAAGATGTAATACCTTCAGTTTCACGTCGCACATTTGTCAAATTTAGAAAACAATAAATTCACTAAAGCGAACATGAAAGAGAAACAAGCAAGCCAGGATATTACCACTAGTAATGTTATGAGGCGTCGATAATGATGCTAATGTTGATGATAACAGGTGATGCTACCACCGAATAAACAATCAAGTAATGTAAGTAACAAAATAAGTAACTGTGCTCATTGCCTGGAGAACTTTATGTAGGTCATATAGTAGTAGTAGTAGTAGTAGTAGTAGTAGTAGTAGTAGTAGTAGTAGTAGTAGTAGTAGTAGTAGTAGTAGTAGTAATAGTAGTAGCAGCCTCTTCATTCATGACTAAGGGAATACGCCCCTGAAGTGATAGCCCTCAGCTGCTGTGTTTTTCCTTGTGTTTCTTTCGACGTGTTCTTATCTCTTCTGCTTGTTGTGAGAGCTTCTTTTAGTCCAATCTGGGGTGGTGCTGTAGAGATCTTTGCCACTTGGTGCATTCGACGGCGTCATCTTCCCAGGTTGCTGGATTTATGCCCAATGCCCTCATGACTCTCTTGCACACGTCTTTGAACTTTAGCTGCGGCTGCCCATCTGTTCTTTTGCCATCTGCCAGTTGTCCGTAGAAGATATCTTGAGGGACGTAACCATCTTCCATGTGGCAGACATGGCCAAGCCAGCGTAGTCTGCGCTTGTCTATGTAGTGTATACATGCTATGAAGGCCAGTACGTGACAGCACCTCGACATTTGACCTTCCGTGAAATGCTAAGGATGTGACGTAGAAACCAAAAATGGAAGGTACTGAATCTTCTTACTTGC
Source organism: Oreohelix idahoensis (assembly GCA_024509875.1). Lineage (NCBI taxonomy): Eukaryota > Metazoa > Mollusca > Gastropoda > Stylommatophora > Oreohelicidae > Oreohelix > Oreohelix idahoensis. The sequence goes on along the minus strand of JAMPIV010014053.1, from coordinate 145,408 downwards.
TTAGCATAGGTTGTCCATGTCTCGCTGCCATATAAAAGTGTGCTAGTGACGCAGTCGTTGTATACCAGTTTTGGTCTTCATTGAAGTGTGTCCCTAAACGCGTGTTTATATATAGATGATAACGTTATCATAAAGATGAAAATGGTATTGATAATAATGATTAAAATTACAATTTATACTCACATACAGGTCCTATCTCACTGAGGTTATCGAATGCACATGCCCCAGTTGTTCCTAAAGTAGCACACACCTAGAAAACAAATTTAAAAACACAAAGTATGAGAAACTGGATTTACTAACAATACATGTTTGTATTTTTCCCGTATTAAATTTATTAATTTGCTTGATCTATTTTGTGAAACATTTCTGGCTCATGGACTTTCTGACATTCTCTTGTATGATCATATTTAGGGGACTTTTTTTTTAGCAAAGGGAGACAAATCAAGAATTTACCTATTTCTTGTGTCAAGTGTGTTCACCGAGAGTAATCTGTCCTTACCTAGCTTACTTGTTACTTTAATTTGTAAATATGAATGAGATTACAATCCCCAACGTCCTAAATGAGAGTTTTGAACTTATTTTTTTAATTAAACTGGCTTTTGTTTAATTGTCTTCTCTTCTGATCTTTTCGCTAACTAAGGTGTATATAGACATCACTGTAGTTGGCTCCCTTGCTGGATACGCGCCTAAAGATTTAATGCAAATCTGCAGTTATGTTTTCTGGCGATTTGTTTGAAATGATGAACTTGCTAGTTATATTCCCAGCCCTTATTAGTCACATTTTACGACATGCTTAGATAACTGAAATTGTTATGATATTTGGCTTCATTGATGCATAACGTAGTTTGGTTCTATAGTTCAGAATTAACGTGTGTTATTTGTCAAAGACAAACAAACAAACAGACATTGACACACTCACGTAGAAGGGTATAAAACCTCTCTCCCTGTCTAGAGTTATCGCCTCCTGTAGAGTGTCACCCCTTAGACTTAGATTCTCATCCGAGTGGAGGAACCTCATTTTGACAAGGCCGACTAACCCCGCCTTCTCCACGGATGAGTGAGCCTGAAAAAGTAGTTCGAATTGCTTGAATTTTAACAGCGCTTGTAGCAGTTTTAAAAAGCAATTATAGAAGCATCTTTGCTAATACTAGTAGTAGTAGTAGTAGTAGTAGTAGTAGTAGTAGTAGTTGTTGTTGTTGTTGTAGCAGCTTTAGGGACCATGTTGATGAAGCAGCGGTGTTGCATGGTGTGTACAATGTGGGCAACTACCTGAGGGTTTCAGAAAAAAGGTAATGTATACAAATATCTTTACACTTCACCGTAGAATAAGGGATTCTTCACGAAAGGCAACTTAAAACCCGTTTAAGTTAAGAACCTGAGTGTGGAATTTAGATACATGTTAACAACATAAACTTAATAAGTACCCTCCACGGAGTGCAGAGATAACTAATTAAACTATCATACGTGTGTGTGGATTGTTGTCTCAGGATCTAAATATGTAAGTATCCACGCGATCACAGAATCACAGACGATATGGAAGCTTGGATGTAAAAGTCAATCAACACCGGTACATCTTGAACTACTCAAGACATTTTTAACACGGCTGTCAATTTTAATAATTCTGCTGTTTTTTTTTTTTTGATGATGTCTTTCTACTACATGTTAATGTGTTATGGAGAATGAACATTCCGCTTGTATATGTGTGTCTGTGAGTGTTTCTATGTATATACAAGTGAGTGTTTGTAAGTACGTAAATTTATTACATCATGTCAGTTCATGTCAATGTATTTTATGGAGAATAAAGATTCTGATATACATGTATGTACGTATGGATGTATGTATATGTACGTGTAATGGAACGATTAAGCGCGTGCTTACTTGGTCCGAGCAATATCCAATCAAGCGGCCGTTTATTTCAGCATCATCCAGGTCAGGCTGAATGATCTTGTACCGTCTAATGGCCTCTGTCCGAGCAGCCAGGAGTGTCACGAACGTGCAGTCACTGGCTGTTGTCTGTGGGGACATTCATAATTAATCACACCACAACGTAACAAAGCACAATATTATCAGTGCTAGGCTTGAGTTTATTGCAAATACGTAACCAAAAAAAGTATCTGTTACTTTGTTTAGAAGCAGATCACCTTGCATGGAAAAGCTAAAGCGTTAACCACCCTACCACTCAGACGCTTATAAACCATTATAGATTTCTTATTTTCATATTAATCTTACACGAATGACGAAAACAAAAACTGGAATAACTTCTCATAAAAAACGTAATGTTAATTATTACTTTTGTTACTGAAAATTGTTATTGTTGAACAGAATCGACTATGTCCCAGTCTTGACATATGGATGCGAGTCGTGGGCAATGACTACAACCCACAAAAGCCAGATCCAAACCTCAGAAATGAGGTATCTGAGGAAAGTGGTTGAAGTAACAAGAAGAGACATGGTCCGCAACCAGACGATCCGTCAAGGCCTAAAATCCCATCCGCTGCAGACCCAAATAGAACAGTCCCAACTAAGATGGTTTGGCCATGTCTGCAGAATGGGAGAAGATCGGCTACCACGACAAGCATGGGAAACAAAGAGCCAGGGATCCAGACCTCCAGGACGACCCAGAGTCCGCTGGGAGGACAACATTAGACAATCTTTGAAGGACCGAGGACTAGAATGGAACCAGGCCAGGAAGAAGACAGTTGATAGAATGGTCTGGCGCTCTCTCTTCCAAACCTCTACACCTCACGGTAGAAGGGGAACGACTAAGTAAGTAAGTAGTAAGAACAGAATCGACATCATTGCACTCCGGGCAAACCCATAGGTGCCCAGTCTCCATCAGTATATGTCGAAGAGTGTAAATGCTAACTATTCCTGTAGCTCGCTGGTTGTAAACACGACGGATGCATCCTCTCATACGTCCATCTCTACTAGCTTTACGTTTGATGCTAAATTCCAACAGTCTTAACCTTGATGGTTCATCTATTACAGTGTCATTCTCTAAGAGATGATCATTAATTGTTCTCAGTATATCTCCCTTATCCATATCTAGTGACCCCACTGTGGGTGCTCTTGATGCTAGTCTGTCAGCTCTTTCATTACCACATACCCCAGCATGACCCGGATGTAATTGAAAATAAGAAGGTTAAGTTATGAGAGTCACTGAGACATGCTGTGGCTGAATATACACTGCCACACGCAGTTCACAGGGGAGGGGGGGGGGCTCTGAGTTATGAGAGTCACTGAGACATGCTGTGGCTGAATATACACTGCCACACGCAGTTCACAGGGGGGGGGGGGGGGCTCTGAGTTATGAGAGTCACTGAGACATGCTGTGGCTGAATATACACTGCCACACGCACTTCACGGGGGCCTCTGAAGACAAAAATAAAATATAGGACTACAACTGCTACAGACGTGTCCTAAAAGGTGAATAATATGAGGTTATGCATGTGCGTGGTATCCTCATCATGTCAAACTACTACAGAACCCACCACCGCAGAAGCTCATACAAGCTTTGGTGCAGGCTTTCTGTAAAGGGGCCAGTTGCCATGGTAGGCCCATTCTCCATGGGAAGTCGAGACAAAGAAAACGATGTTGATAATGCAGATTTATTATCGGTCTGAACTTTCTCTACTACCACTAACACTGTTTCCCCAACAACACTACTCACATACCACAACAACTACCATGCTGGTAGTCAGATCTGATGAGATTATTATCCGTTAGCAATACAATTACTAAATCATTCACTATTACTATCACAGCTATACAACCATCATTAATACTAAAACTGTCATTCTGATCATTACCAATATAAAACCTTCACCTCAACCATAACAATAAAGCTACCACAACCATCATAAAGCTACCACAACCGTCATTACCATAAAGCTACAACAACCATCATTACCAGAAACTACCACAACCATCATTACTAATAAAATCAGCACCATTCAACGATTGTTCGAATAATACTACCACACAGTCCTTGCCATTCATACTAATACATCGCCATGACCATCAACACTGAAGTACCCACCACAATCACTACAATATAGACACACTTTCAACACGACCACTAACATTAAAACTACTACCATAACTACCACCACGACCACTAGCATTAAAACTACTACCATAACTACCACCACGACCACTAACATTAAAACTACTACTATAACTACCAACACGACCACTTACATTAAAACTACTACCATAACTACCAACACGACCACTAACATTAAAACTACTACTATAACTACCAACACGACCACTTACATTAAAACTACTACCATAACTACCAACACGACCATTAACATTAAAACTACTACCACCACGACAACTAACATTAAGACCACTACCATAACTACCACCACGACCACTAACATTAAAACTACTACCATAACTATCACCACGGCCACTAACATTAAAACTACTACCATAACTACCACCACGACAACTAACATTAAAACTCCTACCATAACTACCAACACGACCACTAAAATAAAAACTATTACCATAACTACCACCACGACCACTAACATTAAAACTACTACCATAACTACCACCACGACCACTAACATTAAAACTACTACCATAACTACCACCACGACTACTAACATTAAAACTACTACCATAACTACCACCACGACCACTAACATTAAAACTACTACCATAACTACCACCACGACCACTAACATTAAAACTACTACCATATCTACCACCATGACCACTAACATTAAAACTACTACCATAACTATCACCACGAAAACTAACATTAAAACTACTACCATAACTACCACCACGACCACTAACATTAAATCGACTACCATAACTACCACTAACATTAAAACTACTATAACTACCACCAGGACCACTAACATTAAAACCACTACCATAACTACCACCACGACCACTAACATTAAAACTACTACCACCATGACAACTAACATTAAAACTACTACCATAACTACCAACACGACTACTAACATTAAAACTACTACCACAACTACCACCACAACCACTAACATTAAAACCACTACCATAACTACCACCACGACAATTAACATTAAAACTACTACCATAACTACCACTAACATTAAAACCACTACCATAACTACCACTAACATTAAAACTACTACCATAACTACCACCACGACCACTAACATTAAAACAAATACCATAACTACCACTAACATTAAGACTACTACCTTAACTACAACCACGACCACTAACATTAAAACCACTACCATAACTACCACCACGACTACTAACATTAAAACTACTACCACCACGACAACTAACATTAAAACTACTACCATAACTACCAACACGACCACTAACATTAAAACTACTACCATAACTACCACCACAACAACTAACATTAAAACCACTACCATAACTACCAACACGACAACTAACATTAAAACTACTACCATAACTACCTCCACGACCATTAACAATAAAACCACTACCATAACTACCACCAAGACAAATAACATTAATACTACTACCATAACTACCACCACGACCACTAACATTAAAACCACTACCATAACTACCACCACGACCACTAACATTAAAACTACTACCATAACTACCAACACGACCACTAACATTAAAACTACTACCATAACTACCACCACGACCACTAACATTAAAACTACTACCATAACTACCAACACGACCAATAACATTAAAACCACTACCATAACAAAAACTAACATTAAAACTACTACCATAACTACCACCACGACCACTAACATTAAAACCACTACCATAACTACCACCACGACCACTAACATTAAAACTACTACCACCACGACAACTAACATTAAAACTACTACCATAACTACCACCACGACCACTAACATTAAAACCACTACCATAACTACCACCACGACCACTAACATTAAAACTACTACCATAACTACCACCACGACCACTAACATTAAAACCACTACCATAACTACCACCACGACCACTAACATTAAAACTACTACCATAACTACCACCACGACAACTAACATTAAAACTACTACCATAACTACCAACACGACCACTAACATTAAAACTACTACCACAACTACAACCACGACCACTAACATTAAAACCACTACCACAACTACAACTATTAGCTACAGCTAGATGGTCATCTAAAGCAAACACCATTTTAAATAATTGTGCACAATGTTCTCGACATCACAGTGGTAGTCAGACTTTCCACATTCTTACTGACAACAGCACCATCAACCACACAGTGGTGGTCAGACTTTCCACATTCTTACTGACAACAGTACCATCAACCACACAGTGATGGTCAGACTTTCCACATTCTACCAAATTCTCACTGACAACAGCACCATCAACCACACAGTGGTGGTCAGACTTTCCACATTCTACCACATTCTCACTGATAACAGCACCATCAACCACACAGTGGTGGTCAGACTTTCCACATTCTACCACATTCTCACTGATAACAGCACCATCGACCACACAGTGGTGGTCAAACTTTTCACATTCTATTACATTCTCACTGACAACAGCACCATCAACCACACAGTGGTGGTCAGACTTTCCACATTCTACCACATTCTCACTGACAACAGCACCATCAACCACACAGTGGTGGTCAGACTTTCCACATTCTACCACATTCTCACTGACAACAGCACCATCAACCACACAGTGGGAGTCAGACTTTCCACATTCTACCACATTCTCACTGACAACAGCACCATCAACCACACAGTGGTGGTCAGACTTTCCACATTCTACCACATTCTCACTGACAACAGCACCATCAACCACACAGTGGTGGTCAGACTTTCCACATTCTTACTGACAACAGCACCATCAACCACACAGTGGTGGTCAGACTTTCCACATTCTACCACATTCTCACTGACAACAGCACCATCAACCACACAGTGGTGGTCAGACTTTCCACATTCTACCACATTCTCACTGACAACAGCACCATCAACCACACAGTGGTGGTCAGACTTTCCACATTCTACCACATTCTCACTGACAACAGCACCATCAACCACACAGTGGTGGTCAGACTTTCCACATTCTACCACATTCTCACTGACAACAGCACCATCAACCACACAGTGGTGGTCAGACTTTCCACATTCTACCACATTCTCACTGACAACAGCACCATCAACCACACAGTGGTGGTCAGACTTTCCACATTCTACCACATTCTCACTGACAACAGCACCATCAACCACACAGTGGTGGTCAGACTTTCCACATTCTACCACATTCTCACTGACAACAGCACCATCAACCATAACTGTAACAAGCTACAAATACCTGTATACAACCACCACCCATACTTTTACTGTTTCTGTCACCATGGAGAAAACAAGATGGCAGACCCAGCATCTTCCCCAGCCAGTCCATGACGATTGTCTCCAGCTCTGTACAGGCCGGGCTTGACGCCTGCATAGAATTATTCAACATTGTCAGATCAAAGAAGCACAAATTGAGAAAATCAGTTCACAGCCTTACAAGTCAATTCTTGTTCATCTATCCCCGGGTAAGACAAATAATGGAAGACTAAAAGCGCATGAAAACAATAAAAATTAGAAGTAAACATGAAAGGGATAGGAAAGATATGGAGAAATTCTGAATGGACAGCACAAGACAGGAGGGCGTGGCTTGTATTTGTTGAAACCATGAACTCCTAAGGGAGCAGAAAGGCAACCACATTTAATGGCGTCTGTAAGTGATCGTTCTCTGCTCTACTTTCTGGAAGTTTCGTACAAAACAAAGGAAGATTAGAACCACTGAACCGTGAAGTGTGTTATAATAAGAGGTCACTAATGTAAGGTCGAGCATGTTGGTTGTAACATTATTATGTAGGAAGATTAGAACTCCTGACCCGTGAAGTGTGTTTTAATAAGAGGTCACTAATGTAAGGTCGAGCATGTTGGTTGTAACATTATTATGTAGGAAGATTAGAACTCCTGACCCATGAAGTGTGTTATAATAAGAGGTCACTAATGTAAGGTCGAGCATGTTGGTTGTAACATTATTATGTAGGAAGATTAGAACCACTGACCCGTGAAGTGTGTTATAATAAGAGGTCACTAATGTAAGGTCGAGCATGTTGGTTGTAACATTATTATGTAGGAAGATTAGAACTCCTGACCCATGAAGTGTGTTATAATAAGAGGTCACTAATGTAAGGTCGAGCATGTTGGTTGTAACATTATTATGTAGGAAGATTAGAACCACTGACCCGTGAAGTGTGTTATAATAAGAGGTCACTAATGTAAGGTCGAGCATGTTGGTTGTAACATTATTATGTAGGAAGATTAGAACCACTGACCCGTGAAGTGTGTTATAATAAGAGGTCACTAATGTAAGGTCAAGCATGTTGGTTGTAACATTATTATGTAGGAAGATTAGAACTCCTGACCCATGAAGTGTGTTATAATAAGAGGTCACTAATGTAAGGTCGGGCATGTTGTTGTAACATTATTATGTAGGAAGATTAGAACTCCTGACCCGTGAAGTGTGTTATAATAAGAGGTCACTAATGTAAGGTCGAGCATGTTGGTTGTAACATTATTATGTAGGAAGATTAGAACTCCTAACCCATGAAATGTGTTATAATAAGAGGTCACTAATGTAAGGTCGAGCATGTTGGTTGTAACATTATTATGTAGGAAGATTAGAACCACTGACCCGTGAAGTGTGTTATAATAAGATGTCACTAATGTAAGGTCGAGCATGTTGGTTGTAACATTATTATGTAGGAAGATTAGAACCACTGACCCGTGAAGTGTGTTATAATAAGAGGTCACTAATGTAAGGTCGGGCATGTTAATGTAACATTATTATGTAGGAAGATTAGAACCACTGACCCGTGAAGTGTGTTATAATAAGAGGTCACTAATGTAAGGTCGGGCAAGTGTTGTAACATTATTATGTAGGAAGATTAGAACTCCTGACCCATGAAGTGTACTATAATAAGAGGTCACTAATGTAAGGTCGAGCATGTTGGTTGTAACATTATAATGTAGGAAGATTAGAACCACTGACCCGTGAAGTGTGTTATAATAAGAGGTCACTAATGTAAGGTCGGGCATGTTAATGTAACATTATTATGTAGGAAGATTAGAACCACTGACCCGTGAAGTGTGTTATAATAAGAGGTCACTAATGTAAGGTCGAGCATGTTGGTTGTAACATTATTATGTAGGAAGATTAGAACTCCTGACCCATGAAGTGTGTTATAATAAGAGGTCACTAATGTAAGGTCGAGCATGTTGGTTGTAACATTATTATGTAGGAAGATTAGAACTCCTGACCCATGAAGTGTGTTATAATAAGAGGTCACTAATGTAAGGTCGAGCATGTTGGTTGTAACATTATTATGTAGGAAGATTAGAACCACTGACCCGTGAAGTGTGTTATAATAAGAGGTCACTAATGTAAGGTCGAGCATGTTGGTTGTAACATTATTATGTAGGAAGATTAGAACCACTGACCCGTGAAGTGTGTTATAATAAGAGGTCACTAATGTAAGGTCGAGCATGTTGGTTGTAACATTATTATGTAGGAAGATTAGAACTACTAACCCATGAAGTGTGTTATAATAAGAGGTCACTAATGTAAGGTCGAGCATGTTGGTTGTAACATTATTATGTAGGAAGTTTAGAACCACTGACCCGTGAAGTGTGTTATAATAAGAGGTCACTAATGTAAGGTCGGGCATGTTGTTGTAACATTATTATGTAGGAAGATTAGAACCACTGACCCGTGAAGTGTGTTATAATAAGAGGTCACTAATGTAAGGTCGAGCATGTTGGTTGTAACATTATTATGTAGGAAGATTAGAACCACTGATCCGTGAAGTGTGTTATAATAAGAGGTCACTAATGTAAGGTCGAGCATGTTGGTTGTAACATTATTATGTAGGAAGATTAGAACCACTGACCCATGAAGTGTGTTATAATAAGAGGTCACTAATGTCAGTGCACGTTTGCCTTCAACTCTCCCTTCTGTTATGGTCTTCTGCAAGGTGTTATGCCTTTTTATGTGGCCAAAGTATTTTAGCTGCCGAACTTTGACCTCCCTCATTAGTTTCTCTTTTCATACCTAGATTTTCTAGGACCTCCTTATTTGTTTTCATCTCTTTCCATGAGATACGCCCCATTCTTCTATATATCCACATTTCAAGAGCCTCAATTCTTTCTTCCAAACGCTTATTCATCGTCCATGTTTCTGCACCATACAGAAATGCAGAATATATATAACACTTTATGATTCTCAGTTTTAATTTGTGAGATAACTGTTTGGATGTCAGTATATTTTTCATGTTGTTGAATGTAGCTTTGGCCATTCCTAGTCTCTTCTTGATTTCTGTTTCACATCTGCCATCTTCTGTTATTATATGACCAAGATATACGTAGCTCTTGACTTGTTCCAGGATTTTCCCATTTACGCTTATCTTTAATGTGGGTTTATCGTCTGTTTTGCTAATTATCATAGTTTTTGTTTTCTCAATATTAATGTCGAGTCCATATTCATGACTTATACTGTTCACTTGCTTCACTAGTTCTTGTAACTCCTGTTCGCTTTCAGCTAACAACACGGTATCATCTGCATATCTAAGGTTGTTTATTGACCTTCCACTGATGTTCAGTCCTGGTATTTCCTGTATCTGTTTGAAAATTTTTTCGGTGTATAAATTAAATAGGCAGCGGGACAGGACACAACCTTGTCTGACACCTCTTTTTATGTCTATGTATGGTGAATAATTCCTTCCCGATCTTACTGTGGCAGTTTGCTCCCAATAAAGGTTACTGAGTATTCTTATATCTTTTCCATCAATACCTATGTCTTCGAGGCATTCAATTATTTTCTCATGATGGACTCTGTCAAAAGCCTTCTTATAGTCAATGAAGCACATATACATACTTTTTTGGACCTCTGTATATTTTTCTGCTAATATTCTTAGGCAAAATATTGCCTCTCTTGTTCCACTGTTCCGTCTAAAACCAAACTGTTCTTCTTGGATTTCGCTGTCTACTTTACTTTTTATTCTTTCCTGTATGATTTTGAGCAGTATCTTAATTGCATGACTCATCAGGCTGATTGTTCTGAAGTCTGAACATTCTGTTGCATTTGGTTTTTTTGGCAATGTTATGAAAACTGATGTCTTCATGTCGTGTGGTATATATCCGTGTTATAATAAGAGGTCACTAATGTAAGGTCGAGCATGTTGGTTGTAACATTATTATGTAGGAAGATTAGAACCACTGACCCGTGAAGTGTGTTATAATAAGAGGTCACTAATGTAAGGTCGAGCATGTTGGTTGTAACATTATTATGTAGGAAGATTAGAACTCCTGACCCATGAAGTGTGTTATAATAAGAGGTCACTAATGTAAGGTCGAGCATGTTGGTTGTAACATTATTATGTAGGAAGATTAGAACCACTGACCCGTGAAGTGTGTTATAATAAGAGGTCACTAATGTAAGGTCGAGCATGTTGGTTGTAACATTATTATGTAGGAAGATTAGAACTCCTGACCCATGAAGTGTGTTATAATAAGAGGTCACTAATGTAAGGTCGAGCATGTTGGTTGTAACATTATAATGTAGGAAGATTAGAACCACTGACCCGTGAAGTGTGTTATAATAAGAGGTCACTAATGTAAGGTCGGGCATGTTAATGTAACATTATTATGTAGGAAGATTAGAACCACTGACCCGTGAAGTGTGTTATAATAAGAGGTCACTAATGTAAGGTCGAGCATGTTGGTTGTAACATTATTATGTAGGAAGATTAGAACTCCTGACCCATGAAGTGTGTTATAATAAGAGGTCACTAATGTAAGGTCGAGCATGTTGGTTGTAACATTATTATGTAGGAAGATTAGAACTCCTGACCCATGAAGTGTGTTATAATAAGAGGTCACTAATGTAAGGTCGAGCATGTTGGTTGTAACATTATTATGTAGGAAGATTAGAACCACTGACCCGTGAAGTGTGTTATAATAAGAGGTCACTAATGTAAGGTCGAGCATGTTGGTTGTAACATTATTATGTAGGAAGATTAGAACCACTGACCCGTGAAGTGTGTTATAATAAGAGGTCACTAATGTAAGGTCGAGCATGTTGGTTGTAACATTATTATGTAGGAAGATTAGAACTACTAACCCATGAAGTGTGTTATAATAAGAGGTCACTAATGTAAGGTCGAGCATGTTGGTTGTAACATTATTATGTAGGAAGATTAGAACCACTGACCCGTGAAGTGTGTTATAATAAGAGGTCACTAATGTAAGGTCGGGCATGTTGTTGTAACATTATTATGTAGGAAGATTAGAACCACTGACACGTGAAGTGTGTTATAATAAGAGGTCACTAATGTAAGGTCGAGCATGTTGGTTGTAACATTATTATGTAGGAAGATTAGAACTCCTGACCCATGAAGTGTGTTATAATAAGAGGTCACTAATGTAAGGTCGAGCATGTTGGTTGTAACATTATTATGTAGGAAGATTAGAACTCCTGACCCATGAAGTGTGTTATAATAAGAGGTCACTAATGTAAGGTCGAGCATGTTGGTTGTAACATTATTATGTAGGAAGATTAGAACCACTGACCCGTGAAGTGTGTTATAATAAGAGGTCACTAATGTAAGGTCGAGCATGTTGGTTGTAACATTATTATGTAGGAAGATTAGAACTCCTGACCCATGAAGTGTGTTATAATAAGAGGTCACTAATGTAAGGTCGAGCATGTTGGTTGTAACATTATTATGTAGGAAGATTAGAACCACTGACCCATGAAGTGTGTTATAATAAGAGGTCACTAATGTAAGGTCGAGCATGTTGGTTGTAACATTATTATGTAGGAAGATTAGAACTCCT